>OY998107.1:11426200-11764627 GCA_963921955.1 Aleiodes alternator | reverse complement strand
ATTCCAAATCCGTCATAAAAAAAAATTCTGTCCCAAAAAATTTTCCGGGACAGAATTTTTTTTTATGACTGATTTGGAATCCAGTAGTCATGATTCGTGAACATTTATCAAGGAAATTCCGTTCCGATGGATTCTAAAAAAAAATCACGGTAGAAGGATTTCGTTGATGGATCTTCGCGAATCATGACCACGAGATTCCGAATCAGTCATAAAAAAAAATTCTGTCCCGAGAAATGTTTTGGGACAAAATTTTTTTTTATGACGGATTTGGTATCTATCGGTCATGATTCGTGGACATTCTTCACAAAAAATCCATTTCGACACATTTTGAGAAAGAATCCTGCTAGAGGAATTTCGTTGATGAATCTTCGCGAATCATGGCCACGAGATTCCGAATCAGTCATAAAAAAAAATTCTGTCCCAAAAATTTTCCACCGATGTGGGTCCTCCCTAACGGGGGGGGGGGGGGGGGGGGGGGAGGTGGTGAAAAGTATATTCCTTTACGATAGCAAATATTTGCCATTTTCACAAAGGAATAGTGTTTTAGACAGAAAATTTGCAATTTTACATGAGGATGGCTTCGCTGGCTCTATATAGTCAAGGTTAATTCTTATATATCTATGGTGAATTAACGAGATAGAGCAAAATGGGTGTTATTTTTGGTTTAGGAGGGAGTTTTTTCGAGTTTTTAGTGTTAATTTGGTGAATTAACGATTTAAAGCGAAATGCACGTTATTTTTGGATTAGAAGGGAGCTTTTTGTGATTTTTGGTGTTTATTTTGGTGATTTAACGAGATAGAGCGCAATGAACGTTATTTTTGGATTGGGAGGGAGTTTTTTCGAGTTTTTAGTGTTATTTTGGTAATTTAACGAGATAGAGCGAAATGAACGTTATTTTGTGTTTATTTTGGTGAATTAACGAGATGGAGCGCAATGAACGTTATTTTTGACTTAGGAGGGAGTTTTTCGTAATTTTTGGTGTTTATTTCGGTGAGCTAACGAGATAGAGCGAAATAGTTGTCATTTCTGGATTAGAAGGGAGTTTTTTATGATTATTTTGGTGAATTAGCGAGATACAGCGAAATGAACGTTATTTTTGTAATTGGGAGGGAGTTTTTCGTGATTTTTAGTGTTTATTTTGGTAATTCAACGAGATAGAGCGAAATGAACGTTATTTTGTGTTTATTTCGGTGAATTAACGAGATAGAGCGCAATGAACGTTATTTTTGGATTAGGAGGGAGTTTTTCTAGTTTTTTGCTAAGATTTCGGTGAATTAACGAGATAGAGCGAAATGAACGTTATTTTTGAATTAGAAGGGAGTTTCTTGTGATTTTTGGTGTTTATTTCGGTGAATTAACGAGATAGTGCAAAATGCACGTTATTTTTGGATTAGGAGGGAGTTTTTCGTGATTTTTGGGATTATTTTGTTGAATTAACGAGATAGAGCGAAATGGGTGTTATTTTGTGATTAGGAGGGAGTTTTTTCGAGTTTTTAGTGTTAATTTGGTGAATTAACGAGATTAAGCGAAATGCACGTTATTTTTGGATTAGGACGAAGTTTTTTCGAGTTTTTAGTGTTAATTTGGCGAGTTAACGAGATAGAGTGTAATGAATGTTATTTTGGAATTAGATGGGAGTTTCACTCAAAGGAATAGAGTGTTTTATAGAGAAAATTTGCCATTTTACATGAGAATAGAGTGTTTTTCATAGGACTACGCTGCTACTCTATAAGAGTCTTTTAAACAGCGTAGACCTATTGAATGACATTTGATCAAGAAATTTGATTTTTTACTGGATTTTTTAAGGGGTTTTTGCCTTTGAAAAAAATGAAAAAATTCACTCTTCCAACAATATCTTTGGTTCTATTAGTCTTAGCGACTTGGGGTTGATTTTAAATGAAAGATGAGCTCATTTGCCATCGATTTATGTTGTTCAATTTTTTTTTTCATCAATTTTTGATATATTTATACGTCATTTTCTGAAAATCAGTTTTTTAACAAATAAATGTGTTAAAAATCAATATTTTTTAATTGAAAACCCCATAAATCGATAGAAAATGAGCTAATCTTGAATTTGAGCACAACCTCAGATTGCTACGACCAATAGAACCAGAGATATTCCCAAAAAAAGAAAAATTTTCACAAAATCAAGGGCAAATAGAGAGTAAAAATAGAAATTTCACTCAAAAATTGAGAAAAAAAATCATTTCATATGAATTCCATGTCAAATTTTCTCAGAATTTCAATAAAATCATCAGAATCATTCTATCTCAATTATTTGCAATGATTTCAAGCAATTTATCCCCAAAAATTCAGTCCCTAACACATACCAGACCAGTCTCTGTCTGTCTGTCTCTCTCTCACACATTAGAATTAGGGTCCCAGGCCCTGGGGTATTAGGGTCCTCTGTTCCCGATCGCGGTACCTAGTAAACGGGGGGGGGGGGGTGGTGAAAAGTATATTCCTTTACGATAGCAAATATTTGCCATTTTCACAAAGGAATAGTGTTTTATACAGAAAATTTGCAATTTTACATGAGGATGGCTTCGCTGGCTCTATATAGTCAAGGTTAATTCTTATATATCTATGGTGAATTAACGAGATAGAGCAAAATGGGTGTTATTTTTGGTTTAGGAGGGAGTTTTTTCGAGTTTTTAGTGTTAATTTGGTGAATTAACGATTTAAAGCGAAATGCACGTTATTTTTGGATTAGAAGGGAGCTTTTTGTGATTTTTGGTGTTTATTTTGGTGATTTAACGAGATAGAGCGCAATGAACGTTATTTTTGGATTGGGAGGGAGTTTTTTTCGAGTTTTTAGTGTTATTTTGGTAATTTAACGAGATAGAGCGAAATGAACGTTATTTTGTGTTTATTTTGGTGAATTAACGAGATGGAGCGCAATGAACGTTATTTTTGACTTAGGAGGGAGTTTTTCGTAATTTTTGGTGTTTATTTCGGTGAGCTAACGAGATAGAGCGAAATAGTTGTCATTTCTGGATTAGAAGGGAGTTTTTTATGATTATTTTGGTGAATTAGCGAGATACAGCGAAATGAACGTTATTTTTGTAATTGGGAGGGAGTTTTTCGTGATTTTTAGTGTTTATTTTGGTAATTCAACGAGATAGAGCGAAATGAACGTTATTTTGTGTTTATTTCGGTGAATTAACGAGATAGAGCGCAATGAACGTTATTTTTGGATTAGGAGGGAGTTTTTCTAGTTTTTTGCTAAGATTTCGGTGAATTAACGAGATAGAGCGAAATGAACGTTATTTTTGAATTAGAAGGGAGTTTCTTGTGATTTTTGGTGTTTATTTCGGTGAATTAACGAGATAGTGCAAAATGCACGTTATTTTTGGATTAGGAGGGAGTTTTTCGTGATTTTTGGGATTATTTTGTTGAATTAACGAGATAGAGCGAAATGGGTGTTATTTTGTGATTAGGAGGGAGTTTTTTCGAGTTTTTAGTGTTAATTTGGTGAATTAACGAGATTAAGCGAAATGCACGTTATTTTTGGATTAGGACGAAGTTTTTTCGAGTTTTTAGTGTTAATTTGGCGAGTTAACGAGATAGAGTGTAATGAATGTTATTTTGGAATTAGATGGGAGTTTCACTCAAAGGAATAGAGTGTTTTATAGAGAAAATTTGCCATTTTACATGAGAATAGAGTGTTTTTCATAGGACTACGCTGCTACTCTATAAGAGTCTTTTAAACAGCGTAGACCTATTGAATGACATTTGATCAAGAAATTTGATTTTTTACTGGATTTTTTAAGGGGTTTTTGCCTTTGAAAAAAATGAAAAAATTCACTCTTCCAACAATATCTTTGGTTCTATTAGTCTTAGCGACTTGGGGTTGATTTTAAATGAAAGATGAGCTCATTTGCCATCGATTTATGTTGTTCAATTTTTTTTTTCATCAATTTTTGATATATTTATACGTCATTTTCTGAAAATCAGTTTTTTAACAAATAAATGTGTTAAAAATCAATATTTTTTAATTGAAAACCCCATAAATCGATAGAAAATGAGCTAATCTTGAATTTGAGCACAACCTCAGATTGCTACGACCAATAGAACCAGAGATATTCCCAAAAAAAGAAAAATTTTCACAAAATCAAGGGCAAATAGAGAGTAAAAATAGAAATTTCACTCAAAAATTGAGAAAAAAAATCATTTCATATGAATTCCATGTCAAATTTTCTCAGAATTTCAATAAAATCATCAGAATCATTCTATCTCAATTATTTGCAATGATTTCAAGCAATTTATCCCCAAAAATTCAGTCCCTAACACATACCAGACCAGTCTCTGTCTGTCTGTCTCTCTCTCACACATTAGAATTAGGGTCCCAGGCCCTGGGGTATTAGGGTCCTCTGTTCCCGATCGCGGTACCTAGTAAACGGGGGGGGGGGGGTGGTGGTGGTGAAAAGTATATTCCTTTACGATAGCAATAATTTGCCATTTTCACAAAGGAATAGAGTGTTTTATAGAGAAAATTTGCAATTTCACATGAGAATGGCTTCGCTGGCTCTATATAGTCAAGGTTAATTCTTATATATCTATGGTGAATTAACGAGATAGAGCAAAATGGGTGTTATTTTTGGTTTGGGAGGGAGTTTTTTCGAGTTTTTAGTGTTAATTTGGTGAATTAACGATATAAAGCGAAATGCACGTTATTTTTGGATTAGAAGGGAGCTTTTTGTGATTTTTGGTGTTTATTTTGGTGATTTAACGAGATAGAGCGCAATGAACGTTATTTTTGGATTGGGAGGGAGTTTTTTCGAGTTTTTATTGTTATTTTGGTAATTTAACGAGATAGAGCGAAATGAACGTTATTTTGTGTTTATTTTGGTGAATTAACGAGATGGAGCGCAATGAACGTTATTTTTGGATTAGGAGGGAGTTTTTCGTGATTTTTAGTGTTTATTTTGGTAATTCAACGAGATAGAGCGAAATGAACGTTATTTGGTGTTTATTTCGGTGAATTAACGAGATAGAGCGCATTGAACGTTATTTTTGAATTAGAAGGGAGTTTCTTGTGATTTTTGGTGTTTATTTTGGTGAATTAACGAGATAGTGCAAAATGCACGTTATTTTTGGATTAGGAGGGAGTTTTTTGTGATTTTTGATGTTTATTTCGGTGAATTAACGAGATAAAGCGAAATGAACGTTATTTTGGGATTAGGAGGTAGTTTTTCGTGATTTTTGGGATTATTTTGGTGAATTAACGAGATAGAGAGAGAAATTTTGTCAGGCAGAGTGCGTTTCTCATTTTGTCAGGCAGCTTTGCCTGTCAAATTTTGTCAGCCAGTCTTGCCTGTCTAATTTTGTCAGGCAGAGTGCGTTTCTCATTTTGTCAGGCAGTGTGCCTGTCAAATTTTGTCAGGCAGTCTTGCCTGTCTAATTTTGTCAGGCAGTTTGCCTGTCTAATTTTGTCAGGCAGTTTGCCTGTCTAATTTTGTCAGGCAGAGTGCGTTTCTCATTTTGTCAGGCAGTTGCCTGTCTAATTTTGTCAGGCAGTCTGCCTGTCTAATTTTGTCAGGCAGTTGCCTGTCTAATTTTGTCAGGCAGTTTGCCTGTCTAATTTTGTCAGGCAGTTTGCCTGTCTAATTTTGTCAGGCAGTTGCCTGTCTAATTTTGTCAGGCAGTTGCCTGTCTAATTTTGTCAGGCAGAGTGCGTTTCTCATTTTGTCAGGCAGTCTGCCTGTCAAATTTTGTCAGGCAGAGTGCGTTTCTCATTTTGTCAGGCAGTCTTGCCTGTCTAATTTTGTCAGGCAGTCCTGCCTGTCTAATTTTGTCAGGCAGAGTGCGTTTCTCATTTTGTCAGGCAGTTTGCCTGTCTAATTTTGTCAGGCAGTTTGCCTGTCTAATTTTGTCAGGCAGTTGCCTGTCTAATTTTGTCAGGCAGTTGCCTGTCTAATTTTGTCAGGCAGTTGCCTGTCTAATTTTGTCAGGCAGTTGCCTGTCTAATTTTGTCAGGCAGAGTGCGTTTCTCATTTTGTCAGGCAGTCTGCCTGTCTAATTTTGTCAGGGAGTTGCCTGTCTAATTTTGTCAGGCAGTCTTGCCTGTCTAATTTTGTCAGGCAGTTTGCCTGTCTAATTTTGTCAGGCAGTTGCCTGTCTAATTTTGTCAGGCAGAGTGCGTTTCTCATTTTGTCAGGCAGTTTGCCTGTCTAATTTTGTCAGGCAGTTGCATGTCTAATTTTGTCAGGCAGTCTTGCCTGTCTAATTTTGTCAGGCAGTTTGCCTGTCTAATTTTGTCAGGCAGTTGCCTGTCTAATTTTGTCAGGCAGTCTTGCCTGTCTAATTTTGTCAGGCAGTCTGCCTGTCTAATTTTGTCAGGCAGAGTGCGTTTCTCATTTTGTCAGGCAGTCTGCCTGTCTAATTTTGTCAGGCAGTTGCCTGTCTAATTTTGTCAGGCAGTCTTGCCTGTCTAATTTTGTCAGGCAGTTTGCCTGTCTAATTTTGTCAGGCAGTTGCCTGTCTAATTTTGTCAGGCAGTCTTGCCTGTCTAATTTTGTCAGGCAGTTTGCCTGTCTAATTTTGTCAGGCAGTTGCCTGTCTAATTTTGTCAGGCAGTCTTGCCTGTCTAATTTTGTCAGGCAGTCTGCCTGTCAAATTTTGTCAGGCAGAGTGCGTTTCTCATTTTGTCAGGCAGTTTGCCTGTCTAATTTTGTCAGGCAGTTTGCCTGTCTAATTTTGTCAGGCAGTTGCCTGTCTAATTTTGTCAGGCAGTCTTGCCTGTCAAATTTTGTCAGGCCGATATGACACTCATGTAACGGGGGGGGGGGGGTAAGGGGCGTTAGGGGCGGAGTGAGGGGCGGAGAAAGGGGCGGGGTAAGGGGCGGGGTAAGGGGTGCTGTAAGAGGCGGGGTAAGGGCGGGGTAAGGGGTGGGGTGAGGCATACAGGACTATGATAGCCTGAAAAGGTGTACAGACTGGTCTAAAGGTCTACAGTCCTGTAGAGGACTCTTTGCGAAAAATCATGGTAGAGAAATTTCGTCGATGGATCTTCGCGAATCATGCCAACGAGATTCAAAATCAGTCATTAAAAAAAATTGCTTTCACTTGCTTTCACTTTCAAACATCATGGTAGAGGAATTTTCTTGATGGATCTTCGCGAATCATGACCACGAGATTCCATATCAGTCATAAAAAAAAATTGCTTTAACTTGCTTTCACTTTGCAACATCATGATAGAGGGATTTGGTTGATGGATCTTCGCGAATCATGATCGCAAGATTCCAAATCAGTCATAAAAAAAAATTGCTTTCACTTGCTTTCACTTGCTTTCACTTTGCAGCATCATGGTAGAGGAATTTTGTTGAAGGATCTTCACGAATCATGACCGCGAGATTCCAAACTTTGCTTTCACCGACAGGGGCACCGGGGAACGGGGGGGTGGGGGGGTGGTGGTGGTGGTGGTGGTGGTGGTGGAAAGTATATTCCTTTACGATAGCAAATATTTGCCATTTTCACAAAGGAATAGTGTTTTATAGAGAAAATTTGCAATTTTACATGAGAATGGCTTCGCTGGCTCTATATAGTCAAGGTTAATTCTTATATATCTATGGTGAATTAACGAGATAGAGCAAAATGGGTGTTATTTTTGGGTTCAGAGGGAGTTTTTTCGAGTTTTTAGTGTTAATTTGGTGAATTAACGATATAAAGCGAAATGCACGTTATTTTTGGATTAGAAGGGAGCTTTTTGTGATTTTTGGTGTTTATTTTGGTGATTTAACGAGATAGAGCGCAATGAACGTTATTTTTGGATTGGGAGGGAGTTTTTTCGAGTTTTTAGTGTTATTTTGGTAATTTAACGAGATTGAGCGAAATGAACGTTATTTTGTGTTTATTTTGGTGAATTAACGAGATGGAGCGCAATGAACGTTATTTTTGGATTAGGAGGGAGTTTTTCGTGATTTTTGGTGTTTATTGCGGTGAGCTAACGAGATAGAGCGAAATAGGTTTCATTTCTGGATTAGAAGGGAGTTTTTTGTGATTATTTTGGTGAATTAGCGAGATAGAGCGAAATGAACGTTATTTTTGGATTAGAAGGGATTTTTTTGTGATTTTTGGTGTTTATTTCGGTAAATTAACGAGATAGAGCGAAATGTACGTTATTATGGGGTTAGGAGGGAGTTTTTTCGAGTTTTTAGTGTTTATTTCGGGGAACCCCTCGCTCTGCCTCTCTCTGCCTCTCTCTCTGCCTCTCTCTCTGCCTCTCTCTCTGCCTCTCTCTCTCTGCCTCTCTCTCTGCCTCTCTCTCTCTGCCTCTCTCTCTGCCTCTCCCTCCGCCTCTCTCTCTGCCTCTCTCTCTGCCTCTCTCTCTGCCTCTCTCTCTGCCTCTCTCGCTGCCTCTCTCGCTGCCTCTCTCTCTGCCTCTCTCTCTGCCTCTCTCTCTGCCACTCTCTCTGCCTCTCTCGCTGCCTATCTCTCTGGCTCTCTGTATGCCTCTCTCTCTCTCTGCCTCTCTCTGCCTCCCTCTCTGCCTCTCTCTCTGCCTCTCTCTCTGCCTCTCTCTCTGCCTCTCTCTCTGCCTATCACTCTGCCTCTCTCTCTGCCTCTCTCTCTGCCTCTCTCTCTCTCTGCCTCTCTCTGCCTCTCTCTCTGCCTCTCTCTCTGCCTCTCTCACTGCCTCTTTCTCTGCGTCTCTCTCTGCCTCTCTCTGCCTAACCTCTGCCTCTCTTTCTGCCTCTCTCTCTGCCTCTCTCTCTGCCTCTCTCTCTGCCTCTCTCTCTGCCTCTCAGTCTGCCTCTCTCTGCCTCTCTCTCTGCCTCTCTCTCTGCCTCTCTCTCTGCCTCTCTCACTGCCTCTTTCTCTGCGTCTCTCTCTGCCTCTCTCTGCCTCTCCCTCTGCCTCTCTTTCTGCCTCTCTCTCTGCCTCTCTCTCTGCTTCTCCCTCTGCCTCTCTCTCTGCCTCTCTCTCTGCCTCTCTCTCTGCCTCTCTCTCTCTCTCTCTCTCTCTCTCTCTCTCTCTCTCTGCCTCTCTCTCTGCCTGTCTCTCTGCTTCTCCCTCTGCCTCTCTCTCTGCCTCTCTCTCTGCCTCTCTCTCTGCCTCTCTCTCTGCCTCTCTCTGCCCCTCGCTCTGCCTCTCTCTGCCTCTCTCTCTGCCTCTCTCTCTGCCTCTCTCTCTGCCTCTCTCTCTGCCTCTCTCTCTGCCTCTCTCTCTCTGTCTCTCTCTCTGCCTCTCTCTCTCTCTCTCTGCCTCTCCCTCTGCCTCTCTCTCTGCCTCTCTCGCTGCCTCTCTCTCTGCCTCTCTCTCTGCCTCTCTCTCTGCCTCTCTCTCTGCCTCTCTCTCTGCCTCTATCTCTGCCTCTCTTCCTGCCTCTCTCTCTCTACCTCTCTCTCTGCCTCTCTTTCTGCCTCTCTCTCTCCGCCTCTCTCTCTCTGCCTCTCTCTCTGCCTCTCTCTCTGCCTCTCTCTCTGCCTCTCTCTCTGCCTCTCTCTCTGCCTCTCTCTCTGCCTCTCTCTCTGCCTCTCTCTCTGCCTCTCTCTCTGCCTCTCTCTCTGCCTCTCTCTCTGCCTCTCTCTCTGCCTCTCTCTCTGCCTCTCTCTCCCCCTCTCTCTCTGCCTCTCTCTCTCTCTCTGCCTCTCTCTCAGCCTTTCTCTCTCTATCTGCCTCTTTCTCTGCGTCTCTCTTTGCCTCTCTCTCTGCCTGTCTCTCTGCCTCTCTCTCTCTGCCTCACTCTCTGCCTCTCTCCCGGCCTCTCTCTGCCTCTCTCTCTGCCTCTCTCGCTGCGTCTCTCTCTGCCTCTCTCTCTGCCTGTCTCTCTGCCTCTCTCTCTCTGCCTCACTCTCTGCCTCTCTCCCGGCCTCTCTCTGCCTCTCTCTCTGCCTCTCTCGCTGCCTCTCTCTCTGCCTCTCTCTCTGGCTCTCTCTCTGCCTCTTTCGCTGCCTCTCCCTCTGCCTCTCCCTCTGCCTCTCTCTCTGCCTCTCTCTCTGCCTCTCTCGCTGTCTCTCTCTGCCTCTCTCTCTCTCTCTCTGCCTCTCCCTCTGCCTCTCTTTCTGCCTCTCTCGCTGCCTCTCTCTCTGCCTCTCTCTTCGACTCTCTCTCTTCGACTCTCCCTCTGCCTCTCTCTCTGCCTCTCTCGCTGCCTCTCTCTCTGCCTCTCTCTCTGGCTCTCTCTCTGCCTCTTTCGCTGCCTCTCCCTCTGCCTCTCCCTCTGCCTCTCTCTCTGCCTCTCTCTCTGCCTCTCTCGCTGTCTCTCTCTGCCTCTCTCTCTCTCTCTCTGCCTCTCCCTCTGCCTCTCTTTCTGCCTCTCTCGCTGCCTCTCTCTCTGCCTCTCTCTTCGACTCTCTCTCTTCGACTCTCCCTCTGCCTCTCTCTCTGCCTCTCTCTCTGCCTCTCTCTCTGCCTCTCTCTCTGCCTCTCTCTCTGCCTCTCTCTCTGCCTCTCTCTCTGCCTCTCTCGCTGCCTCTCTCTCTGCCTCTCTCTTTGCCTCTCTCTCTGCCTCTTTCGCTGCATCTCTCTCTGCCTCTCTCTCTGCCTCTTTCGCTGTCTCTCTCTCTGCCTCTCTCTCTCTCTCTGCCTCTCCCTCTGCCTCTCTCTCTGCCTCTCTCTCTGCCTCTCTCGCTGCCTCTCTCTCTGCCTCTCTCTGCCTCTCTCTCTGCCTCTCTCTCTGCCTCTCTCTCTGCCCCTCTTTCTGCCTCTCCCTCTGCCTCTCCGTCTGACTCTCTCTCTGCCTCTCTCTCTGCCTCTCTCTCTGCCTCTCTCTCTGCCTCTCTCGCTGCCTCTCTCTCTGCCTCTCTCTCTGCCTCTCTCGCTGCCTCTCTCTCTGCATCTCTCTCTGCCTCTCTCTCTGCCTCTTTCGCTGCCTCTCTCTCTCTGCCTCTCTCTCTGCCTCTCTCTCTGCCTCTCTCTCTGCCTCTCTCTCTGCCTCTCTCGCTGTCTCTCTCTCTGCATCTCTCTCTCTCTCTGCCTCTGCCTCTGCCTCTCTCTCTGCCTCTCTCGCTGCCTCTCTCTCTGCCTCTCTCTCTGACTTTCTCTCTCCTCTCTCTCTGCCTCTCTCTCTGCCTCTCTCTCTGCCTCTCTCTCTGCCTCTCTCGCTGCCTATCACTCTGCCTCTCTCTCTGCCTCTCTCACTCTCTCTGCCTCTCCCTCTGCGTCCCTCTCTGCCTCTCGCTTTGCCTCTCTCTCTGCCTCTTTCGCTGCATCTCTCTCTGCCTCTCTCTCTGCCTCTTTCGCTGTCTCTCTCTCTGCCTCTCTCTCTCTCTCTGCCTCTCCCTCTGCCTCTCTCTCTGCCTCTCTCTCTGCCTCTCTCTCTGCCTCTCTCGCTGCCTCTTTCTCTGCCTCTCTCTGCCTCTCTCTCTGCCTCTCTCTCTGCCTCTCTCTCTGCCCCTCTTTCTGCTTCTCCCTCTGCCTCTCCGTCTGACTCTCTCTCTGCCTCTCTCTCTGCCTCTCTCTCTGCCTCTCTCTCTGCCTCTCTCTCTGCCTCTCTCTCTGCCTCTCTCTCTGCCTCTCTCTCTGCCTCCCTCTCTGCCTCTCTCTCTGCCTCTCTCTCTGCCTCTCTCTCTGCCTCTCTCGCTGCCTCTCTCTCTGCCTCTCTGTCTGCCTCTCTCTCTGCCTCTCTCTCTGCCTTTCTCTCCCTCTCTCTGCCTCTTTCTCTGCGTCTCTCTCTGCCTCTCTCTCTGCCTCTCTCTCTGCCTCTCTCTCTGCCTCTCTCTCTGGCTGTCTCTCTGCCTCTCTCTCTCTGCCTCACTCTCTGCCTCTCTCTCTGCCTCTCTTTCTGCCTCTCTCTCTGCCTCTCTCTCTGCCTCTCTCTCTCTGCCTCTCTCTCTCTCTCTCTCTCTGCCTCTCTCTCTGCCCGTCTCTCTGCTTCTCTCTCTGCCTGTCTCTCTACCTGTCTCTCTGCCTCTCTCTCTGCCTCTCTCTATTCCTCACTCTGCCTCTCTCTGCCTCTCCCTCTGCCACTCTTTCTGCCTCTCTCTCTGCCTCTCTCTCTCTGCCTCTCTCTCTGCCTCTCTCGCTGCCTATCTCTCTGCCTCTCTCTCTCTGCCGCTCTCTCTGCCTCTCTCTCTGCCTTTCTCTCTCTGCCTCTCTGTCTGCCTCTCTCTCTGCCTCTCTCTTTGCCTCTCACTCTCTCTCTCTCACTCTCTGCCTCTCTCTCTGCCTCTCCCTCTGCCTGTGTCTCTGCCGTCTCTCTGCCTCTCTCTGCCTCTCCCTCTGCCTCTCTCTCTCTCTCTCTCTCTGCCTCTCAGTCTGCCTCTCTCTGCCTCTCTCTGCCTCTCCCTCTGCCTCTCTCTCTGCCTCTCTCTCTGCCTCTCTCTCTGCCTCTCTCTCTGCCTCTCTCTCTGCCTCTCTCTCTGCCTCTCTCTCTGCCTCTCTCTCTGCCTCTCTCTCTCTCTCTACCTCTCTCTCTGCCTCTCTCTCTCTCCCTCTGCCTCTCTCTCTGCCTCTCTCTCCGCCTCTCTCTCTGCCTCTCTCTCTGCCTCACTCTCTGCCTCTCTCTCTGCCTCTTTCGCTGCCTCTCTCTCTGCCTCTCTCTCTCTCTGCCTCACTCTGCTTCTCCCTCTGCCTCTCCCTCTGCCTCTCCCTCTGCCTCTCTCTCTCTGCCTCTCTCTCTGCCTCTCTCCCTCTGCCTCTCTCTCTGCCTCTCTCGCTGCCTCTCTCTCTGCCTGTCTCTCTGCCTCTCTCTGCCTGTCTCTCTGCCTCTTTCTCTGCCTGTCTCTCTGCCTCTCTCTCTGCCACTCTCTCTGCCTCTCTCTCTGCCTCTCTCCCTGCCTCTCTCTCTGCCTCTCTCTCTGCCTCTCTCTCTGCCTCTCTCTCTGCTTCTCTCTCTGCCTCTCTCACTGCCTCTCTCTCTGCCTCTCTCTCTCTCTCTCTCTCTGCCTCTCCCTCTGACTCTCTCTCTGCCTCTCTCTCTGCCTCTCTCTCTGCCCTCTCTCTCTGCCTCTCTCTCTGCCTCTCTCTCTGCCTCTCAGTCTGCCTCTCTCTGCCTCTCTCTGCCTCTCCCTCTGCCTCACTCTCTCTGCCACTCTTTCTGCCTCTCTCGCTGCCTATCTCTCTGCCTCTCTCTCTCTCTGCCTCTCTCTGCCTCGCCCTCTGCCTCTCTCTCTGCCTCTCTCTCTCTGCCTCTCTCTCTGCCTCTCTCTCTGCCTCTCTCTCTGCCTCACTCTCTGCCTCTCTCCCTCTGCCTCTCTCTCTGCCTCTCTCTCTGCCTCTCTCTCTGCCTCTCTCTCTGCCTCTCTCTCTGCCTCTCTCTCTGCCTCTCTCTCTGCCTCTCTCTCTGCCTCTCTCTCTGCCTCTCTCTCTGCCTCTCTCTCTGCCTCTCTCTCTGCCTCTTTCTCTGCCTCTCTATCTGCGTCTCTCTCTGCCTCTCTCGCTGCCTCTCTCTCTGCCTCTCTCTCTGCCACTCTCTCTGCCTCTGTCTCTGCCTCTCTCTCTGCCTCTCTCTCTGCCACTCTCTCTGCCTCTCTCTCTGCCTCTCTCTCTGCCTCTCTCTCTGCCTCTCTCTCTGCCTCTTTCTCTGCCTCTCTATCTGCGTCTCTCTCTGCCTCTCTCGCTGCCTCTCTCTCTGCCTCTCTCTCTGCCACTCTCTCTGCCTCTGTCTCTGCCTCCCTCTCTGCCTCTCTCTCTGCCACTCTCTCTGCCTCTCTCGCTGCCTATCTCTCTGCCTCTCTCTCTCTCTGCCTCTCTCTCTGCCTCTCTCTGCCTCTCTCTCTCTCTCTGCCTCTCTCTCTGCCTCTCTCTGCCTCGCCCTAAGCCTCTCTCTCTGCCTCTCTCTCTCTGCCTCTCTCTCTGCCTCTCTCTCTGCCTCTCTCTCTGCCTCTCTCTCTGCCTCTCTCTCTGCCTCTCTCTCTGCCTCACTCTCCGCCTCTCTCCCTCTGCCTCTCTCTCTGTCTCTCTCTCTGCCTCTCTCTCTGCCTCTCTCTCTGCCTCTCTCTCTGCCTCTCTCTCTGCCTCTCTCTCTGCCTCTCTCTCTGCCTCTCTCTCTGCCTCTCTCTCTGCCTCTTTCTCTGCCTCTCTATCTGCGTCTCTCTCTGCCTCTCTCGCTGCCTCTCTCTCTGCCTCTCTCTCTGCCACTCTCTCTGCCTCTGTCTCTGCCTCTCTCTCTGCCTCTCTCTCTGCCTCTCTCTCTGCCTCTCTCTGCCTGTCTCTCTGCCTCTTTCTCTGCCTGTCTCTCTGCCTCTCTCTCTGCCTCTCTCTCTGCCTCTCTCTCTGCCTCTCTCCCTGCCTCTCTCTCTGCCTCTCTCTCTGCCTCTCTCGCTGCCTTTCTCTCTGCCTCTCTCTCTCTGCCGCTCTCTCTGCCTCTCTCTCTGCCTTTCTCTCTCTGCCTGTCTGTCTGCCTCTCTCTCTGCCTCTCTCTTTGCCTCTCACTCTCTCTCTCACTCTCTGCCTCTCTCTCTGCCTCTCCCTCTGCCTGTGTCTCTGCCTCTCTCTGCCTCTCTCTGCCTCTCCCTCTGCCTCTCTCTCTCTCTCTCTGCCTCTCAGTCTGCCTCTCTCTGCCTCTCTCTGCCTCTCCCTCGGCCTCTCTCTCTGCCTCTCTTTCTGCCTCTCTCTCTGCCTCTCTCTCTGCCTCTCTCTCTCTCTCTACCTCTCTCTCTGCCTCTCTCTCTCTCTCTCTACCTCTCTCTCTGCCTCTCTCTCTGCCTCTCTTCCTGCTTCTCTCTCTGCCCCTCTCTCTCTCTGTCTGCCTCTCCCTCTGCCTCTCCCTCTGCCTCTTTCTCTGCCTCTCTCTCTGCCTCTCTCTCTGCCTCTCTCTCTGCCTCTCTCTCCGCCTCTCTCTCTGCCTCTCTCTCTGCCTCTCTCTCTGCCTCTCTCTCTGCCTCTTTCGCTGCCTCTCTCTCTGCCTCTCTCTCTCTCTGCCTCACTCTGCTTCTCCCTCTGCCTCTCCCTCTGCCTCTCCCTCTGCCTCTCTCTCTGCCTCTCTCCCTCTGCCTCTCTCTCTGCCTCTCTCTCTGCCTCTCTCGCTGCCTCTCTCTCTGCCTGTCTCTCTGCCTCTCTCTGCCTGTCTCTCTGCCTCTTTCTCTGCCTGTCTCTCTGCCTCTCTCTCTGCCTCTCTCTCTGCCTCTCTCTCTGCCTCTCTCCCTGCCTCTCTCTCTGCCTCTCTCTCTGCCTCTCTCTCTGCCTCTCTCTCTGCTTCTCTCTCTGCCTCTCTCACTGCCTCTCTCTCTGCCTCTCTCTCTCTCTCTCTGCCTCTCCCTCTGACTCTCTCTCTGCCTCTCTCTCTGCCTCTCTCTCTGCCCTCTCTCTCTGCCTCTCTCTCTGCCTCTCTCTCTGCCTCTCTCTCTGCCTCTCAGTCTGCCTCTCTCTGCCTCTCCCTCTGCCTCACTCTCTCTGCCACTCTCTCTGCCTCTCTCGCTGCCTATCTCTCTGCCTCTCTCTCTCTCTGCCTCTCTCTCTGCCTCTCTCTGCCTCGCCCTCTGCCTCTCTCTCTGCCTCTCTCTCTCTGCCTCTCTCTCTGCCTCTCTCTCCGCCTCTCTCTCTGCCTCACTCTCTGCCTCTCTCCCTCTGCCTCTCTCTCTGCCTCTCTCTCTGCCTCTCTCTCTCTCTCTGCCTCTCTCTCTCTCTCACTCTCTGCCTATCTCTTTGCCTCTCACTCTCTCTCTCTCTGCCTCTCTCTCTGCCTCTCTCTCTGCCTCTCTCTCTGCCTCTCTCTCTGCCCCTTTCTCTGCCTCTCTCTCTGCCTCTCTCTCTCTCTCTGCCTCTCTCTCTGCCTCTCTCTCTCTCTCACTCTCTGCCTATCTCTTTGCCTCTCACTCTCTCTCTCTGCCTCTCTCTGCCTCTCGCTCTGCCTCTCTCTCTGCCTCTCTCTCTCTGCCTCTCTCTCTGCCTATCTCTCTGCCTCTCTCTCTCTGCCTCTCTCTCTGCGTCTCTCTCTGCCTCTCTCTCTGCCTCTCTCTCTGCCTCTCTCTCTGCCTCTCTCTCTGCCTCTCTCTCTGCCTCTCTCTCTGCCTCTCTCTCTGCCTCTCTCTCTGCCTCTCTCTCTGCCTCTCTCTCTGCCTCTCCCTCTGCCTCTCTCTCTGCCTCTCTCTCTGCCTCTCTCTCTGCCTCTCTCTCTGCCTCTCTCTCTGCCTCTCTCTCTGCCTCTCTCTCTGCCTCTCTCTCTGCCTCTCTCTCTGCCTCTCTCTCTGCCTCTCTCTCTGCCTCTCTCTCTGCCTCTCTCTCTGCCTCTCTCTCTGCCTCTCCCTCTGCCTCTCTCTCTGCCTCTCTCTCTGCCTCTCTCTCTGCCTCTCTCTCTGCCTCTCTCTCTGCCTCTCTCTCTGCCTCTCTCTCTGCCTCTCTCTCTGCCTCTCTCTCTGCCTGTCTCTCTGCTCTCCCTCTGCCTCTCTCTCTGCCTCTCTCTCTGCCTATCTCTCTGCCTCTCTCTCTCTGCCTCTCTCTCTGCGTCTCTCTCTGCCTCTCTCTCTGCCTCTCTCTCTGCCTCTCTCTCTGCCTCTCTCTCTGCCTCTCTCTCTGCCTCTCTCTCTGCCTCTCTCTCTGCCTCTCTCTCTGCCTCTCTCTCTGCCTCTCTCTCTGCCTCTCCCTCTGCCTCTCTCTCTGCCTCTCTCTCTGCCTCTCTCTCTGCCTCTCTCTCTGCCTCTCTCTCTGCCTCTCTCTCTGCCTCTCTCTCTGCCTCTCTCTCTGCCTCTCTCTCTGCCTCTCTCTCTGCCTCTCTCTCTGCCTCTCTCTCTGCCTCTCTCTCTGCCTCTCTCTCTGCCTCTCTCTCTGCCTCTCTCTCTGCCTCTCTCTCTGCCTCTCTCTCTGCCTCTCTCTCTGCCTCTCTCTCTGCCTCTCTCTCTGCCTCTCTCTCTGCCTCTCTCTCTGCCTCTCTCTCTGCCTCTCTCTCTGCCTCTCTCTCTGCCTCTCTCTCTGCCTCTCTCTCTGCCTCTCTCTCTGCCTCTCCCTCTGCCTCTCTCTCTGCCTCTCTCTCTGCCTCTCTCTCTGCCTCTCTCTCTGCCTCTCTCTCTGCCTCTCTCTCTGCCTCTCTCTCTGCCTCTCTCTCTGCCTCTCTCTCTGCCTCTCTCTCTGCCTCTCTCTCTGCCTCTCTCTCTGCCTCTCTCTCTGCCTCTCTCTCTGCCTCTCTCTCTGCCTCTCTCTCTGCCTCTCTCTCTGCCTCTCTCTCTGCCTCTCTCTCTGCCTCTCTCTCTGCCTCTCTCTCTGCCTCTCTCTCTGCCTCTCTCTCTGCCTCTCTCTCTGCCTGTCTCTCTGCTCTCCCTCTGCCTCTCTCTCTGCCTCTCTCGCTGCCTATCTCTCTGCCTCTCTCTCTCTCTGCCTCTCTCTCTGCCTCTCTCTGCCTCTCCCTCTGCCTCTCTCTCTGCCTCTCTCTCTCTGCCTCTCTCTCTCTGCCTCTCTCGCTGCCTCTCTCTCTGCCTCTCTCTTTGCCTCTCTCTCTGCCTCTTTCGCTGCATCTCTCTCTGCCTCTCTCTCTGCCTCTCTACAGCCTTCTAACGTCCCCAGACTGGCGCAAGGACTTTGCTATCAACGTGAACATCCTTCTCCCGAGTCACACGTATAGGCTCCTGAGTAAGGCCAAGTCTGTGCTGAAGCCACTTGGTTTCAGATACGTCTGGGCCAAAAATGACCTGGTCTGTGCCAAATTCTCGGAAGGTGGCCTTACTCACACTATTCTCAATCTGGATGATGTTGAGAGATTGAAAGGCCTGTATCCTGCAAATTGACGGTGTCTGCGGCCAGTTTCTTTGGAGATGGTTCCCCATGTTGGTGTCACAAATGCTATCCCTACACTACCTACTATATCAAAACCCAAAACATCACTACTCAATGTCTGCTGCCTAAATATTAACTCTCTTCGTGCTAATCTAGACTCGCTCAAGTTCTACCTTGACTCTCATCCTCCTCAGCATGTCATTGTGGTGACCGAGACCTGGCTGTCTGTTGACATTCCTGAGTTTGTTGTCCGATTGCCTGGATACAAATTCTATCGCAATGACCGGAACACGCAGGGAGGTGGAGTGGGTGTCTACGTTGCTGAACACCTCTCCTATGCTGTGACATCTTCATCTACTAACACTTGGCGTGGCCAGCCTGGCTCTATTGAGTACATTTTTGGGGAACTGACTCTGGAAACTGGCATCAAGGTCTTCCTGGCTGGTATTTATCGTCCTCCACATGCTGCGTTCAATAATCCTGTTAATTTCGGTCATCTTCTGGAATCCAGCATGGATGGATATTGCACCAAAGTCCTGCTGGGGGACTTCAATGCAGATCAGTTGGGAAACTCCGGTGATGCTGCCTACATTCGCTCGCTCTTACAAGAACTGTCTCTGCAACTAGTAAATCACGGCTTCACTCATGTCACTTCTACGTCCTCTACTTGGCTAGACCTTTGTCTGGTTGACTGTAATGGTGGTGGATTTCTCGAAGTCCGACAGACCGCTTGGAGCTGGTCATTTCCTAATCACAACTACTCTCCAACTACCAGTGGCACAACCATCTCAAACAACTATTTCTCGTCGCAATTTCAAACTTCTCCAGGTACCACAAATATTAAATCATTTTACTAGTGTAGATTGGCTTCAGTTCATTGACTGCCCCGTTGAATTCTGCACGTCGTACCTGCTAGATAATTGCGTCACTCGTCTCCAATTGAAACTGAAGGAACTGATGGATGAATTCTTGCCAGTGAGACAACTCAAGCTGGATGCTCAGAAGTGTGCTCCCTGGTTGACTGACTTCCTCAGAGTAGAAGCTAGTTCCGTTGCTACTATTTATCGACGCTATCAACGAAATCGTTCTTCGACTAGACTGGCAGAGTACCGTGCAGCTCGTGATCTCCATCGCACTCATCTGCTTGAGGCCAGGATTCGCTACTATAGTGACAAGCTCTCATCTGTCCCAGGTCATCTCATCTGGAAAGAGCTTCGACAACTAGGACTAATCGCTTCACCATCCCAAAATCACCTGGCAGTCCAAGCGGAACTACTCAACTCTTATTTTGCCTCTATCTCCACGTCTTCAACTCTTCCTGCTATCAGCCTGGACCTGGGTCGCCCTGCCCACGAGGGTGACTTCGTCTTCAAACCAGTGCCTCCTTCTAAGGTCAGAGAAGCTATGCTATCCATTGATTCCAATGCCTGTGGTGCTGATGACCTACCTCGTCAATTGCTTCTACCTCTTATTGATGATCTTCTACCTTCAATCACGGTGCTCTTCAACTGCTCTTTTGCAACATCTTCTTTCCCCTCAATCTGGAAAAAAGCGCTTATCGTTCCGGTCAACAAGTGCTCGTCCCCTACATCTCCAGGTGACTACAGGCCAATCGCGCTATTGAGTTTCCTGAGCAAAGCCCTTGAACGCATTGCTTTCGATCAACTACGTGACCATCTTGAGGCTGCAGGCTGCCTTGATCGCTACCAATGTGGCTTTCGACAGGGACATAGCACTCTGACAGCTCTTCTGAAGCTTACGCACGACATCAGGTTTAACATGGACCGCCGTAGGCTGACCCTACTGGTTCTTTTTGACTATTCCAAGGCGTTCGATACTGTGTTGCATCCGCTACTCATCAAAAGCCTGGAAAAACTCCACATTTCACCTTCTGCTATTAAGTGGCTTCATTCCTATCTGATTGGTAGAGAACAAGCGGTCAAAATCCCTAATACTATGTCACACACGGACTGGCTTCCAACTAACACTGGGGTCCCCCAGGGATCCATCCTTGGACCTCTTCTATTCACCATCTTCATCAATGACATCGGAGATGCCATTAAAAATTCTCGTCGCCTGCTGTACGCTGATGATCTTCAGATTTACCTGAGTTGCCCCCCTGAGGAGATTGACATAGCTATTGCGCAGCTCAATAAAGACATCTGGGGCATCAGCAACTGGTCTAAGGTTAATGGCTTGGCACTAAACCTAAATAAAACAAAAGCTATCATTTTTGGAGCACGTCGGTTCATCAATGCCATCGATTTGGAGAGTCTGCCGCAACTGGGCACGGAATCCATAAAAATTCCGTTCCTTCCTGTCATTGATAACCTTGGAGTCAAAATGGATAGTAAACTTACTTTCAGTGAGCATGTCGACGCCATAACTGCCCGCATAAACTGCACCTTCTACCAGCTCTATTCTTTTCGTCAATATACTGACTACAATCTCCGCAAGAGGCTAGTTATGGCTCTAGTTCACCCTCACATCAGCTACTGCCTGAGTGTACTGACTGGAATTGGTGTTGTGCTGGACAACCGTCTGCAAAGACTGAGCAACCGTGGTATACGTTATATCACGGGGTGTCGTCGGGATACTCCTATCTCCAGTCTTCGTTATGATCTTGGATGGCTCCCTGTGCCTGAGCTCCGGATGAGCGCCCTGCTCAGCACTCTCTTCAGGGTACTCAGTTCCGGAAGGCCTGAATATCTCTTGGAGCACTTGATAACGCACATTTCCTGCTACCCACGGCGTGGTGAACGAGCTGGTGATGCTCTCCTGGTCCCACGCTATCGTACCGATACCTACCGTGATGCTTTTGGTGTCACTGGGCCTTTGCTCTGGAATCAACTACCTATTGAACTTCGTGGCGTGAGTACCGCAGTTGAGTTTAAACGCTGCCTCCATCGGTGGTTTTTGAACCAAACAGAATAAGCTATCTTCTTGATCTTCTTGATTTTCTACTTTTCTTGCTATCTTTCTGTGCATCAGACAGGCACTTACTTTTGATCTTTGCTACTATTATTTCAAAGCTTATAATGACATCAGTTTCAATTTTATTTTTTCATTTTTTCTTAAAGCGACTGTGTAAATACTCATGAATTCGTCTTTAATTTTCTACAAAAATTTAATTCTTGCCTGATCTTTAAATTACTCTTGAAATTACTTTCTCTTATTGTAACCATTGTTATGATTTTCTGTATTTCTTTTGTTCAACTTTGAACAATAATAAAACTATCAATCAATCAAATCTCTCGCTGTCTCTCTCTCTGCCTCTCTCTCTCTGCCTCTCCCTCTGCCTTTCTCTCTGCCTCTCTCTCTACCTCTCTCTCTGCCTCTCTCTCTGCCTCTCTCTCTGCCTCTCTCGCTGCCTCTCTCTCTGCCTCTCTCTGCCTCTCTCTCTGCCTCTCTCTCTGCCTCTCTCTCTGCCCCTCTCTCTGCCTCTCCCTCTGCCTCTCCCTCTGACTCTCTCTCTGCCTCTCTCTCTGCCTCTCTCTCTGTCTCTCTCTCTCTCTCTGCCTCTGTCTCTGCCTCTCTCTCTGCCTCTCTCTCTGCCACTCTCTCTGCCTCTCTCGCTGCCTATCTCTCTGCCTCTCTCTCTCTCTTCCTCTCTCTCTGCCTCTCTCTGCCTCTCCCTCTCTCTCTCTGCCCCTCTCTCTGCCTCTCTCTCTGCCTCTCTCTCTGCTTCTCTATCTGCGTCTCTCTCTGCCTCTCTCGCTGCCTCTCTCTCTGCCTCTCTCTCTGCCTCTCTTTCTGCCTCTCTCTCTGCCTCTCTTTCTGCCTCTCTCTCTCCGCCTCTCTCTCTGCCTCTCTCTCTACCTCTCTCTCTGCCTCTCTCTCTGCCTCTCTCTCTGCCTCTCTCTCTGCCTCTCTCTCTGCCTCTCTCTCTGCCTCTCTCTCTGCCTCTCTCTCTGCCTCTCTCTCTGCCTCTCTCTCTGCCTCTCTCTCTGCCTCTCTCTCTGCCTCTCTCTCTGCCTCTCTCTCTGCCTCTCTCTCTGCCTCTCTCTCTGCCTATCACTCTGCCTCTTTCTCTGCTTCTCTCTCTCTCTCTGCCTCTCCCTCTGCCTCTCCCTCTCTGCCTCTCTCTCTGCCTCTCTCTCTGCCTCTCTCTCTGCCTCTCTCTCTGCCTCTCTTTCTGCCTCTCTCTCTGCCTCTCTCTCTGCCTCTCTCTCTGCCTCTCTCTCTGCCTCTCTTTCTGCCTCTCTCTCTCCGCCTCTCTCTCTGCCTCTCTCTCTGCCTCTCTCTCTGCCTCTCTTTCTGCCTCTCTCTCTGCCTCTCTCTCTGCCTCTCTCTCTGCCTCTCTCTCTCTCACTCTTCCTCTCTCTCTGCCTCTCTCTCTGCCTCTCTCTCTGCCTCTCTCTCTGCCTCTCTCTCTGCCGCTCTCTCTGCCTCTCTCTCTCTGCCTCTTTCTCTGCCTTTCTCTCCCTCTCTCTGCCTCTTTCTCTGCGTCTCTCTCTGCCTCTCTCTCTGCCTGTCTCTCTGCCTCTCTCTCTGCCTCTCTCCCGGCCTCTCTCTGCCTCTCTCTCTGCCTCTCCCTCTGCCTCTCTCTCTGACTCTCTCTCTGCCTCTCTCTCTGCCTCTCTCTCTGCCTATCACTCTGCCTCTTTCTCTGCTTCTCTCTCTCTCTCTGCCTCTCCCTCTGCGTCCCTCTCTGCCTCTCTCTCTGCCTCTCTCTCTGCCTATCTCTCTGCCTCTCTCTCTGCCTATC
The DNA here is from genome assembly GCA_963921955.1 of Aleiodes alternator. NCBI lineage: Eukaryota > Metazoa > Arthropoda > Insecta > Hymenoptera > Braconidae > Aleiodes > Aleiodes alternator. Next base: position 11,742,327 of record OY998107.1, on the reverse strand, counting down.
ACTCTGCCTCTTTCTCTGCTTCTCTCTCTCTCTCTGCCTCTCCCTCTGCGTCCCTCTCTGCCTCTCCCTCTGCGTCCCTCTCTGCCTCTCTCTCTGCCTCTCTCTCTGCCTCTCTCTCTGCCTCTCTTTCTGCCTCTCTCTCTGCCTCTCTCTCTGCCTCTCTCTCTGCCTCTCTCTCTGCCTCTCTTTCTGCCTCTCTCTCTCCGCCTCTCTCTCTGCCTCTCTCTCTGCCTCTCTCTCTGCCTCTCTTTCTGCCTCTCTCTCTGCCTCTCTCTCTGCCTCTCTCTCTGCCTCTCTCTCTCTCACTCTTCCTCTCTCTCTGCCTCTCTCTCTGCCTCTCTCTCTGCCTCTCTCTCTGCCTCTCTCTCTGCCTCTCTCTCTGCCTCTCTCTCTCTGCCTCTCTCTCTGCCTTTCTCTCCCTCTCTCTGCCTCTTTCTCTGCGTCTCTCTCTGCCTCTCTCTCTGCCTGTCTCTCTGCCTCTCTCTCTGCCTCTCTCCCGGCCTCTCTCTGCCTCTCTCTCTGCCTCTCCCTCTGCCTCTCTCTCTGACTCTCTCTCTCTGCCTATCTCTCTGCCTCTCTCTCTGCCTATCACTCTGCCTCTTTCTCTGCTTCTCTCTCTCTCTCTGCCTCTCCCTCTCCGTCCCTCTCTGCCTCTCTCTCTGCCTCTCTCTCTGCCTCTCTCTCTGCCTCTCTTTCTGCCTCTCTCTCTGCCTCTCTCTCTGCCTCTCTCTCTGCCTCTCTCTCTGCCTCTCTTTCTGCCTCTCTCTCTGCCTCTCTCTCTGCCTCTCTCTCTGCCTCTCTCTCTGCCTCTCTTTCTGCCTCTCTCTCTCCGCCTCTCTCTCTGCCTCTCTCTCTGCCTCTCTCTCTGCCTCTCTCTCTGCCTCTCTTTCTGCCTCTCTCTCTGCCTCTCTCTCTGCCTCTCTCTCTCTCACTCTTCCTCTCTCTCTGCCTCTCTCTCTGCCTCTCTCTCTGCCTCTCTCTCTGCCTCTCTCTGCCTCGCCCTCTGCCTCTCTCTCTGCCTCTCTCTCTCTGCCTCTCTCTCTGCCTCTCTCTCTGCCTCACTCTCTGCCTCTCTCCCTCTGCCTCCCTCTCTGCCTCTCTCTCTGCCTCTCTCTCTGCCTCTCTCTCTGCCTCTCTCTCTGCCTCTCTCTCTGCCTCTCTCTCTGCCTCTCTCTCTGCCTCTCTCTCTGCCTCTCTCTCTGCCTCTCTCTCTGCCTCTCTCTCTGCCTCTCTCTCTGCCTCTTTCTCTGCCTCTCTATCTGCGTCTCTCTCTGCCTCTCTCGCTGCCTCTCTCTCTGCCTCTCTCTCTGCCACTCTCTCTGCCTCTGTCTCTGCCTCTCTCTCCGCCTCTCTCTCTGCCTCTCTCTCTGCCTCTCTCTCTGCCTCTCTCTCTGCCTCTTTCGCTGCCTCTCTCTCTGCCTCTCTCTCTCTCTGCCTCACTCTGCTTCTCCCTCTGCCTCTCCCTCTGCCTCTCCCTCTGCCTCTCTCTCTCTGCCTCTCTCTCTGCCTCTCTCCGTCTGCCTCTCTCTCTGCCTCTCTCTCTGCCTCTCTCGCTGCCTCTCTCTCTGCCTGTCTCTCTGCCTCTCTCTGCCTGTCTCTCTGCCTCTTTCTCTGCCTGTCTCTCTGCCTCTCTCTCTGCCTCTCTCTCTGCCTCTCTCTCTGCCTCTCTCCCTGCCTCTCTCTCTGCCTCTCTCTCTGCCTCTCTCTCTGCCTCTCTCTCTGCTTCTCTCTCTGCCTCTCTCACTGCCTCTCTCTCTGCCTCTCTCTCTCTCTCTCTGCCTCTCCCTCTGACTCTCTCTCTGCCTCTCTCTCTGCCTCTCTCTCTGCCCTCTCTCTCTGCCTCTCTCTCTGCCTCTCTCTCTGCCTCTCAGTCTGCCTCTCTCTGCCTCTCTCTGCCTCTCCCTCTGCCTCTCTCTCTCTGCCACTCTCTCTGCCTCTCTCGCTGCCTATCTCTCTGCCTCTCTCTCTGCCTCTCTCTCTGCCTCTCTCTCTGCCTCTCTCTGCCTCGCCCTCTGCCTCTCTCTCTGCCTCTCTCTCTCTGCCTCTCTCTCTGCCTCTCTCTCTGCCTCACTCTCTGCCTCTCTCCCTCTGCCTCTCTCTCTGCCTCTCTCTCTGCCTCTCTCTCTGCCTCTCTCTCTGCCTCTCTCTCTGCCTCTCTCTCTGCCTCTCTCTCTGCCTCTCTCTCTGCCTCTCTCTCTGCCTCTCTCTCTGCCTCTCTCTCTGCCTCTCTCTCTGCCTCTCTCTGCCTCTCTCTCTGCCTCTCTCTCTGCCTCTCTCTCTGCCTCTCTCTCTGCCTCTCTCTCTGCCTCTCTCTCTGCCCCTCTCTCTGCCTCTCCCTCTGCCTCTCCCTCTGACTCTCTCTCTGCCTCTCTCTCTGCCTCTCTCTCTGTCTCTCTCTCTCTCTGCCTCTGTCTCTGCCTCTCTCTCTGCCTCTCTCTCTGCCACTCTCTCTGCCTCTCTCACTGCCTCTCTCACTGCCTCTCTCTCTGCCTCTCTCTCTCTCTCTCTGCCTCTCCCTCTGACTCTCTCTCTGCCTCTCTCTCTGCCTCTCTCTCTTTGCCTCGCTGTGTAAGGGGCGGGGTAAGGGGTTGGGTGAGGCGTACAGGACTACGATGACCTGAAAAGGTGTACAGACGCCCGTGGAGGACTACAGAGGCCTGTGGAAGACTGCAGATGCCTGTAGAGGACTACAGAGGCCTGTGGAAGACTGCAGATGCCTGTAGAGGACTACAGAGGCCTGTAGAGGACTACAGACGGCTGAAAGCACACGGAAGCAACTGAAAGCAAGGCCGCTCTCACTTGCTTTCATCTGCTTTCACTTTCTTTCACTTGCGGTCACTTTGCAAAAAATCATGGTAGAGGAATTTTGTTGATGGATCTTCGCGAATCATGACCACGAGACTCCAAATCAGTCATAAAAAAAAATTTGTACAAAAAAATTTTTTTTGTACAAAATTTTTTTTATGACGGATTTGGAATCTGGTTGTCATGATTCGTGGACATTCACCGAAAAAAATCCATTCCGACGAATTCTAGGAAAAATGCCTGGTAGAGAGATTTTGTTGATAAATGTTCACGAATCATCACCACGAGATTCCAAATCAGTCATAAAAAAAAATTTGTACAAAAAAATTTTTTTTGTACAAAATTTTTTTTATGACGGATTTGGAATCTAGTTGTCATGATTCGTGGACATTCATCAAGAAATTCCCATTCCGGCGAATTTTAAGAAATACTTCCGGTAGAAGGATTTCGTTGATGAATGTCCACGAATCATGAGCACGAGATTCCAAATCAGTCATAAAAAAAAATTTGTACAAAAAAATGTTTTTTGTACAAAATTTTTTTTATGACGGATTTCGAATGTAGTAGTCATGATTCGTTGACATTCATCAAGAAATTCCCATTTCGACCAATTTTAAAAAAAAATTCCGGTAGAAGGATTTTGTTGATAAATGTCCACGAATCATGACCACGAGATTCCAAATCAGTCATAAAAAAAAATTTGTACAAAAAAATGTTTTTTGTACAAAATTTTTTTTATGAGGAATTTGGAATCTTATTGTGATGATTCGTGGACATTCACAGAAAAAAATCCATTCTGACAGATTCTGTGAAGAAATGCTGGTAGAGGACTTTTGTTGATGAATCTTCGCGAATCATGACCGGGAGATTCTAAATCAGTCATAAAAAAAAATTTGTCCAAAAAAATTTTTCACCGATGTGGGTACTCCCTAACGGGGGGGGGGGGGGGGTAGGGGCGGGCGTAAAGGACTACGATGAGTTATAAAGGGATAGGGTGAGTTCTAAAGGTCTAGGATGAGTTCTAAAGGTCTAGGATGAGTTGTAAAGGTCTAGGATGAGTTTGTAAAGGTCTACAAGGACTTCTAGAAGTCTTCGACGAGTTCTAAAGGTCTAGAATGAGTTCTACAGGTCTCGGGTGAGTTCTGAAGGTCTAGGATGAATTTTTAAACGTCCAGGATGAGTTTTTAAAGGTCTACGATGACTTCTAAAGGTCTACGACGAGTTCTAAAGGTCTAGGATGAGTTTTCAAAGGTCTACGATGAGTTTTTGAAGGTCTACGATGACTTCGAAAGGTCTACGATGACTCTTAAGCGTCTACGATGACTTGTGAAGGTCTACGATGACTTCTAAAAGCCTACGATGAGTTCTAAAGGTCTAGGACAACTTTTAAAAGGTCTACCATGAGATTTTGAAGGTTTACGATGGCTTCTAAAGGTCTACGATGACTTCTACAGGTCTATAATGAAATCTACAGGTCTAGGGTGAGTTCTAAAGGTCTAGGCTGAGTTCTGAAGGTCTAGGATGAGTTTTTAAAGGTCTACGATAGTTTTTTAAAGGTCCACGATGACTTCTAAAGGTCTACGATGACTTCTAAAGGTCTATGATGAGTTCTAAAGGTCTAGGATGAATTTGAAAAGGTCTAGGATGAGTTTTTAAAGGTCTACGATGACTTCTGAAGGTCTACGATGACTTCTAAAAGTCTACGATGACTTCCAAAGGTCTACGATGAGTTCTAAAGGTCTAGGATGAGTTCTAAAGGTCTAGGATGACTTCTTAAGCTCTAGGATAAATTTTAAAAGGTCTACGTTGAGTTTTAAACGACTTACGATGACTTCTAAAGGTCTACGATGACTTCTACAGGTCTACAATGAGTTCTGAAGGTCTAGGGTGAGTTCTAAAGGTCTAGGATGAATTTTTAAAGGTCTAGGATGAGCTTTTAAAGGTCTACGATGACTTCTCAAAGTCTACGACGAGTTCTACAGGTCTGGGATGAGTTCTAATGGTCTAGGATGAGTTCTAAAGGTCTAGGATGAGTTTTTGAAGGTCTACGATAGGTTTTTAAAGGTCTACGATGACTTCTGAAGGTCTACGAGTTTTTTGAGCACTTTAGAGAGGAAAAGCCTTCCCTTTTTCCTTAATTTTCTGTTTTTTGAGGATATCTCCGGTTCTATTCGTCGTAGCGTGAAAATTCCGAATGGAGGAGAAAGGTGAGATCATTTGCTATCGATTCATGGGGTTTTCAATTGAAAAATATCGATTTTTGAAGGATTTATGGGCATTTTTGTGAAACAGCTTTGTAAAAGAGTTTTTGACCTATAACTATCCTAAAAAATGATATTTTTCAATTCAAATTCCCATAAATAGATGGGAAATGAGCTCATCTTTCTTTTGAGACCGACCCTGAATCGCTAGGACTAATAGAACCAGAGATATTCACAAAAAGCTGAAATTTTCCAAAAAAGGAAAGGCTTTTACCCATAAAAAATGCCAAAAAATATAGAATCTTCGAAGAAATCGGAAAAAATACATCCGACACTAATTTTCGGGCTAAAATTTCCTCAGCTTTCCGATAGAATCATCAGGAAAGATCTATCTCTAACCGTTCTATTACAGTGTCCATTTTGCCCCACTCTCCTCTATGGAAAACTCTCAAAATTGATAGAAATATTGGCGGTGGATTGATTTTGATGATTCCATTGGAAAGCTGAGGAAATTTTAGACGGGAAACAAGTGCCGCAATTAATTTTCTCGAATTATTGACGATTTTGACTTTTTTGAGCACTTCAGAGGGGAAAAGCCTTCCCTTTTTTCTTGATTTTCTGTTTTTTGAGGATATCTCCGGTTCTATTCGTCGTAGCGTGAAAATTCCGAATGGAGGAGAAAGGTGAGATCATTTGCTATCGATTCATGGGGTTTTCAATTGAAAAATATCGATTTTTGAAGGATTTATGGGCCTTTTTGTGGAACAGCTTTGTAAAACAGTTTTTGACCTATAACCATCCCAAAAAATGATATTTTTCAATTAAAAACCCTATAAATCGACGGGAAATGAGCTCATCTTTCATTTGAGACCAACCGCGAATTGCTACGACTGATAGAACCAGAGATATTCACAAAAAATTGAAGATTTCCAAAAAAAAAGAGGCTTTCACCCATGGAAAATGCCAAAAAATATGGAATCTTCAACGGAAGCGGAAAAAAGTCATCCGACAATGGTTTTCCAGCTGAAATTTCCTCAGCTTTTCAATGGAATCATCAGAAAGAATCTATCTCTGACCGTTCTATTACAGTGTCCCTTTTGCCCCACTCTCCTCGATGGAAAGCTCTCAAAATTGATAGAAATATCAGCGGTGGATCGATTTTGATGATTCCATTGGAAAGCTGAGGAAATTTTAGACGGGAAACAAGTGCCGCAATTAATTTTCTCGAATTATTGACGATTTTGACTTTTTTGAGCACTTTAGAGGGGAAAAGCCTTCCCTTTTTTCTTAATTTCCTGTTTTTTGAGGATATCTTCAGTTCTATTCGTCCTATCGTAAAAATTCCGAATGGAGGTGAAAGGTGAGATCATTTGCCATCGATTCATGAGGTTTTCAATTGAAAAATATCGATTTTCAAGGGATTTATGGGCATTTTTGTGAAACAGCTTTGTGAAACAGTTTTTGACCCATAACTATCCTAAAAAATAATATTTTTCAATTCAAAACCCCTTAAACAGATGGGAAATGAGCTCATCTTTCTTTTGAGACCGACCCCGAATCGCTACGACTAATAGAACCAGAAATATTCACAAAAAGCTGAAATTTTCCAAAAAAAGAAATGCTTTTTACCCATAAAAAATGCCAAAAAATATAGAATCTTCGAAGAAATCGGAAAAAATACATCCGACACTAATTTTCCGGCTAAAATTCCCTCAGTTCTCCGATAGAATCATCAGGAAGAATCTATCTCTAACCGTTCTATTACAGTGTCCATTTTGCCCCACTCTCCTCTATGGAAAACTCTCAAAATTAATAGAAATATTGGCGGTGGATCGATTTTGATGATTCCATTGGAAAGCTGAGGAAATTTTAGACGGGAAACAAGTGCCGCAATTAATTTTCTCGAATTATTGACGATTTTGACTTTTTTGAGCACTTTGGAGGGGAAAAGCCTTCCCTTTTTTCTTGATTTTCTGTTTTTTGAGGATATCTCCGGTTCTATTCGTCGTAGCGTAAAAATTCTGAATGGAGGAGAAAGGTGAGATCATTTGCTATCGATTCATGGGGTTTTCAATCGAAAAATATCGATTTTTGAAGGATTTACGGGCATTTTTGTGGAACAGCTTTGTAAAACAGTTTTTGACCTATAACCATCCCAAAAAATGATATTTTTCAATTAAAAACCCTATAAATCGACGGGAAATGAGCTCATCTTTCATTTGAGACCAACCGCGAATTGCTACGACTGATAGAACCAGAGATATTCACAAAAAATTGAAGATTTCCAAAAAAAAAGAGGCTTTCACCCATGAAAAATGCCAAAAAATATGGAATCTTCAACGGAAGCGGAAAAAAGTCATCCGACAATGGTTTTCTGACTAAAATTTTCTCAGCTTTTCGATAGAATCATCAGAAAGAATCCATCTCTGATCGTTCTATTACTGTGTCCATTTCGCCCCACTCTCCTCTATGGAAAACTCTCAAAATTAATAGAAATATTTGCGTTGGATCGATTTTGATGATTCCATTGGAAAGCTGAGGAAATTTTAGGCGAAAAACGAGTGCCGCAATTAATTTTCTCGAATTATTGGCAATTTTTACTTTGTTGAGCACTTTAGAGGGGAAAAGCCTTCCCTTTTTTCTTAATTTTCTGTTTTTTGAGGATATCTTCGGTTCTATTCGTCGTAGCGTAAAAATTCCGAATGGAGGTGAAAGGTGAGATCATTTGCCATCGATTCATGGTGTTTCCAATTCACAAATATCGATTTTTAAGATATTTATGGGCATTTTTGTGAAACAGTCTTGTAAAACAGTTTTTGACCTATAACTATTCCAAAAAATGATATTTTCCAATTGAAAACCCCATAAATCGACGAGAAATGAGCTCATCTTTCATTTGAGACTGATTCCGAGCTGCTACGACTGATAGAACCGGAGATATTCACGAAAAACTGAAATTTCCTAAAAAAAAAAGGCTTTTACCCATGAAAAATGCCAAAAAATATAAAATCTTCAAAGAAATTGAAAGAAATACATCTGAGACACACATGGAGACTTGCTTTCACTTGCTATCACTTGCTTTCACCTTGCTTTCACTTGTTTTCAGTTGCTTTCACCTTGCTTTCACTTGTTGTCACTTGCTTTCACTTTGCTTTCACTTGCTTTCACTTGCTTTCACCTTGCTTTCACTTGTTTTCACTTGCTTTCACCTTGCTTTCACTTGTTTTCACTTGCTTTCACTTTGCTTTCACTTGCTTTCACATGCTTTCACTTTGCTTTCACTTGCTTTCACTTGCTTTCACTTTGCTTTCACTTGTTTTTACTTGCTTTCACTTTGCTTTCACTTGCTTTCACTTGCTTTCACTTTGCTTTCACTTGTTTTCACTTGTTTTCACTTTGCTTTCACTTGTTTTCACTTGCTTTCACTTTGCTTTCACTTGCTTTCACTTGCTTTCACTCTGCTTTCACTTTGCTTTCACTTTGCTTTCACTTGCTTTCACTTTGCTTTCACTTGCTTTCACTTGCTTTCACTCTGCTTTCACTTTGCTTTCACTTTGCTTTCACTTGCTTTCACTTTGCTTTCAGTTGCTTTCACTTGCTTTCACTTTGCTTTCACTTTGCTTTCACTTGCTTTCACTTTGCTTTCACTTGCTTTCACTCTGCTTTCACTTTGCTTTCACTTGCTTTCACTTTGCTTTCACTTTGCTTTCACTTGCTTTCACTTTGCTTTCACTTGCTTTCACTTGCTTTCACTCTGCTTTCACTTTGCTTTCACTTTGCTTTCACTTGCTTTCACTTTGCTTTCACTTGCTTTCACTTGCTTTCACTCTGCTTTCACTTTGCTTTCACTTTGCTTTCACTTGCTTTCACTTTGCTTTCACTTGCTTTCACTTGCTTTCACTTGCTTTCACTCTGCTTTCACTTTGCTTTCACTTTGCTTTCACTTGCTTTCACTTTGCTTTCACTTGCTTTCACTTGCTTTCACTCTGCTTTCACTTTGCTTTCACTTTGCTTTCACTTGCTTTCACTTTGCTTTCACTTGCTTTCACTTTGGTCCCACCGACGGAGGCCCCGGAGAACGGGGGGGGGGGGGGGGGGGGGGGTGAGGTGCGGGGTGAGGGTGCTGTGAGGCGTACAGGACTACGATGGACTTACTTGACTTGTTTTCACTTGTTTTCACTTGTTTTCACTTGCTTTCACTTGCTTTCACTTTGCTTTCACTTTGCTTTCACTTTGCTTTCACTTGCTTTCACTTTGCTTTCACTTGCTTTCACTTGCTTTCACTTTGCTTTCACTTGCTTTCACTTGCTTTCACTTGCTTTCACTTGCTTTCACTTTGCTTTCACTTGCTTTCACTTTGGTCCCACCGACAGGGGCCCCGGAGAACGGGGGGGGGGGGGGGGGGGGGGGGGGGGGGGGGGGGGGGGGTAAGGGGCGTTAGGGGCGGAGTAAGGGGCGTGGTAAGGGGCGGGTTAAGGGGCGGGGCAAGGGGTGGGGTTAGGGTGGGGTGAGGCGTACAGGACTATGATGGCCTGAAAAGGTGTACAGACGCCTGGAGAGGACACTTTGCAAAAAATCATGGTAGAGGAATTTTGTTGATGGATCTTCGCGAATCATGACCACGAGATTCAGAATCAGTCATAAAAAAAATTCTGTCCCAAAAAATTTCCCGGGACAGAATTTTTTTTATGACTGATTTCTAATCTAGTGGTCATGATTCGTGAACATTTATCAAGGAAATTCCGTTCCGATCGATTCTAAGAAAAAATCACGGTAGAAGGATTTCGTTGATGGATCTCCGCGAATCATGACCACGAGATTCCAAATCAGTCATAAAAAAAAACTCTGTCCCAAAAAAATTTTCGGGACAGAATTTTTTTTTATGACGGATTTGGAATCTAGTGGTCATGATTCGTGAACATTTATCAAGAAAATTCTATTCCGACCAATTCTAAGAAAAAATCCCGGCAGAATAATTTTGTTGATGGATCTTCGCGAATCATGACCACGAGATTCCAAATCCGTCATAAAAAAAAATTCTGTCCCAAAAAATTTTCCGGGACAGAATTTTTTTTTATGACTGATTTGGAATCCAGTAGTCATGATTCGTGAACATTTATCAAGGAAATTCCGTTCCGATGGATTCTAAAAAAAAATCACGGTAGAAGGATTTCGTTGATGGATCTTCGCGAATCATGACCACGAGATTCCGAATCAGTCATAAAAAAAAATTCTGTCCCGAGAAATGTTTTGGGACAAAATTTTTTTTTATGACGGATTTGGTATCTATCGGTCATGATTCGTGGACATTCTTCACAAAAAATCCATTTCGACACATTTTGAGAAAGAATCCTGCTAGAGGAATTTCGTTGATGAATCTTCGCGAATCATGGCCACGAGATTCCGAATCAGTCATAAAAAAAAATTCTGTCCCAAAAATTTTCCACCGATGTGGGTCCTCCCTAACGGGGGGGGGGGGGGGTAAAGGGGCGGGTTAAAGGGGCGGGGTAAAGGGGGCGGGGTAAAGGGGCGGGGTAAAGGGGCGGGGTAAAGGGGCGGGGTAAGGGGCGGGGTGAGAGGCGGGGTAAGAGGCTGGGTAAGGGGCGGGGTAAGGGGTTGGATGAGGCATACAGGACTACGATGACCTCAAACGGTGTACAGACGCCCGTAGAGGACTACAGAGGCCTGTGGAAGACTGCAGATGCCTGCAGAGGACTGCAGAGGCCTGTAGAGGACTGCAGACGGCTGAAAGTACACGGAAGCAAGTGAAAGCAAGGCCGCTCTCACTTGCTTTCATTTGCTTTCGCTTGCTTTCACTTGCTTTTACTTTGCAAAAAATCATGGTAGAGGAATTTTGTTGATGGATCTTCGCGAATCATGACCACGAGTCTCCAAATCAGTCATAAGAAAAAATTTGTACAAAAAAAATTTTTTTGTACAAATTTTTTTTTATGACGGATTTGGAATCTGGTTGTCATAATTCGTGGACATTCACCGAAAAAAATCCATTCTGACGAATTCTAGGAAAAACGCCTGGTAGAGAGATTTTGTTGATAAATGTTCATGAATCATGACCACGAGATTCCAAATCAGTCATAAAAAAAAATTTGTACAAAAAAATTTTTTTTGTACAAAATTTTTTTTATGACGGATTTGGAATCTAGTTGTCATGATTCGTGGACATTCATCGAGAAATTGGCATTCCGACGAATTTTAAGAAAAACATCCGGTGGAAGGATTTCGTTGATGAATGTCTACGAATCATGAGCACGAGATTCCAAATCAGTCATAAAAAAAAATTTGTACAAAAAAATGTTTTTTGTACAAAATTTTTTTTATGACGGATTTCGAATGTAGTAGTCATGATTCGTTGACATTCATCAAGAAATTCCCATTCCGACCAATTTTAAAAACAACTTCCGGTAGAAGGATTTAGTTGATAAATGTCCACGAATCATGACCAGGAGATTTCAAATCAGTCATAAAAAAAAATTTGTACAAAAAAATGTTTTTTGTACAAAATTTTTTTTATGAGGAATTTGGAATCTAGTTGTGATGATTCGTGAACATTTACAGAAAAAAATCCATTCTGACAGATTCTGTGAAGAAATGCTGGTAGAGGACTTTTGTTAATGAATCTTCGCGAATCATGACCAGGAGATTCTAAATCAGTCATAAAAAAAAATTTGTCCAAAAAAATTTTTCACCGATGTGGGTCCTCCCTAACGGGGGGGGGGGTGTGAGGGGTGAGGTGAGGGTGCTGCGAGGAGTACAGGACTACGATGGACTTACTTGACTTGTTTGCACTTGTTTTCACTTGCTTTCACTTTGCTTTCACTTTGTTTTCACTCTGCTTTCACTTGCTTTCACTTTGCTTTCACTTGCTTTCACTTGCTTTCACTCTGCTTTCACTTTGCTTTCACTTTGCTTTCACTTGCTTTCACTTTGCTTTCACTTGCTTTCACTTGCTTTCACTCTGCTTTCACTTTGCTTTCACTTTGCTTTCACTTGCTTTCACTTTGCTTTCACTTGCTTTCACTTGCTTTCACTCTGCTTTCACTTTGCTTTCACTTTGCTTTCACTTGCTTTCACTTTGCTTTCACTTGCTTTCACTTGCTTTCACTCTGCTTTCACTTTGCTTTCACTTTGCTTTCACTTGCTTTCACTTTGCTTTCACTTGCTTTCACTTGCTTTCACTTGCTTTCACTTGCTTTCACTCTGCTTTCACTTTGCTTCCACTTTGCTTTCACTTGCTTTCACTTTGCTTTCACTTGCTTTCACTTTGGTCCCACCGACGGAGGCCCCGGAGAACGGGGGGGGGGGGTGAGGGGTGAGGTGAGGGTGCTGCGAGGAGTACAGGACTACGATGGACTTACTTGACTTGTTTGCACTTGTTTTCACTTGCTTTCACTTTGCTTTCACTTTGTTTTCACTCTGCTTTCACTTGCTTTCACTTTGCTTTCACTTGCTTTCACTTGCTTTCACTTTGCTTTCACTTTGCTTTCACTTGCTTTCACTTTGCTTTCACTTGCTTTCACTTGCTTTCACTCTGCCTTCACTTTGCTTTCACTTTGCTTTCACTTGCTTTCACTTTGCTTTCACTTGCTTTCACTTGCTTTCACTCTGCTTTCACTTTGCTTTCACTTTGCTTTCACTTTGCTTTCACTTGCTTTCACTTTGGTCCCACCGACAGGGGCCCCGGAGAACGGGGGGGGGGGGTGAGGGGTGAGGTGAGGGTGCTGCGAGGAGTACAGGACTACGATGGACTTACTTGACTTGTTTGCACTTGTTTTCACTTGCTTTCACTTTGCTTTCACTTTGTTTTCACTCTGCTTTCACTTGCTTTCACTTTGCTTTCACTTGCTTTCACTTGCTTTCACTCTGCTTTCACTTTGCTTTCACTTTGCTTTCACTTGCTTTCACTTTGCTTTCACTTGCTTTCACTTGCTTTCACTCTGCTTTCACTTTGCTTTCACTTTGCTTTCACTTGCTTTCACTTTGCTTTCACTTGCTTTCACTTGCTTTCACTCTGCTTTCACTTTGCTTTCACTTTGCTTTCACTTGCTTTCACTTTGCTTTCACTTGCTTTCACTTGCTTTCACTCTGCTTTCACTTTGCTTTCACTTTGCTTTCACTTGCTTTCACTTTGCTTTCACTTGCTTTCACTTGCTTTCACTTGCTTTCACTTGCTTTCACTCTGCTTTCACTTTGCTTCCACTTTGCTTTCACTTGCTTTCACTTTGCTTTCACTTGCTTTCACTTTGGTCCCACCGACGGAGGCCCCGGAGAACGGGGGGGGTAAAGGGGCGGGTTAAAGGGGCGGGGTAAAGGGGGCGGGGTAAAGGGGCGGGGTAAAGGGGCGGGGTAAAGGGGCGGGGTAAGGGGCGGGGTGAGAGGCGGGGTAAGAGGCTGGGTAAGGGGCGGGGTAAGGGGTTGGATGAGGCATACAGGACTACGATGACCTCAAACGGTGTACAGACGCCCGTAGAGGACTACAGAGGCCTGTGGAAGACTGCAGATGCCTGCAGAGGACTGCAGAGGCCTGTAGAGAACTGCAGACGGCTGAAAGTACACGGAAGCAAGTGAAAGCAAGGCCGCTCTCACTTGCTTTCATTTGCTTTCGCTTGCTTTCACTTGCTTTTACTTTGCAAAAAATCATGGTAGAGGAATTTTGTTGATGGATCTTCGCGAATCATGACCACGAGACTCCAAATCAGTCATAAGAAAAAATTTGTACAAAAAAAATTTTTTTGTACAAATTTTTTTTTATGACGGATTTGGAATCTGGTTGTCATAATTCGTGGACATTCACCGAAAAAAATCCATTCTGACGAATTCTAGGAAAAACGCCTGGTAGAGAGATTTTGTTGATAAATGTTCATGAATCATGACCACGAGATTCCAAATCAGTCATAAAAAAAAATTTGTACAAAAAAATTTTTTTTGTACAAAATTTTTTTTATGACGGATTTGGAATCTAGTTGTCATGATTCGTGGACATTCATCGAGAAATTGGCATTCCGACGAATTTTAAGAAAAACATCCGGTGGAAGGATTTCGTTGATGAATGTCTACGAATCATGAGCACGAGATTCCAAATCAGTCATAAAAAAAAATTTGTACAAAAAAATGTTTTTTGTACAAAATTTTTTTTATGACGGATTTTGAATGTAGTAGTCATGATTCGTTGACATTCATCAAGAAATTCCCATTCCGACCAATTTTAAAAACAACTTCCGGTAGAAGGATTTAGTTGATAAATGTCCACGAATCATGACCAGGAGATTTCAAATCAGTCATAAAAAAAAATTTGTACAAAAAAATGTTTTTTGTACAAAATTTTTTTTATGAGGAATTTGGAATCTAGTTGTGATGATTCGTGAACATTTACAGAAAAAAATCCATTCTGACAGATTCTGTGAAGAAATGCTGGTAGAGGACTTTTGTTAATGAATCTTCGCGAATCATGACCAGGAGATTCTAAATCAGTCATAAAAAAAAATTTGTCCAAAAAAATTTTTCACCGATGTGGGTCCTCCCTAACGGGGGGGGGGGGGGTGTGAGGGGTGAGGTGAGGGTGCTGCGAGGAGTACAGGACTACGATGGACTTACTTGACTTGTTTGCACTTGTTTTCACTTGCTTTCACTTTGCTTTCACTTTGTTTTCACTCTGCTTTCACTTGCTTTCACTTTGCTTTCACTTGCTTTCACTTGCTTTCACTCTGCTTTCACTTTGCTTTCACTTTGCTTTCACTTGCTTTCACTTTGCTTTCACTTGCTTTCACTTGCTTTCACTCTGCTTTCACTTTGCTTTCACTTTGCTTTCACTTGCTTTCACTTTGCTTTCACTTGCTTTCACTTGCTTTCACTCTGCTTTCACTTTGCTTTCACTTTGCTTTCACTTGCTTTCACTTTGCTTTCACTTGCTTTCACTTGCTTTCACTCTGCTTTCACTTTGCTTTCACTTTGCTTTCACTTGCTTTCACTTTGCTTTCACTTGCTTTCACTTGCTTTCACTTGCTTTCACTTGCTTTCACTCTGCTTTCACTTTGCTTCCACTTTGCTTTCACTTGCTTTCACTTTGCTTTCACTTGCTTTCACTTTGGTCCCACCGACGGAGGCCCCGGAGAACGGGGGGGGGGGGGGGGGGTGAGGGGTGAGGTGAGGGTGCTGCGAGGAGTACAGGACTACGATGGACTTACTTGACTTGTTTGCACTTGTTTTCACTTGCTTTCACTTTGCTTTCACTTTGTTTTCACTCTGCTTTCACTTGCTTTCACTTTGCTTTCACTTGCTTTCACTTGCTTTCACTTTGCTTTCACTTTGCTTTCACTTGCTTTCACTTTGCTTTCACTTGCTTTCACTTGCTTTCACTCTGCCTTCACTTTGCTTTCACTTTGCTTTCACTTGCTTTCACTTTGCTTTCACTTGCTTTCACTTGCTTTCACTCTGCTTTCACTTTGCTTTCACTTTGCTTTCACTTGCTTTCACTTTGCTTTCACTTGCTTTCACTTTGGTCCCACCGACAGGGGCCCCGGAGAACGGGGGGGGGGGGTGAGGTGAGGGTGCTGCGAGGAGTACAGGACTACGATGGACTTACTTGACTTGTTTGCACTTGTTTTCACTTGCTTTCACTTTGCTTTCACTTTGTTTTCACTCTGCTTTCACTTGCTTTCACTTTGCTTTCACTTGCTTTCACTTGCTTTCACTCTGCTTTCACTTTGCTTTCACTTTGCTTTCACTTGCTTTCACTTTGCTTTCACTTTGCTTTCACTTGCTTTCACTTTGCTTTCACTTGCTTTCACTTGCTTTCACTCTGCTTTCACTTTGCTTTCACTTTGCTTTCACTTGCTTTCACTTTGCTTTCACTTGCTTTCACTTGCTTTCACTCTGCTTTCACTTTGCTTTCACTTTGCTTTCACTTGCTTTCACTTTGCTTTCACTTGCTTTCACTTGCTTTCACTTGCTTTCACTCTGCTTTCACTTTGCTTTCACTTTGCTTTCACTTGCTTTCACTTTGCTTTCACTTGGACATTCATCGAGAAATTGGCATTCCGACGGATTTTAAGAAAAACATCCGGTGGAAGGATTTCGTTGATGAATGTCTACGAATCATGAGCACGAGATTCCAAATCAGTCATAAAAAAAAATTTGTACAAAAAAATGTTTTTTGTACAAAATTTTTTTTATGACGGATTTCGAATGTAGTAGTCATGATTCGTTGACATTCATCAAGAAATTCCCATTCCGACCAATTTTAAAAACAACTTCCGGTAGAAGGATTTAGTTGATAAATGTCCACGAATCATGACCAGGAGATTTCAAATCAGTCATAAAAAAAAATTTGTACAAAAAAATGTTTTTTGTACAAAATTTTTTTTATGAGGAATTTGGAATCTAGTTGTGATGATTCGTGAACATTTACAGAAAAAAATCCATTCTGACAGATTCTGTGAAGAAATGCTGGTAGAGGACTTTTGTTAATGAATCTTCGCGAATCATGACCAGGAGATTCTAAATCAGTCATAAAAAAAAATTTGTCCAAAAAAATTTTTCACCGATGTGGGTCCTCCCTAACGGGGGGGGGGGTGTGAGGGGTGAGGTGAGGGTGCTGCGAGGAGTACAGGACTACGATGGACTTACTTGACTTGTTTGCACTTGTTTTCACTTGCTTTCACTTTGCTTTCACTTTGTTTTCACTCTGCTTTCACTTGCTTTCACTTTGCTTTCACTTGCTTTCACTTGCTTTCACTCTGCTTTCACTTTGCTTTCACTTTGCTTTCACTTGCTTTCACTTTGCTTTCACTTGCTTTCACTTGCTTTCACTCTGCTTTCACTTTGCTTTCACTTTGCTTTCACTTGCTTTCACTTTGCTTTCACTTGCTTTCACTTGCTTTCACTCTGCTTTCACTTTGCTTTCACTTTGCTTTCACTTGCTTTCACTTTGCTTTCACTTGCTTTCACTTGCTTTCACTCTGCTTTCACTTTGCTTTCACTTTGCTTTCACTTGCTTTCACTTTGCTTTCACTTGCTTTCACTTGCTTTCACTTGCTTTCACTTGCTTTCACTCTGCTTTCACTTTGCTTCCACTTTGCTTTCACTTGCTTTCACTTTGCTTTCACTTGCTTTCACTTTGGTCCCACCGACGGAGGCCCCGGAGAACGGGGGGGGGGGTGAGGTGAGGGTGCTGCGAGGAGTACAGGACTACGATGGACTTACTTGACTTGTTTGCACTTGTTTTCACTTGCTTTCACTTTGCTTTCACTTTGTTTTCACTCTGCTTTCACTTGCTTTCACTTTGCTTTCACTTGCTTTCACTTGCTTTCACTCTGCTTTCACTTTGCTTTCACTTTGCTTTCACTTGCTTTCACTTTGCTTTCACTTGCTTTCACTTGCTTTCACTCTGCTTTCACTTTGCTTTCACTTTGCTTTCACTTGCTTTCACTTTGCTTTCACTTGCTTTCACTTGCTTTCACTCTGCTTTCACTTTGCTTTCACTTTGCTTTCACTTGCTTTCACTTTGCTTTCACTTGCTTTCACTTGCTTTCACTCTGCTTTCACTTTGCTTTCACTTTGCTTTCACTTGCTTTCACTTTGCTTTCACTTGCTTTCACTTGCTTTCACTTGCTTTCACTTGCTTTCACTCTGCTTTCACTTTGCTTCCACTTTGCTTTCACTTGCTTTCACTTTGCTTTCACTTGCTTTCACTTTGGTCCCACCGACGGAGGCCCCGGAGAACGGGGGGGGGGGGTGAGGTGAGGGTGCTGCGAGGAGTACAGGACTACGATGGACTTACTTGACTTGTTTGCACTTGTTTTCACTTGCTTTCACTTTGCTTTCACTTTGTTTTCACTCTGCTTTCACTTGCTTTCACTTTGCTTTCACTTGCTTTCACTTGCTTTCACTCTGCTTTCACTTTGCTTTCACTTTGCTTTCACTTGCTTTCACTTTGCTTTCACTTGCTTTCACTTGCTTTCACTCTGCTTTCACTTTGCTTTCACTTTGCTTTCACTTGCTTTCACTTTGCTTTCACTTGCTTTCACTTGCTTTCACTCTGCTTTCACTTTGCTTTCACTTTGCTTTCACTTGCTTTCACTTTGCTTTCACTTGCTTTCACTTGCTTTCACTCTGCTTTCACTTTGCTTTCACTTTGCTTTCACTTGCTTTCACTTTGCTTTCACTTGCTTTCACTTGCTTTCACTTGCTTTCACTTGCTTTCACTCTGCTTTCACTTTGCTTCCACTTTGCTTTCACTTGCTTTCACTTTGCTTTCACTTGCTTTCACTTTGGTCCCACCGACGGAGGCCCCGGAGAACGGGGGGGGGGGGGGTGAGGTGAGGGTGCTGCGAGGAGTACAGGACTACGATGGACTTACTTGACTTGTTTGCACTTGTTTTCACTTGCTTTCACTTTGCTTTCACTTTGTTTTCACTCTGCTTTCACTTGCTTTCACTTTGCTTTCACTTGCTTTCACTTGCTTTCACTCTGCTTTCACTTTGCTTTCACTTTGCTTTCACTTGCTTTCACTTTGCTTTCACTTGCTTTCACTTGCTTTCACTCTGCTTTCACTTTGCTTTCACTTTGCTTTCACTTGCTTTCACTTTGCTTTCACTTGCTTTCACTTGCTTTCACTTGCTTTCACTCTGCTTTCACTTTGCTTTCACTTTGCTTTCACTTGCTTTCACTTTGCTTTCACTTGCTTTCACTTGCTTTCACTCTGCTTTCACTTTGCTTTCACTTTGCTTTCACTTGCTTTCACTTTGCTTTCACTTGCTTTCACTTGCTTTCACTTGCTTTCACTTGCTTTCACTCTGCTTTCACTTTGCTTCCACTTTGCTTTCACTTGCTTTCACTTTGCTTTCACTTGCTTTCACTTTGGTCCCACCGACGGAGGCCCCGGAGAACGGGGGGGGGGGGGTGAGGTGAGGGTGCTGCGAGGAGTACAGGACTACGATGGACTTACTTGACTTGTTTGCACTTGTTTTCACTTGCTTTCACTTTGCTTTCACTTTGTTTTCACTCTGCTTTCACTTGCTTTCACTTTGCTTTCACTTGCTTTCACTTGCTTTCACTCTGCTTTCACTTTGCTTTCACTTTGCTTTCACTTGCTTTCACTTTGCTTTCACTTGCTTTCACTTGCTTTCACTCTGCTTTCACTTTGCTTTCACTTTGCTTTCACTTGCTTTCACTTTGCTTTCACTTGCTTTCACTCTGCTTTCACTTTGCTTTCACTTTGCTTTCACTTGCTTTCACTTTGCTTTCACTTGCTTTCACTTGCTTTCACTCTGCTTTCACTTTGCTTTCACTTTGCTTTCACTTGCTTTCACTTTGCTTTCACTTGCTTTCACTTGCTTTCACTTGCTTTCACTTGCTTTCACTCTGCTTTCACTTTGCTTCCACTTTGCTTTCACTTGCTTTCACTTTGCTTTCACTTGCTTTCACTTTGGTCCCACCGACGGAGGCCCCGGAGAACGGGGGGGGGGGGGGGTAAGGGGCGTGGCAAGGGGCGGGGTAAGGGGCGGGGTAAGGGGCAGGGTAAGGGGTGGGGTATAGGGTGGAATGAGGCGTACAGGACTATGATAGCCTGAAAAGGTATACAGACGCCTGTAGAGGACTCTTTGCGAAGAATCATGGTAGAGGAATTTCGTCGATGGATCTTCGCGAATCATGCCAACGAGATTCAAAATCAGTCATAAAAAAAAATTGCTTTCACTTGCTTTCACTTTCAAACATCATGGTAGAGGAATTTTCTTGATGGATCTTCGCGAATCATGACCACGAGATTCCAAATCAGTCATAAAAAAAAATTGCTTTCACTTGCTTTCACTTTGCAACATCATGGTAGAGGGATTTGGTTGATGGATCTTCGCGAATCATGATCGCGAGATTTCAAATCAGTCATAAAAAAAAATTGCTTTCACTTGCTTTCACTTGCTTTCACTTTGCAGCATCATGGTAGAGGAATTTTGTTGATGGATCTTCACGAATCATGACCGCGAGATTCCAAATCAGTCATAAAAAAAAATTGCTTTCACTTCGGTTTCACCGAAAAAGGCCCCCTAGAACGGGGGGGGGGGGTAAGGGGTAGGGTGAGGGGTGGGGTAAGGGGCGGGATAAGAGGGCGGGGTAAGTGGCAGGGTAAGGGGCTGGGTAAGGTGCAGGGTAAGGGGCGGGGTAAGGGGCGGGGTAAGGGGCGGGGTAAGGGGCGGGGTAAGAAGCGGGGTAAGGGGCGGGGTAAGGGGCGGGGTAAGCGGCAGGGTAAGGGGCAGGGTAAGGGGCGGGGTAAGGGGCGGAGTAAGGGGTTGCGTGAGGCGTACAGGACTACGACGACCTGAAAACGTGTACAGACGCCCGTAGAGGACTACAGACGGCTGAAAGCACACGGAAGCAAGTGAAAGCAAGGCCGCTCTCACTTGCTTTCATCTGCTTTCGCTTGATTCACTTGCTTTCACTTTGCAAAAAATCATGGTAGAGGAATTTCGTTATGGATCTTCGCGAATCATGACCACGAGACTACAAATCAGTCATAAAAAAAATTTGTACAAAAAAATTGTTTTTGTACAAAATTTTTTTTATGACGGATTTGGAATCTGGTTGTCATGATTCGTGGACATTCACCGAAAAAAATCCATTCCGACGAATTCTAGGCAAAATGCCTGGTAGAGAGATTTTGTTGATAAATGTCCACGAATCATGACCACGAGATTCCAAATCAGGCATAAAAAAAAATTTGTACAAAAAAATTTTTTTTGTACAAAATTTTTTTTATGACGGATTTGGAATCTAGTTCTCATGATTCGTGGACATTCATCAAGAAATTCCCATTCCGACGAATTTTAAGAAGAACTCCCGGTAGAAAGATTTCGTTGATGAATGTCCACGAATCATGAGCAGGAGATTCCAAATCAGTCATAAAAAAAAATTTGTACAAAAATATGTTTTTTGTACAAAATTTTTTTTATGACGGATTTCGAATGTAGTAGTCATGATTCGTTGACATTCATCAAGAAATTCTCATTCCGACCAATTTTAAAAAAACCTTCCGGTAGAAGGATTTTGTTGATAAATGTCCACGAATCATGACCACGAGATTCCAAATCAGTCATAAAAAAAAATTTGTACAAAAAAATGTTTTTTGTACAAAATTTTTTTTATGAGGAATTTGGAATCTAGTTGTGATGATTCGTGGACATTTACAGAAAAAAATCCATTCTGACAGATTCTGTGAAGGATTGCTGGTAGAGGACTTTTGTTGATGAATCTTCGCGAATCATGACCAGGAGATTCTAAATCAGTCATAAAAAAAATTTGTCCAAAAAAATTTTTCACCGATGTGGGTCCTCCCTAACGGGGGGGGGGGGGGAGGAGTGGGGTGAGGATGGGGTGAGGGTGGGGTGAGGATGGGGTGAGGGTGGGGTGAGGATGGGGTGAGGGTGGGGTGAGGATGGGGTGAGGGTGGGGTGAGGCGTACAGGACTACGATGACCTGAAAAGGTGTACAGACGCCTGTAGAGGACACTTTGCAAAAAAATCATGGTAGGGGAATTTTGTTGATGAATCTTCGCGAATCATGACCACGAGATTCCAAATCAGTCATAAAAAAAATTGCTTTTACTTGCTTTCACTTTGCAAGAAATCATGGTGGAGGAATTTTGTTGATGGATCTTCGCGAATCATAACTACGAAATTCCAAATCAGTCATAAAAAAAAATTGCTTTCACTTGCTTTCACTTTGCAACATCATGGTAGAGAAATTTCGTTGATGGATCTTCGCGAATCATGACCGCGAGATTCCAAATCAGTCATAAAAAAAAATTGCTTTCACTTGCTTTCACTTGCTTTCACTTTGCAACGTCATGGTAGAGGAATTTTGTTGATGGATCTTCGCGAATCATGACCTCGAGATTCCAAATTAGTCATAAAAAAAAATTGCTCTCACTTCGCTTCCACCGAAAAAGGCCCCCTAGAACGGGGGGGGTCGCGGCGAGGCGTACAGGACTACGATGACTTGCTTTCACTTTGCTTTCACTTGCTTTCACTTTGCTTTCACTTGCTTTCACTTTGCTTTCACTTTGCTTTCACTTTGCTTTCACTTGCTTCCACTTTGCTCTCACTTGCTTTCACTTGCTTTCACTTTGCTTTCACTTTGCTTTCACTTGCTTTCACTTTGCTTTCACTTGCTTTCACTTGCTTTCACTCTGCTTTCACTGTGCTTTCACTTTGCTTTCACTTGCTTTCACTTTGCTTTCACTTGCTTTCACTTTGGTCCCACCGACAGGGGCCCCGGAGAACGGGGGGGGGGGGTGCGGCGAGGCGTACCGGACTACGATGACTTGCTTTCACTTTGCTTTCACTTGCTTTCACTTTGCTTTCACTTGCTTTCACTTTGCTTTCACTTTGCTTTCACTTTGCTTTCACTTGCTTCCACTTTGCTTTCACTTGCTTTCACTTGCTTTCACTTTGCTTTCACTTTGCTTTCACTTTGCTTTCACTTGCTTTCACTTTGCTTTCACTTGCTTTCACTTGCTTTCACTCTGCTTTCACTTTGCTTTCACTTTGCTGTCACTTGCTTTCACTTTGCTTTCACTTGCTTTCACTTGCTTTCACTCTGCTTTCACTTTGCTTTCACTTTGCTTTCACTTGCTTCCACTTTGCTTTCACTTGCTTCCACTTTGGTCCCACCGACAGGGGCCCCGGAGAACGGGGGGGGGGGGTGAAGGGTGGGGTGAGGATGGGGTGAGGGTGGGGTGAGGATGGGGTGAGGGTGGGGTGAGGCGTACAGGACTACGATGACCTGAAAAGGTGTACAGACGCCTGTAGACGACACTTTGCAAAAAAATCATGGTAGGGGAATTTTGTTGATGAATCTTCGCGAATCATGACCACGAGATTCCAAATCAGTCATAAAAAAAATTGCTTTTACTTGCTTTCACTTTGCAAGAAATCATGGTGGAGGAATTTTGTTGATGGATCTTCGCGAATCATAACTACGAAATTCCAAATCAATCATAAAAAAAAATTGCTTTCACTTGCTTTCACTTTGCAACATCATGGTAGAGAAATTTCGTTGATGGATCTTCGCGAATCATAACCGCGAGATTCCAAATCAGTCATAAAAAAAAATTGCTTTCACTTGCTTTCACTTGCTTTCACTTTGCAACGTCATGGTAGAGGAATTTTGTTGATGGATCTTCATGAATCATGACCTCGAGATTCCAAATTAGTCATAAAAAAAAATTGCTCTCACTTCGCTTCCACCGAAAAAGGCCCCCTAGAACGGGGGGGGGGGGGGGGTGCGGCGAGGCGTACAGGACTACGATGACTTGCTTTCACTTTGCTTTCACTTGCTTTCACTTTGCTTTCACTTGCTTTCACTTTGCTTTCACTTTGCTTTCACTTTGCTTTCACTTGCTTCCACTTTGCTTTCACTTGCTTTCACTTGCTTTCACTTTGCTTTCACTTGCTTTCACTTGCTTTCACTCTGCTTTCACTGTGCTTTCACTTTGCTTTCACTTGCTTTCACTTCGCTTTCACTTGCTTTCACTTTGGTCCCACCGACAGGGGCCCCGGAGAACGGGGGGGGGGGGTGAGGAGTGGGGTGAGGATGGGGTGAGGGTGGGGTGAGGCGTACAGGACTACGATGACCTGAAAAGGTGTACAGACGCCTGTAGAGGACACTTTGCAAAAAAATCATGGTAGGGTAATTTTGTTGATGAATCTTCGCGAATCATGACCACGAGATTCCAAATCAGTCATAAAAAAAATTGCTTTTACTTGCTTTCACTTTGCAAGAAATCATGGTGGAGGAATTTTGTTGATGGATCTTCGCGAATCATAACTACGAAATTCCAAATCAGTCATAAAAAAAAATTGCTTTCACTTGCTTTCACTTTGCAACATCATGGTAGAGAAATTTCGTTGATGGATCTTCGCGAATCATGACCGCGAGATTCCAAATCAGTCATAAAAAAAAATTGCTTTCACTTGCTTTCACTTGCTTTCACTTTGCAATGTCATGGTAGAGCAATTTTGTTGATGGATCTTCGCGAATCATGACCTCGAGATTCCAAATTAGTCATAAAAAACAATTGCTTTCACTTCGCTTCCACCGAAAAAGGCCCCCTAGAACGGGGGGGGGGATGCGGCGAGGCGTACAGGACTACGATGACTTGCTTTCACTTTGCTTTCACTTGCTTTCACTTTGCTTTCACTTGCTTTCACTTTGCTTTCACTTTGCTTTCACTTGCTTCCATTTTGCTTTCACTTGCTTTCACTTTGCTTTCACTTTGCTTTCACTTGCTTTCACTTTGCTTTCACTTGCTTTCACTTGCTTTCACTCTGCTTTCACTTTGCTTTCACTTTGCTGTCACTTGCTTTCACTTTGCTTTCACTTGCTTTCACTTGCTTCCACTCTGCTTTCACTTTGCTTTCACTTTGCTTTCACTTGCTTCCACTTTGCTTTCACTTGCTTTCACTTTGGTCCCACCGACAGGGGCCCCGGAGAACGGGGGGGGGGTGAGGAGTGGGGTGAGGATGGGGTGAGGGTGGCGTGAGGCGTACAGGACTACGATGACCTGAAAAGGTGTACAGACGCCTGTAGAGGACACTTTGCAAAAAAATCATGGTAGGGGAATTTTGTTGATGAATCTTCGCGAATCATGACCACGAGATTCCAAATCAGTCATAAAAAAAATTGCTTTTACTTGCTTTCACTTTGCAAGAAATCATGGTGGAGGAATTTTGTTGATGGATCTTCGCGAATCATAACTACGAAATTCCAAATCAGTCATAAAAAAAAATTGCTTTCGTTAGGACTGGAATTGGTCCAAAAGTAGGTTCTTTGGGTTTATCTGTAGAGATACCCTCTACAATGAGTAGATACTTTAACTCGGTGGTTTATTAGAAAAGGAATAAGTATTTATTTAAATTAAGTGATTAATTAATATCCATGTTGTATAATAAAATATAAAAGTAAAAGGTAAAATGACACACTCTCGTGTCTGATGGAGAACTGACCTCTCGAACATTAGTGAGTTCGATTCTTATAGTCAATTATCAGTGTCACATTGCAACATGATTATACATGTAGCAATAAGACGCTGAGTCAAATAATATGTGAAGTAAGTTGAACTCATTAATGTGTTCAACTTCTTTATCGTAATAATGAAATAATTAAACAATATTAAATAATGCTTATGGGGCATAACATTCCTCCCCCCCAGGGAAGAAAATTATTATCCCTGATAATTTTCTCTCATTATGAACAAAAAATATGCCTCATATAACTAGAATTTCACAAGTTTTACGTTTCAAAATATTTTCTTGTACATAAATTCTTTTTTTTTTTCCTTTCTTTTTTCTTGAATTCTGAAAATTGATTGATTATTATTATTATTATCATTATTATTATTATTAAATGCAGTTATTGGATATGTGCAGCATCCACAACTGCAATTGCAATTGAATTTTATCCAAAATCTCTATGGTGATAACTCGAGAGTCTCCGCTTTTCCCAAGTCTGGATTATCCAAAATCAATTTTTTTGTTTTTAAATGTCTTTTCCATCGTCCAGTTGCATCTTTCTGTGGAATATTTCGATTAATAGTTTAGAAATTATGTAAATGAAAAGAAATTCTTTTGAGTTTATTGGCATCTATTGCGTAAGAGCTATCGTGCACTTGGCCTTGGTGTCATCAATATGGCCATCCTGCTGAATCAGCTCTACAATAAACTTCTGTGTCCTCAAGTCTGCTATACATTTCAGAATTGTAAATTGTAGATTGTAATTTTCTACTTTTCCACGTTTCCACTTCAACAAGACTGCTTCCAGCTTCTTCCAGGTTGTTGGTATTGAAAATGGTTAGATTCGTCTTCACTTTTACTATGAAAATCAAGATAAGAATTTTTCTGAGCTCAAGTTCCTTACTCTCCTTCCCCCCTTTGAGAAGTTTAATGTTTCCTAACATTGAATATGAATTTTCACAATTATCTCGTTCACGATTTCTTACTGAAGAATCAATTGAATTTTTAGATATAAATTCATGTGACTTCGATGGAATTTGCTGTCGTTTGAACTTGAATGTGCGTAGCTTTTGCTGACAGTGCACTGAAGTAAATAAAAACTTCTTCTGTCTCCAAATTGTTTCATTCGGTTTCCGTATTTTGGCGTGAATAAATTCTTTAATCATTCGTAGCAAAATGAGTTCAAATATGAGTTGTGCCATAAAAAAGTGTTCCATATGTGCTAGTGATTTGCACATCTGTGAAGACTGTCCCCAAACAGTCCGAACATCAGTCATCAAAAAGAATCCATTTTTCCGCAAATCTGTAATTTGTGGTCCCCAACGAAAAGCGCAAGGGCTGTCACAAAAACACCGTTTAATACAGCGTCGTCTTCGGATATCAGCTCGTTGTTGTCCCGGCTGTATCCGTTTTGATTGTGAAAATTTCCAATGTGTTGGAGCAAACGAACTAGTAAGTCCTTTAATCTTGAACTGTTTTCCCTCATTTTTTCTTTTTTCGAAGATTAAAAATTTTCCTTGTTGCAGGGCTTCACTCGCTATCCGCAAGATTTTTCTTCCGCCATCCGTGAGTGGTGTCAAAAAGAAGAAAATTTGAATCCTGCAAGAGTTACTCGTTCTTGTCGACTTCTGTCGAAACAGAAAATAGCTGTTCCTTGCCATCTGCCAGGTGTACGGCGATTCCTCGGAGAAGGAGTTATCTCTCCTTATTGCATCTTGTGCCATGGTTATTATCATGGTGCGCCTGGATATGTTCTGTCGAAGGAAAAAGAGTGGAGAATTTATCTCGGGTATGGTCGTTTGGGTGCTCTCGTCGATCAGTCCGTTTTCGGCATTTTCTAGCTGCTTAGTCAATGATCTCTGCATCCCTTGTGTGAGAGCTTCATCTGGACCACTTCTACTTTCCAAATTGATGAATAGTTCATTGATCTTAGTATTTATTTTTGTTATGTATAATTGTACTGTCAAATCTATTTTTATTGAAAAAAATAAATTGAGTACTTGACTATCCTTCGAGGTATCCAGTAGATCCTTCTCGCAATTTCCAAAATTATCCTTATCCTTATTATAAGAATATTTCAGCAAGTCCTTGTGTTTCAATTCGTTTTCATGGATTAGGAATCCATAAAATTGTGAGAGTTTCACATTCATCAAATATTTTTCCAGTATTTTATTGAACATTATTTTAATCGCTGTTTCTTCCTTCTTCCGTTCTTCGTATTTCATTTCGCCAGGTGCTCCGATTGTACGAACGTTGAAGAATGCACGCGTCAGCGTTTTTGACTCGTCGCATCGCCCGATGGTCGTCCACTGCCGTAATTCGATCTCCGCTTCACCTGATTTCTTCATTGAAATTTTTATTTGAATTATTATTTCATGAATAATTGTTTCGACACACTTTTGATGTGTTACTTCTTGTGCTTTTATTCTTGCCTGATACTTTGCGACAGCTTTAATCCATATTTCATCAATTTTAAAGGCTTCTAAGGGCCTTTGCACCTTCAAATCTTGCATTTTAATTCTTGTAGAATGTTCAGTCTCTTGACTTGCAACTGCTGTTGGTCCAATATTTATCTCGCAATTGTCCTCATCACACATATAAACTTGTGTATAACGCTGCTTACGTAAATCATTCATCATCTTTCGCAAAGATTCTTTTATTCCAAGATTCAACAACACTTGAAGCATTTTATGATGTTCTCTTTGTGAATCTTGAACGTAGGCGGTATCGACGTACCAAAAGTCGAATAATTGATTGTTGATGATTGCTGAATCTGGTTGGCTTCCTTTCGAGATGTTGATTGCATCCATGTTCCTGATTAAAGAGTATCCAACGGACGGCATTAGTGCGAGATGATTTTTCATCTTTCCAGCACAATCAGAATGAACTTTTTCTGATTTTTTCCTTATTTGTCCAATAATCTCATGAACTATCTTCAGTGCCGGACCTTGGTTACCATGTAAAATTCTTACGACACTTGATTTTTGTGGAATTTCAATAATCATTTTCGAATGTTCATTAGATAAAAATTGATGAACTAGATGCTTTCGAGCTTTGCCGATGATAGAAAATATTTGATCTTGAGTGTTATCTTGAAATATTGAAATATGAGTATCTGTTGTCTTTACTATTCTTATTCTTATTTCACTCTGTCCATCTCGTCCATAAGGTTGATGTTCTCCATTGAAGTTGCAAAATTCTGCCCATTTTTTAATTTTAATGTTGAGGTCTTGATTGTATCGAAATTCTTTCTCATAACGAGCTGTTTCCTGGTATTCCTTGAGGCTGGTCAGTATCTGAATGTCAACTAACGTAATGACTTCAGCTTGAGTTAAATGTTTACTAAACGGATTTCGACATCGTTCTTGTCCTGTATTATACTGAGTTTGCATTATGTAAACACCTGGATTTGCAATATTATTTATCTGTCTCACCTTGAATACCAGCTTGTTTTTATACTGTACTGATTTGATGATCCATAATCTCAATCTTAGTCCTGTATCCTGCAAGAGGATGGGTCTTCTGATGCTGCCTTTGGTGTGAGATGTCCATTGGAGATATTTTTCAATCTCTTGATCCCAAATGATCGGTATAATCAACAATTTCATCAATAATTCTTTTCTTAAGAATATTGTAGTTTCTTTCAGTATCAATGCGGTATTAATATCATCTGACTTAGGTGATAATTCAGGTTTTCCAAGCGAATCAAGAATTAAATTTTCATATTTTTCATTGAATCTTTCAATTGTAACTCGATCATGAGGTTTTAGACGATTCGGCTCCATCATTAATCTTGCTATGTCTGTTCTGTAGTATCGACTGATGCTGTTTGTACCGTCAATTGAATTCTCATCTGAATTAGTTTTCAATCGCATGACTTCAACTTCATTCATTTTTGTTTTTTGATGGAAATGAATATTTGCCAACTGCTGAATTCCCTCTTGTTTCACCATGTTATGTTTTCCTAGGCTAGATCCAAGTACCACAATGTTAATGTATGGTTGATAGCCCCACCGCCTTTGAATTTGCCTTCCATCAAGGCTGAAATCGCCTTCTCTGGTTATTGCAATTCCCAGACATTCTGTATACATTTGACTGGGAATAAAACCTTTTCGTTTCAGCATTTTTTCCAAAGTTGCGAATGTTTCAAATACTGAGAATAGACCTCCGATGATTCTCTCATTCTTTGTCTGATAATAATACTCTGCATTTGCTCCTATTGCTTCTGGCTTCTTCCGCAAATCAAACAGCTTATCTGGTTCTTCTCTCAATAAATGTTCATCTAATTTGGGTGAATTAACGATTTCTTCTTGATATTGTTGCGAGTGTTTTAGGAGTAAACTAACGCTGTGAGATTCTTGGGTAATCTCTATTTCGTTTTGTCTTGAACTCGGACTTGAATTCTCATGAATCGAAGGATGTTGATTTTGTTCTAGATGACAAGATTCTTCTATTTCTATTAGCATCTTTCGATTATTTATCGAGAGATCATTACATTTTGGATCTTTCTTGTGTGAACTCAATTCTTCTTCTATAATTTTCTCTTCAAATATAATTGGATGTTCAGTTATTGAGTCATCCAGACTCTTTTTAGTAATTATCGTTCTCTTGATGATTTTCTTATGCACAGTTTTGATGGTCTTCCGGTTCTGAGTTGACTTGTTGTTTATTGGTGTCTTACTTGTTACTGGAACCAATCTTCGTTCCCGCATTTTTCGGAAATTAACGCCTCTCCCATTTATCCACAACGTTTTTCCTGGCTCGATTTGTACGCTCAAATCTGTTGATTCTAGAAAATCTTCCCCAAGAATTCCTCCTGAGCACGGAAATTCATTAGGTACCACATGAAATACGTGTCCTAGTTTTTCCTCACCAATTTTCAGATAAATTATAACTTTTCCCAATGTCAAGATGGTTTCTTCAGCAATTCCTTGAAGGAGATCTGTGTTCTCTATGATCGGAACTCCATGACGTAATTTACCGATTTTTATTAGCGAAATCATAGCACCAGTGTCTACTAGAAACGCTGTTTGTTTCTTGAGTTCATTGGCACTTAAAATGACATGCCTCTTCATATTAGCTGAGCTGACGGATTTTATCATTTGTTTCGTTTGTGTTCTCTCCATATTTTCCAAGATCTCTCCTGTTTCACGTTCAATTCCATATGCCATGATGCGATGAATTTTTCTTGACTGCTGGTAGGACTTTTGTAATCCTTTTGCTGACTCAACTTTTTGTCTGTCTGTAAAATTATTTATATTACTCTCTGCATTACCTTTATTGTGCTGGACTGTCGCAATATGTGCTGACTTCGAAATTCCGAGTTTTGCTTTCAGCTTATGACACTGATGAAAGTTATGAGTACTCGATGTGCAATATTTGCATTTTCTTTGCGACTGTTTGTTTGGATTAATAAATTTCTTTTTCGGTCGATTTACCTCTTCATTATAGTGGTCTCCTAGCAAGAGTTTACATTCTGCTGCTGCGTGACCTTCTTTTGCACAATTAAAACAAATCTTGAACTTAGTATGGCGTCGTTGTAGGTCCATTCCAATTCCTGTGACATTTTTGCGGCTGTCTTTTTCTCTTGAACCGTCAAAAATTCCGGAAGCTGTAGTCGTAACCGTATTTTTACTCATGACTTTTTTCTCTTTTTTGTTCAGAAGGTTCTTCTTCTCTGTCGACCTCTGACCCGAATTATACTGTAGTTTCGCTGCTGAGTCCTGCAATATGACCTGCTCAAAGTTCTCTGCTCCTAATTGAGACTCATTGAATGTAGTATAATTCATCGTTTTTACAAAACATTGGATTGGTTGTCTCAATCCTAATTCAAAGCGAATCTTCGCTATGTCCATAGCTAACCTTTCGACACGAGCTGCAAATGTGCTAACGCTCTCATCTGTTCTCTGCCGAATGCTGCAAAATTCAAGTTGTAGTTCCCTTAAAGTTTTCGCTCTGTTTCCTGTCGCTTTTGTACTCCTGTACTCAGACTCTACCAGAGTTATGTTCTCTTTGCCGGTTGGCACTGAAGAGTTCGCACCTTGTGTACTATGCTCAAAATTCTGACTGTGGATGTCACTATTTGTTGTCTTACCGACTAGTGATTCCGCTGACATTGATACGTCTACCAAATGTCCATATGTAAATGGCACGCTGGCCAAATTTTCCTCGATTACTGACATACTTGTCCGTGACGTTGGCATTCCAACCATACGTCCACTTGCTATTGACGCGCTGGCCAAAGCATCTTTAAAAACTGACATACTTGTCAACGATGTGGACCCGTCTAAATGAACTCTGTCTCCGTACGAGACGTAACTCCTTCAGGTTCTTGTGGAAATCTTCTATGATTCTCCTCCCCCTTCCAGAGATTTGATTTTAACTGTTTCCACAGCTTAAAATCCTGTATTATTCAAAATGTCGCTAAGTACAATTTGAATCTTCTGCTGTTGGACAACAAGAATAAACGTGAGAAGTTAAAAATTACAAATGCTTTGTTATTCAATACAGTTACTTTCAGCTAATGAGCTTAGCTGGATGTTTACTGCCAAAAACCTCTACGATTTTCTATCCGTCGATAGACTTGTTTCCTTCATGCAACTGAGTAGAATCCTCTTCTCTTGGTCTATCTAGCGATAGTCTATCCAAAGATAGTTGCTCTCGTGATGAAAGCGAGTTTTCCAATTCCAAATTTCGCCAAGTTATTCTCGTACTCACTGTAGTCGTCGGCAATGGTTGATCAATCCTTGCCTTCGAAGAAATCCGCTGCCACCAAATGTTAGGACTGGAATTGGTCCAAAAGTAGGTTCTTTGGGTTTATCTGTAGAGATACCCTCTACAATGAGTAGATACTTTAACTCGGTGGTTTATTAGAAAAGGAATAAGTATTTATTCAAATTAAGTGATTAATTAATATCCATGTTGTATGATAAAATATAAAAGTAAAAGGTAAAATGACACACTCTCGTGTCTGATGGAGAACTGACCTCTCGAACATTAGTGAGTTCGATTCTTATAGTCAATTATCAGTGTCACATTGCAACATGATTATACATGTAGCAATAAGACGCTGAGTCAAATAATATGTGAAGTAAGTTGAACTCATTAATGTGTTCAACTTCTTTATCGTAATAATGAAATAATTAAACAATATTAAATAATGCTTATGGGGCATAACACTTTCACTTGCTTTCACTTTGCAACATCATGGTAGAGAAATTTCGTTGATGGATCTTCGCGAATCATGACCGCGAGATTCCAAATCAGTCATAAAAAAAATTGCTTTCACTTGCTTTCACATGCTTTCACTTTGCAACGTCATGGTAGAGGAATTTTGTTGATGGATCTTCGCGAATCATGACCTCGAGATTCCAAATTAGTCATAAAAAAAAATTGCTCTCACTTCGCTTCCACCGAAAAAGGCCCCCTAGAACGGGGGGGGGGTGCGGCGAGGCGTACAGGACTACGATGACTTGCTTTCACTTTGCTTTCACTTGCTTTCACTTTGCTTTCACTTGCTTTCACTTTGCTTTCACTTTGCGTTCACTTTGCTTTCACTTGCTTCCACTTTGCTTTCACTTGCTTTCACTTGCTTTCACTTTGCTTTCACTTTGCTTTCACTTGCTTTCACTTTGCTTTCACTTGCTTTCACTTGCTTTCACTCTGCTTTCACTTTGCTTTCACTTTGCTTTCACTTGCTTTCACTTTGCTTTCACTTGCTTTCACTTGCTTTCACTCTGCTTTCACTTTGCTTTCACTTGCTTTCACTTTGGTCCCACCGACAGGGGCCCCGGAGAACGGGGGGGGGGGGGGCGGGGCGAGGGGTGGGGTGAGGGTGGGGCGAGGCGTACAGGACTACGATGACCTAAAAAAGTGTACAGACGCCTGTAGAGGACACTTTGCAAAAAATCATCGTAGAGGAAGTTTGTTGATGGATCTTCGCGAATCATGACCACGAGATTCCAAATCAGTCATAAAAGAAAATTGCTTTCACTTTGCTTTCACTTCGCTTCCTGCAAAAAATCATGGGTGAGGAATTTCGTTGATGGATCTTCGCGAATCATGACCACGAGATTCCAAATCAGTCATAAAAAAAAATTGCTTTCACTTGCTTTCACTTTGCAACATCATGGTAGAGCAATTTTGTTGATGGATCTTCGCGAATCATGACTGCGAGATTCCAAATCAATCATTAAAAAAAATTGCTTTCACTTGCTTTCACTTCGCTTCCACCGAAAAAGGCCCCCCAGAACGGGGGGGGGGTGAGGGTGCGGCGAAGCGTACAGGACTACGATGACCTGAAAAGCGGTACAGACGCCTGTAGAGGACTACAGAGGCCTGTGGAGGACTGCAGACGCCTATAGAGGATTACAGAGGCCTGTAGAGGACTACAGATGCCTGTAGAGGACTACAGAGGCCTGTAGAGGACTACAGATGGCTGAAAGCACATGAAAGCATGTGGAAGCAAGTGAAAGCAAGGCCGATCTCACTTGCTTTCATCTGCTTCCACTTGCTTTCACTTTGCTTTCACTTGCTTTCACTTGCTTTCACTTTGCTTTCACTTTGCTTGCACTTTGCTTTCACTTTGCTTTCACTTGCTTTGTTAAAAATCATGGCAACTTCCTTGCCCTGACTTTTACTGGAGGAAAGCCCGATGCAACTCGCCGTGGCCTCCTCGTTGATTCTCTAAGTGGACTGTATAATTTAAGGTGTTGATGAATTTCTCGAATTTAACTGCCTCCGCAGCCGACCCTCAGGAACGAACAAATAACACAAACCTGAACGAACACAAGGACCTGATAAAGGATTATCAAATGATAGTTGACACGATGCATTCTATAAAAACATATAGCTCTTTAATTTCGTGACTTGATTACACTCATGGATGAATTTCTCACTGACTCGAATAATTGTCTTGTATTGATAATTGTCTCGTTCTCGTTAAACTCATTTCTCACAATAATTTATATTAATCCCGAGTGTAAATAGCGATTAATTTAGATAAAATGTCTCAATTAGTGTTCACTCAAAACCCATAAAAACGACTCGCTGTTTTTCACCATGCGTCTATTGACTCGGCGTGGGTTTTCTCACTCGCACTCGTTGGTGAACTCGGTGTTACATTTTGCACGTTTTTCACTCAAGATCCAAAAAGTAAGTGACGCGTAAATTCGCGTAGATACTCGTCTCCCGCTTGTCACCAGGGTCAAGACGCCTCTGGTGACCATCAGGATAATTTGAATAAGATTGATGACTCGACCGCTCCTCGGATAACTCAGGATCGGTCGATAAGTAACTCAGTTTTTTAACATCCGCCCGCCGTCGACGAACCCCTGGAGTCGACCTAGTCTCATTCAGTGATGTCTTCTTCGGGTGGTGCTTCTTGCTCTGATGATTTATCGTTTCTCGTAATCAATCCTGGCATTCCTCAAGCGTCCACTGACGCGAGGAACTCCTTTGTTATCCAAGATTGGTATGAGGTTTAGATGGTGGATTACTCTGGTTGACGATGTTGTTCGTCATTGATGATGATGAATTCTCTTTGCGACCATGTTAAAAATCATGTACGATTTTTTGGTACTTCGTGGGGATAATTTTCTCATGTCCTTGAACTCGATAATTTCCTCAATGATGACTCCATAGGCGCTGTTTTTGTCAGAGCCAGATCACTCCGATCCTTTTCATAGGACCATGTTAAAATCTTGCAATTTTGTTGTTCTTCGAACGGATACTCCACTCTTTTTATTACTCCGTAGGTTGTTCGTTTGTTGTGCCGCCTGCCATGAGCGACGTCTCGTTCTCAGCTGCTTCTGTGGTAAATGTCTCCTGGTTAATTTCGAAGTCAACTGGATTCTGGATACTCAAATCTCGATTAATTGACCTGGAACATTCAATTGATAATGATTAAAATAACTCTGACATTTTCCTGAACTCGTTGACGTTGGCCACCGTCTTCGAATTCGAAGATGTCATTGTTTCTCATGATGATCATTCCAAGATCATTGATGATGCTGCTTTTCTTGATGGTTGATGATCTCTCATTTCGCTGGATGCTGATCCATTTATGATTCTCTTTACTTTGCATACAGCCTCTAATAACGGGCGTAAATCGTTATCAAACTAGTATGCGATAACTCACTCGTTTCTCGACTCAGTGGATCTGACTCGTTCTTTCGAACTTCCTATTAAGTCTATCGACTAGGCGTCCGTTCCACCTTGCTGGTTGGTGCTTGATGATGTTGGGTGAATTTGTTGTTTGGAACTTAAGCACGTCTGCCTCTGCGTTCCGACGTTTTGTAGTGTGCGTCCATAATTTGTAATCTTCATGATAGACATGTCGATTCCTTTCTCAGAAGATTCATTATGATGACTCTCGACTCTGTGAGCTTTCTGATTCTCTCTCCATGGCACAATTCCTCAATACCGGGCGTAAGTCGTTATTGAATTACTGTGCTCTGGCTCACATAAGATTCTCTTGTCTCTTTCCAATTGCCGTTCATACCATGTCTATCGACTGCGGGATCGGTCGTTGAAAAGAACATGTGTGTGTAGTTGTAGTGATGGATGTTTTGAAGTTCTTCTCTATAATTTTTCTGATGTTCACTCTCAATGAGTGTTTGTACTCAGATTAGATCAATGGTTTCAACTCTCCAGATGCGTTGGATCTGCTAGCTCCACGTTCTCAACTCTTTGATGCATGTAAGTTCATGCGTAATTGTTGAAGGTTTTGACCATTAGTCTCTTTACGATGCTCACTCTAGTTTCATTCGCCGGGTTGTAAGGCCGATCCGATTGAAAAATGATGATAATGATCACTGATGATTGTTCTACTTGTTTGCGATAGAACGTCGCCTGCCATACAGATTGTAATTAATTCTCTGATGAGCGACTCTAACTCCCCTTTGCTGTCTGCTTCTCCGAAGATGTCGTTCACATGTCTTCCCTTGGTCAGAGTTCGCGACGCTCTGGGGAAGTGTGTTCTTCATCCTCTGCAAGTTGCTTCAACACTCGGAGCGATAGCCATGGAGCGCTCGTTGTTCCATAGCTGATGGTGGTTAGTTGATATTCACACAGCTCTTCGTCTTGGAATTTATCACGAACTCTTCCGATGATCTCAATTCTTGAAGAGCATGATGAAGACTCTACTCCAATTATTTGTAATCTCGTTCTCTTTTCTCCAATCCCTCATGATGGAGAAATTCTACTTTGGTTGATGATGTGATAGCAGAAGGTTTCTGTACCACGTGACCCAGATTCTCCAACTCATTGAAGACGCTGTAATTAGTCTCGTTGATTGATGATGATTCCAAGATTCTCTGATTTATTGAATCTTGTGATAAATGATGGAAGTTTGATCATTTCATCTCTCTAGAAGTTGACGTTCTTCTCAACCGCCGGGTTGTAAGGCCGGTCTTACAAGAGAATAACCATCACTCTTCCGTGTTGATGACTCTAGACCAACTCTGATGATACTGATGATAGTCGTTGACTGCTCTGCTCTTTGTCAAATCTCCCTCGTTCTCAACACTGTGGCTCTGATGAGAACGATGACGATGATGATAACAATGATGATCATCACTCCAGTAATGATGATAACTCTAGTACTGATAATTCTGGTGATGATGATGGACTGGTGAAATGTTGGATCTCTTCTCTGCTCACATTGTCCATTGCTCTAATCTCGATGAATCTAATGAACTCGAGTTGTTTCATCTTCTCTCTAGACTGAAACATATCACTAAATAATTGCAATATAGTAATTACACTTAAATGATTTCAAGTCAATCGGCGATAATGTTGATGATGGATTAACTTGACTCTCTATTGTGATAACTCGTGGATAATTAATTCTGATATTTTGAATTAAAGTTAAGTTAAATGCGTTGCATTTGTATAACTACTCTTCTTTGAGTACGGTATGTCTCAACAAACTCGTTGATGCATCTCGAATAAATCTCTTGTCATAATTATTAAATTGATTAAATGATTTTTCAATCATTTCTCTAATTTAATTTATGATGCCTCAGTTGTATTCTCCAGGATCAATTTCTTCTTCATTAGTCATTCTACATTATTTAAATTATTAGTTTTAAGTTGCTCTCTCTCCTCAGACTCCTTGTCATCTGGACCCTTTTGCAGCTGGTAGGCTCCATTCTCCGACATGTTAGTTTAATTTAAATAATGTATACTCATCTCGTATTGAAGAATTAATTGAGTGAAGTCTCTCTCTTGTATTAAAACTGCCCGCGCTATAGCAGTCGCTGACAGCTGGCCTCAGTGCCTCTCTCGTGCCTCGTGTGTTGTGTGAGGAGTGGGGATAGCCTTTGCCCTCACTGTGTCGTCGCTCGGCTCCTTACTTCGATGAAGTTCGCTGTTACTCGGCTAGTGACGTCAAACGCGTCACTGATGTATGCTCTCGGTGGGGATGAAGCACTCTGTCTCACTCAATTCTCGCGATGATTGTCGATGATACACGAACTCACTTCGTACGATTTTAAAGCGCGTTTGCGTTGTAAACAAACTCGGACTCTAATGTTTTCGAAACGCGACACTGTCTCTATTGTTCAAGCAAAAAAACTCGACTATTTCACTTCACGAAAATTTTATCGAATTTTATGTCTCTGTTTGTCTCTCTCTAACACACATGTAAGAGAGAGATAGATGAAAAACTCACTCGATTTCATTTATTTCCGAATAAATTATTGATTTTATACTCGAATTTTATGTAACGTTTTCTCGTGTATTTCGAAGATAATTTTCTCTCGCGATTAATTCACTCACTGGCTATTGTTACGGGATTAGGGATTAAAATGGATGTTTTGATGAATTTCAGCTCTCTGAACTGCTCGATTTTATCTCCAAAATAATTCCCATTCCTAGTACGTTTTGCAAAGAATAATTTAATAATTGTAAGTTACACAATTATTCTCTGATGCATTGCTCCACTTTTAGCTGATGTTCTGCTGTTGCTCACTCTCTCGAAGCCGGATTCTCACGATCCAGCCAGTCCCTTGAATTTCCCATAGGCGTTTCCCATAGGTGCTGGTTCTGTGTCTCTCTCAGAGCCGGATCACTCTGATCCGGCTCGAAGGACCATGTTAAAAATCAGCGTATTTTTACATGTCCTCAAACGGATAATTTACTCGATGATGTTTCGCTCCTCTGCCGGATCACTCTGATCCGGCTCGAAGGACCATGTTAAAAATCATGGCAACTTCCTTGCCCTGACTTTTACTGGAGGAAAGCCCGATGCAACTCGCCGTGGCTTCCTCGTTGATTTTCTCTAAGTGGACTGTATATTTTAAGGTGTTGATGAATTTCTCGAATTTAACTGCCTCCGCAGCCAACCCTCAGGAACGAACAAATAACACAAACCTGAACGAACACAAGGACCTGATAAAGGATTATCAAATGATAGTTGACACGATGCATTCTATAAAAATATATAGCTCTTTAATTTCGTGACTAGATTACACTCATGGATGAATTTCTCAGTGACTCGAATAATTGTCTTTTATTGATAATTGTCTCGTTCTCGTTAAACTCATTTCTCACAATAATTTATATTAATCCCGAGTGTAAATCGCGATTAATTTAGATAAAATGTCTCAATTAGTGTTCACTCAAAACCCATAAAAACGACTCGTTGTTTTTCACCATACGTCTATCGACTCGGCGTGGGTTTTCTCACTCGCACTCGTTGGTGAACTCGGTGTTACATTTTGCACGTTTCTCACTCCAGATCCAAAAAGTAAGTGACGCGTAAATTCGCGTAGATACTCGTCTCCCGCTTGTCACCAGGGTCAAGACGCCTCTGGTGACCATCAGGATAATTTGAATAAGATTGATGACTCGACCGCTCCTCGGATAACTCAGGATCGGTCGATAAGTAACTCAGTTTTTTAACATGCTTTCACTTGCTTTCACTCTGCTTTCACTTTGCTTTCACTTTGCTTTCACTTGCTTTCACTTTGCTTTCACTTGCTTTCACTTGCTTTCACTTGCTTTCACTCTGCTTTCACTTTGCTTTCACTTTGCTTTCACTTGCTTTCACTTTGCTTTCACTTGCTTTCACTTTGGTCCCACCGATGGAGGCCCCGGAGAACGGGGGGGGGGGCTCTACAGGACTACAAAGGGTTCTAAAGGAGTAAAGGATGCTCTATAGGACTACATCATGCTCTGTAGGACTACAGAGGCATTATGGACATACGCCTTTTTCTCTCTGAAAAGTGGGTTTTTTGGTGCTTACGCCCTTTTGTTTCTAGGTTGACGATATGAGTTTTTTTTTCTCGTTTTTTTCCTTTAATTTGAAAAAGAGGATAAGTAGCAATTTTTTAACCTAAAAATTGGCAATTTTTCCATTTATCCCACTACTATATCGTCGCCTTAGTAACAAAGGGACGTAAGTGCCAAAAATCCCAAAATTAATAACAAAAGGTCGTATCTCCAAAACCACTGCTTAAATCATTTTAATTACGTTTTAGACGTTTCCCCCCCCTTAAATTATAATATCAAAAGGACGTAACTACCAATGGAAACGTGAAAAAGTCGTATTTCCACACTTACGTCCCTTTGTTTTTACTGGTGTTTTAAAAATATCAAAGGTGAGCTCATTTCCCATTTCGATTTATGGGATTAAAAAAAATAGGGGAAGGTGAGGCAAAATGGACATCATCAGGGGTAAAATGAACACATGTAAATTTTTAGGCAAATATTATGGAAAACTTGTGAAATTCATAGGAAAATATTGGCGGTAGATTGTTTCTGATGAAAACAAGTGCCGGAATTAATTTTTTTGAATTTTTAAAGATTTTGACTTTTTTTGTGAGCATTTTGGAGGGATAAAATCCTTGGTTTTTTTTTAAAACTTTCAGTTTTCTGAAAATATCTTTGATTCTATTTGTCGTAGAGTAAAAATGCTAATGGGAGGTGGTGAAAGGTGAGATCATTTGCCATCGATCCATAGGGTTTTCAATTTAAAAATATCGATTTTTCAAGTATTTATGGGCATTTTTGTGAAACAATTTGTAGAGCCTATCACAAACTATCACAAAAATTGATATTTTTGAATTCAAAACCTCATAATAAATCGGGATGGGAAAGAGCTCCCCTTTCATTTGAGACCAACCCCGAATTGCTACAACCAATAGAACTCTAGATATTTGCAAAAAACTCAAAATTTTCAAAAAAAAGGAAGGGAAGGACCCCTCAAAAATGCCGAAAATATCGAATTTTCAAAAAAAATGGATAAAAATACATCCGACACTTATTTTCCGGCTAAAATTCTCTCAGCTTTTCAATAAAATCATCAGGAAAAATCTATCTCCAACCGTTTCAATACAGTGTCCATTTTGCCCCACTCTCCCCTATATCAATTTTTTCAATTATTATAGGGCAAATCGAATTTTCAGGGAATGACGTATCAATAGATTCGAAAAATTGATTTTAAAAAATTCTGAACCACACAAATCGATCAGAAATGAGCTCACCTTTCATTTGAGATGAACCCCAGGTCGCTACGACCATTTAGAACCGCGAAGATATTGTTGGAAAAGTGAATATTTTAGATTTCCAGAAGGAAAACCCCCTCAAAAGTTGACCATATTTTCATCTCGGATCTTTGGGATTTTATCTTTAGTTACATGGAGAGGAATACAATAGTAACCATTACTATGTTGAACATAGCAATGATTACCATGTTCAACATAGCTATCATTACTATGTTGAAATAATCCAAATTCCAATGTTCATAGTACATACACACAGAGTTAATACCGGCGGATCAGGAGGGAGTTTCTCTAGTTTTTTGGCAATATCTCGGTAAATAAGCGAGATAGAGCGAAATGGACATTGATTTAGGATCAGGAGCAAGTTTTCTCAGTGCTTTGCGACTATGTCGGTGGATAAGCGAAACAAAGCGGAATGCACGATAATTTGGGATCAAGAGGATATTATCTCGTATAGAAGCTTCCTCCTGATCCCAAATTAACGCCCATTTCGCTCTATCTCGCTCATTTACCGTGATATTGACAAAAAAACTGGGAAAACTTCCTCCTGATCCAGCAGCATTAATGTCCATTTCGCTTTATCTCGCTTATTTAGTGAGATAATAGCAAAAAACTGAAAAAATTCCCTCCTGATCCGGTATTAACTCTGTGTGTAGGTACTATGAACATAGTAATTTGAATTATTTCAACATACTAATGATTACTATGCGTCGCCTTAGTGTAACAAAAAGTCGTAAGTGCCAAAAATCCCGGTTTTAATAACAAAAAGTCGTATCTCCAATAGTGCCGCGAAAAGCAATTCTATGGTATTTCCAACATTTGTTCTTTTTGAAATAATAATAATAACAAAAAGACGTAACTACCAATTTGAAAATGAAAAAGTCGTATCTCCGCACTTACGACTTTTTCATTTTATCATTTTTGACTAAAAAGAATTTTTTGCCCTAATAACAAATGGTCGTAAGTGCCAGAATTTTGAATTGATTTTAATATCAAAATTTTGAATTTTGGATATTACCTATTTTTGTCAATATAGAATTTCATGAGTTACAAAAGAGAAAGATGGAATGGTTAGAGAGATGGATTTTTTTTTAATGATTCTATTGAAAAGCTGAGAAAATTTTAGCCGGAAAATGAGTGTCAGATGTATTTTTTTCAATTTTTCTGAAAATTTGATATTTTCCGGCATTTTTGAGGGGCAAAACCTTTACTTTTTTGAAAATCTTCAGTTTTTTGCAAATATCTCTGGCTCTATTGGTCGTAGCAATTCGCCGTTGGTCTCAAATGAAAGGTGAGCTCATTTCCCGTCAATTTATGGGGTCTTGAATTCAAAAATATCAATATTTGGAATAATTATAGGCCAAAAACTGTTTCACAAAACTGTTTCACAAAAATATTGCCCATAAATACCTTAAAAATCGATATTTGCAAATTGAAAACCCTATAAATCAATGGCAAATGATCTCACCTCTCACCACCTCCCATCGGGATTTTTATGCTACGACCAATATAATCGAAGATATTCTCAAAAAACTGGAAATTTTCAAAAAAAAAGGAAGGGTTTTACCCCTCTGAAATGCTCAAAAAAATTAAAATCGCCAAAAATTCAAAAAAATTAATTCCAGCACTTGATTCTCGTCTAGAATTTTCTGAGCTTTCCAATAAAATCATCGAAAATAATCTATCGCCAATATTTCTATTAATTTCAAGACTTTTCCATAATATTTGCCTAAAAATTTAGATGTGTCCATTTTACCCTTGATGTCTTTTTTTCCCCACCTTCCCCTACTTTATCTTCCGAAGATTCTTGGATATTTCACAGGAGAAAAACCACAAGTTTCGAGTGGACACGAGTTTTTTAGCCTTACTTTTGTGACTAGTTTTTTATATTCTTGGGGCATTGTATGCAAGTATTTCTCATCAATTCCATGACAATTTCCTCATTTCTAACTGTATTTTCTTCCGACTAATTTTCCAGGACAGAATAACAACTCCATCCTAACTTCTACCTTCATCTATTGCCTCTTTAAACATCCATCTTCGAAATTCATAAACCTCAAATTTTTACAAGTCATTTTTATCACTCTTGCATAAATACAGCTGCAAAAACTGCTGATATTCATGCACCTGAAGACTGGATTCGACTGGCGAAAAATGCCAAGACAACGGGAAAACCATCAGGATTATATTAGAAAATTATTCCAAATTGCATAGCTAAGAGGTGGAAAGAGATAAATGCATTTCGACTGCCAATAGTTTTTTAGAAATATTTTGGAAACTAAAAGAGATAGAGCCATTTTGTCCTGATCCTCTTCTCGTAACTCACGGATTTCTTTACAAACGTGTCTCAGAGTAGAAACAAGTGTAGGGTCACACGACCAATGGATGGACACTGACCAGAAGATGGACGGTTTCTATTATCGAGAATTTCCATGAATGAATGAATGAATGATTCACGTCAATTCCTGATTATTACATTCCTATAGATTTATAAACTATTTATTACATACCGATTGATCGAAATTGAAAATCATACCACTGGAAATATGCAACTGTCCATCTATTGGGGGTTAAAGTTATTTTCCAGTTTTTCCTTGATTATCTCTAATTATTTCTGCATTATTCAAGTTTAATTGATTCTTAGTCAATTCACTGTATTTTTTTTCCTGTACATCATTCTTTCCTGCAATTTTTGAACGTGATTTGCCTATTTCATATGAATTAATAAAGTCTAATATTTTCTTAACCATCCATCTATTGGTCATGTGATCATGAATTAAAAATCAAATGTTCCTGTATTCAATAAAAAAAATGGAGATACGTCTTTTTATCATTTACTATTTTTTTCAAAATTGTTAAATTTGCATAAAAACAAAAAGTCGTAAGTGTCGGAGATACGACTTTTTGTTATTAGTCCATGGTCGTTACGACTATTTGTTATTAATATTTTTTTTAATTTTAAATATTGCGAATAAGGGCGAAATAAGGCCATTAGAATAAAAAAAAAAAGATACGTTTTTTTGTTATATTTCTAAAATGAAAAAATTGGCAAAATGGCACTTACGTCCCTTTGTTACTAAGGCGACGATATATTTGAAAATTTGCCATATGTGTGACACATGTTTTTCAATTAAAATTTCCTCAGCTTTTCAATGAAATGATTTAAAATAATGACAAATTAATATTTCAATTGATGAAATGATGAAAAAAAAAAGCTATCTCTTTTTTTCCGTATTTTGCCACTCTCTCTCTCTTCCTCTCCCGCTCGCTCGCTAGCTTGCCCGCCGCCCGGGCGCCAAAAATTTTCACAAATCCTTTATGTTTTTATGGCACCTTATTTTTTTTCTCAGAATGGCACGCACCAAGAAGGTAATTGCGGTTTCAATTGCCCTTACCTGCTTTTTTCTCCCTCTCTTTGATCCTTTGGTCATTTTTGATTGGTTATTCACTCGTTGAATTTTACCCCTTCTCAAATAGATGACGTAAAAGGTGTCAAATAGGGGGCAAAAAAGTAGGGC
The DNA here is from genome assembly GCA_963921955.1 of Aleiodes alternator. Taxonomy (NCBI): domain Eukaryota; kingdom Metazoa; phylum Arthropoda; class Insecta; order Hymenoptera; family Braconidae; genus Aleiodes; species Aleiodes alternator. The sequence goes on along the minus strand of OY998107.1, from coordinate 11,698,276 downwards.
AGAAATTTTTCAATTTCATTCGGCTTGGAAAATTGCTTGCGTATGGACGTGCTTTTCCCTTGAAATTTTTTTTCCTCCTCCTCCTCCTCCTCCTTCTTCTTCTTCTTCTTCTTTTTTTTTATTTAATAAATAAGATAAAAAAACATCCATAATGGATACACCACCGCCAACACCTCCACCACCACCACAACAACAAGAAGAAGAAAATGAACAGAATGCTGCTGCTGCTGCTGCTCCTGCTCTTGCTCCTGCTCCTGCTCCTGTTGCTGCTGCTGCTGGAGGACATTGTAAGGATGAAAAAAATCAAGTCAAATAACCAAGCTATTATAGATATGATCATTTTATTAATCATTTTTTTTGTCTTTTCTGTTTTTTTTTCTTTTTTTTATGATTAAACATAATCATCTAGTTGATCACGGGTCAATTCTAATAAATGTACGTCTTCCCCCTGATGAAAATCATGAGGTATTGTACATACCTATTAGAATTGCAGCCAGTGCAGTCGACAATCAAATCGTTTTAATTGGATTGATTGAAGGTACTGGGGTATTGGTGATAAATAATAATTAAAAAATTAAAAAAATCCAGTGTGTTTTTTTTTCTCTCGTTTTTTAATAATAAGAAGCATTTATTTTTATTTTTTCATATTTCTAGTTGACTATACTTATTTTTCAATAATTTATAGATTAAATTTTGGAAAATAAGTTGTTTTGTTATTAATATATTATCATTATTATCAAGATTTTATTTCCTATTACAATAATTATTAGAATAAGTACTATTAAATTAATCAGTGTTTTTTTTTCTGTTATTATGACTTTTTAAATTTATTAGAAAACAGATGGATTAGCCCTATAGGGGATACCACGTTAAAAAAAAAGCATCGGGTACTCTACCTCCTGGGTGATGTGGAAACGAGTACACATCATCAAAAGGAAAAAATAAAAAAATATTCAATAAAAAAAAACGGCTTTTCTAATTTTTTTCTCTTTCCCCCCATAGATATTCTTTATCATTGATGGTAAAGAATAAGGCTGATAGCGGTGGGGGGCGTGGTGTGAGCGGCCAAACTGGGCGGATCATCTACTCCCTACTCTATAGTAGTAAGGCCAATCAAGGATGACCTGAATACGCCATTTTTGTAAATTTTCTCCCACTCTCTCTCTCTGTGTATGTGTGTGTGTGTGTGTTTGTGTGTTTGGCAAAGGAATCGTGCTGAATATTTTCTATTCTATTCAGTTTCAATTCTACATTCCTTGGATACATTGTTGTTGTATCTCATCCAACATAAGCAGTGCTGTTAGATTCTTGTGTTTATACTTGTGCAAAAAGTTTGAAAAAAAAAAATGAAACTTAAAGGATTTCAATATGATAATAACCAGTAGTTTCCGAGATATCATTTTTTGAATGAGTAGTTCAGAAACAATGGATGAGGCCCGATAGCAAATAAATGAGCGCTTGGACGTCTCTCCTGAATTTTTCATTCAAAAATCGATATTTTAATAACTACGAGTCGTAAAAAAACGGAGGTTTGCTTATTTTATTCGTTAATCTTCCCTCTAAATTTCATTCACCGCATGACTAGATAACTTTTGAGTAGTTTTCGAGATATTTCAATCCAAAGCCGAGTATAAAATGGCAATTTTTCAAGGAATAAAAAGCAAAAATTATGAGATGAAGCATGGATATTTTGTGGTCGTGTTTCATGAGAACTCCTCCTTTGAATGACAATTTTCCGTAATTTTTTAAAAAATCATTTAGATAAATTCCCATATTTTTCTCTGCGTGTATTGAAAAGAAAGAACTAGCTAAAGAGGTAACCTCCGGACCCGACCCGAAGTTAAAATTTACATGCTGTAGCATGAGAGCCGAATATTTCCGAGGTTACTTCATTGGCCAGCACGACTTTAACAAGCCATGCTGTAGGGATAGTGCGCATGCGCACATTCGTTCTTTCACTCATGTTATCTCTCTCTCTCTCTCTTTTCCCCCACCACCAAAGCGTGGAAAAGTAACGCAACAGCGTTAAACGGGAGAACCTCGTATAAGAAGTTTCACTTCAATAATTGTTTTGTTAATAGTGTGTTGAGTGTAATTTTTTCAATGTCAAACTTGCAAGAAATTTTGGAAAATAATTTACATTGTTGCAAAGAAACCTGCATTTATCAATTGCAGAGTATTTATAATGAATATAAAAATAATGAAATTTCTATAATAAAATCGACAATTTTTTATAAACAATTCAACAATTTTAATTCATTATTTGTATATGGCCAACAAAATGATGCCAGTGAATTATTATTTTATTTAATTTACATATAAATAATCATTCAAAACATAATGATTCAAAAAACTTTTACAATATTAATATTTTAAATAAATTTTATTGTTTTGATTGCAAATTGACATTTAAAATTGTGCCTGATAATGGTATTAATTTGTTTATTAAATTAAATGAAACAAAGTCATCTATAAACTTGAGTGAATTATTGAAAAATTATTTTTCATTGGAAAAAAGACATAATGAAGATTTACAGTGTAACTTTTGTAATGATAATAAAAGTGTAGTTTCAGGCAATTGTTTTAATGTGACTAATAATAAAAGACAACAAGAAGATAAAGAAGAAGAAGAAGAAAAAGAAAAAATCAAAAATTATGATGAGCAGCTACCTCAATTTATTATTATACATCTATCCAGATTTAATAATAAATTGGAGAAAATAAAAGCTGGAATCAATATTTCATTGCAATGAAATATACATTCATATTTAAATAATAAGAATGCATATGAAATTGATCAATGTTATTATAAATTACACAGCTGTATTAATCACATTGGTGATGAAATTAATATGGGTCATTATAATACCCATTTATATTATAATAATAATGATGATGAAATATTATATTTAATTGATAATCACACAGTTGTTGAGCAGCAAATTCAAACATTTTTAAAATCATCAGAAAATCCATATTGTAAGGAGGCTAGAAATTCGGGTGGAATTCCTGCCTCGTTGTGTGTGTGCGTGTTCTGTAACGAGGTCCAAAACCCGTAATGGTTATGGACCCCGTATGTGTGAAGGTTGCGTGTTCTGTTACGAGGCTAGAAATTCGGGTGGAATTCCTGCCTCGTTATGTAAGGTTGCGTGTGTGTGTGTGTGTTGGGTGTGTGCGTGTGTGTGTTTAATGGCGGAAAAGACCAAATTACGACTCAAAATAGGGCTTCTACAATGGAAATCCGGAACTACCAACGTTGCTCAGTGTACTGCAGCGCCCTCTGTGTTAAGACTCACCGTCAATTACTTGGAATTAGTATTCGGGGTTATTCTTGAAATAAATAATGTAAATTATCATTTGTATAACGAAATATCTCTTTAATTAACCCAATTGTGACAAGGTCCGGTATAATACAGTTTGAATTTGGCGCCGGGGAATAATGCGACACTTTGTTGTGCCGTGAGTATACTGTCGTACTTGAGATGTACTGTCGTTGGAATATGCCGTGAGTGTACCTGAGTACGAATTGAGTTCGCCGGCCGGCGTACAATATGGCCGACCACGTGGCACGAGGCAACACCTGTTGACGATTTTATATTCCCTGTTTATGATACACTCAGCAAAACAATTAAAGGAGCAGAAATTTTTGCCCATTTTTTTAGTGATTTTCAAAGGGCTGTAACTTTGCGAAAAATGATCGGATCGGGATGAAACAAAAAAGAAAATGAAGCTTGAAATGTGTACTTTCAGAATCTTGGGGTACAAATTTATTTTTAACCTTATTTATGGCACGAAACAAGCGAAAAACGCGAAGAAATTTTTTTGTTTTTTTTTTCAATTTTCAAAGTGATCCACGGGCTCTAAAAAAATTTCTGCGGCTTAGCCGATGACGAAGTCTTGTAGCCTGATTCTTTAGCTTCAATTCGAATTTTTTTTTGTTTCTGTACGACCATTTTTCACTGAGATATCGACAGTTGAATGAAAAAACACCTTTTTGTCTTTGATCATCGATATCTCGTAAACTACTGGTCGCACAGCGAGCGGATGGTGGGTTTCGTAAACTTGAATTGATGCTCTATGAGTGGCTCCTAATGTTTTTTTGGAAAAAATTTTTTTTTCATTCTTAAAATTGGTTTCAAAAAGTGGCAAAAAACGGAGTTTTTTGGTGTTTCGGAAAATCGACCAGAACTTTGCGAATATTGCGAAAAGTACCAATGTTTTAAGGTGATTTTTGAGTTTGAGATATGCCTAGACACCCTGCAAAATGTCAAGTCGATCGTTCAAACCGTTTTTCTATTCAATCGCGCAAAGTTTCAGCAATAATTTAAGGAGCACACTTTTGCTCCTTAAACCTGAAATAACGATGTTTAACGGGATAATTTTTTTTTTCCATCATTTTTTTCACCTTTTCGCATGAAATGATGAACATGTCATAAACATTCATCAAACGTAAGAAATTTTTTTTTTTTTTTTTTTAGAACAATTGAATTTGGTTTTTATTCGAGGAAGAAGTTGAAGTGTTCTAAAAATTTGATAGCGGCATTACCTGTTCAGTTTCGGAGTAATTTTTCACTTTGTGTGCCATAATTCGTCGAATTAAAATTTCATTACATTAATTTGAATTGATACCCTCAAGTGAATTTCCATACACTTTCTACACACATTCATACGAGTTATCAATTGTTTTTCGTGAACTTTACAGGCCTTTTCTAAAAAAGCAGGTTGCCTTAAAAACCATCAAATTATTCATTTGGAAAAAAAAAATTTCAAAAAATTCAAAATTTTGGGAGTGTAAAAACAAATTCCAACGACTTTTGCCATAAATTTTTTTTCACCTCATTATGCCGAGACGGCATTTGACCGAACCTGAAGTCGCTCGGTTGGTGACTCTCGTTAGGGAGGGGTATTCATATCGAGTTGTAGGGGATATGATGAACGTTTCGTCATCTGTCGTATCTCGTACCTACAACCGGTATAGAGAGACCGGTAAATTTACTCGTCGAGCGGGACAAGGTCCACGCCGCTCAACAACTCCTCGAGACGATCGAGCAATAGTTCGACGTGTTCGGCAACAGCCATTCGCTGAACCGAATATCATTGCCCGCGACTTCCCCAACCGTCAGCAACGACATCAACAACCTGGGCGACGACAACAAAGACGACCGCAGAACATCTCAGCTCAGACAGTTAGAAGCCGTCTCCGTGAAAGCAGAATAAGAGCTAGGCGTCCCTCTCGTGTGCCTATGTTAAACGAGAGACATCGCCGAGCTCGTTTAGCATACGCCCGCCAACATCTCCAGTGGGATTGGAGACAGTGGAATACGGTTTTATTCACAGACGAGTCTAGGTTTTGTCTGTACGGGGATGACAGACGGCCACGAGTGTATCGTCGTCCTGGTGAACGTTTCCAGCGGAACTACGTTCGTCCGGTTACTGCGTTCAACGGAGGATCGGTGATGGTATGGGCAGGCATATCGCGATTTTCACGCACTCGTCTCGTTATCGTCCGAGGAAATTTGAATGCCGGAGCCTATATCGATCAAATTTTGCGCCCCCATGTGTTGCCCATCCGACGACGTGTGAGAGGATTCATATTCATGCAGGATAATGCTCGTCCTCACACAGCACTTGTCACGAGACAATTTCTCCAACGCCATGACATTACTGTGTTAAGGCATCCCGCAGTAAGTCCTGATTTGAATCCGATTGAACATGTTTGGGACATTATGGGACGTCGTCTGGGACGGGAATACCCAAATTTGCCGAACTTAGCTGCTTTGGAGCGAGCTCTTGTGCAAATTTGGAGGACTATCCCCCAAGGAATGATACGAGGCTGCATCAACATGGCACAGCGCTTGAGAGCAGTAATTCTGGCCAGGGGTGGTAATACACGCTATTAGACACATACACAGACACACGCAAGATTTAAGGCATGAGTTTGGAGTCTTTAAATACCGCGGAAGTGACGAGCCGTGGGGTCTCATGGCCTTAATCGAATGCGCATGCACGCATGCATCAATTCACACACACACACACACACACACACACACACACACACACACACACACACACACACACGCGCGTCATCAAACAGTCCTAGAATTTGGGACATACCCCCGAGGGGTAGTGGAAGGAGTAGTGGAAGTGGGAGTCAGGCGGGGAGAAAAAAAAAAAAAAAAAAAAAAAGAAGTGTAAATCCGACCATGCAACCTCCACGCGGTACACTTTGGGTAATGCAAATGCTGGCGGTAAAAAATCAGGTGATTTTTTTTCTCCAATTTCTTCCTTTGCCTCCAATTTTACGAGCTTCCATGCATAAGTGCAGGAAAAATGATGGAAAAAAAAAATTATCCCGTTAAACATCGTTATTTCAGGTTTAAGGAGCAAAAGTGTGCTCCTTAAATTATTGCTGAAACTTTGCGCGATTGAATAAAAAAAACGGTTTGAACGATCGACTTGAAATTTTGCAGGGTGTCTAGGCATATCTCAAACTCAAAAATCACCTTAAAACATTGGTACTTTTCGCAATATTCGCAAAGTTCTGGTCGATTTTCCGAAACACCAAAAAACTCCGTTTTTTGCCACTTTTTGAAACCAATTTTAAGAATGAAAAAAAAATTTTTTCCCAAAGAACATTAGAAGCCACTCATAGAGCATCAATTCAAGTTTACGAAACCCACCATCCGCTCGCTGTGCGACCAGTAGTTCACGAGATATCGATGATCAAAGACAAAAAGGTGTTTTTTCATTCAACTGTCGATATCTCAGTGAAAAATGGTCGTACAGGAACAAAAAAAAATTTGAATTGAAGCTAAAGAATCAGGCTACAAGACCCTGTCATTGGCTAAGCCGCAGAAATTTTTTTAGAGCCCGTGGATCACTTTGAAAATTGAAAAAAAAAACAAAAAAATTTCTTCGCGTTTTTCGCTTGTTTCGTGCCATAAATGAGGTTAAAAAAAAATTTGTACCCCAAGATTCTGAAAGTACACATTTCAAGCTTCATTTTCTTTTTTGTTTCATCCCGATCCGATCATTTTTCGCAAAGTTACAGCCCTTTGAAAATCACTAAAAAAATGGGCAAAAATTTCTGCTCCTTTAATTGTTTTGCTGAGTGTATATTATTTCCAGAATCGTCCGGAAATAATATAATGAATTTATTGCTTGATTATTTTTCATCAATTGTACCGATATTTCCGAATAACTAATGCCCAGATGCTCGAGATAATTGTGGATTATTTCTACTTATCTTTAATTGGCGTGGGGACGCCAATTACGTTCTCGGAATTTTCACAAGTCTCTTTTTCAGTAAATAATTAAATCTTCGGCCAAACTCGATGCCGGATTCATCCACAATTAATCTCTCCCTTTATCCGGATCAATTAACCCACAATATTCCCCTAATTAATATTTGTTTAACTATACTGAGGCTGAACACGCGGTAACGGAATTACACTTACTTGTTGCAGCCAAGCTCTTTACTCCGGATTTCTTACACTAATTTCTCGTTAGAGTCTTTTTATTCTTTAATCACTTATTAATAATCTCACTTGGAGTTCTTTGTTTCACTTAATCTTACTTCACTTAACACTAATAATCCTTAATTAAATACTTAATTACTAATTGATTACTTAATTACTATGGAGAACTTAAAATGTACGTTGTTTGCTTTTCTTTAGTTGACACAGGAGTGGGGATTTTCACTACAGCCGTGAAAATCCTCACCTCTGCCCTCAGCAGGTGCTGCCTCTATCTATAATCAGTCGATAAATCGATTAGCGACTGTAGAGTTAATACCTTTATCCGGAGGAGGAGGGAGAGGGCGCCTCGACGATAAAACCCCCTTACGATCACATCGTAACAGACCCCCCTGCCAGACGAGACGCACTCTTTCCTCGTCCTCGACTCCTGTGCCTCTAATTTCCGGTTCCCTGAGCAAGTCTTATTCTATGCTACCTGATGGTCTCACAACTCCGTCTCCGGCAGCTGCTCACCATCACTTCATCGGACTGTGTTCGAAACTGGCGCTAAAATCTCCAGCGATCGGGCGAGATTTAGGAGAAATCCGAGTAATTCAGGCGCTTTTGAATTACCCCCCTCTTTACTTCAATTAAGCAGTACACGTCGGTCCTTCAACGAGATAACATCGTTTTTGGAGAAGTTCTCATTGAGGTCTCAATGAGTTCACACGGGTTTTGGACCCGTCAACGGTAATCGTCAATATATCCACGATGACGCAACAGTACATTCAAATCCACGATGCTTCTCTTTTATTAACTAATGTGTTAATTTAACGGGCGCATTATCAACATCTTCGGTACAAACGGTTAACAAGGATACATCGCGTTACGTTAATTATGTCAACGGGTCTCGATTAAGTTTACGGATACATCCACGGTTAAAATAATCATTATTCATTCGAATAATTCAACTAAATTACATTCAACGTTTATTGATTCAACAACTAGTGTTTTTTTCGGTTAATTCAATGATAATTCGCGGTTAAATTCACGGTACACTCAACCAGTCAAAGTGCAGTGTTTTCACACAAACAATTGACATTTTTCCTGTAAAATTCGTCATAAACTCTTACTGAATAAAACGCAACTTTGACTAAAATTAAATATTCTGTGCAAGTGTTCAACTTCTTTTCACGATTTTGTGCATCCCCAATTTCCCAGTCCATTCATCTCTCCTTTTTTACTGACTTTCGAACATTTGGTCCTTCGAGCCGGATGGTGAAATTGGGAAAATTCGGAAAAATTGTGAGAAGTGAATATTGTGAATATTTAAAGGACATAAATTCGGACATAAAAGTGTTAAACGCGTCACAAAAATCGATATTTTTGTGGATTAGTGAAAACAGCCATTGTTCTCGCTAAGACAAGCGACGCCAGTGTTTACATAGCCAGCGAGCGGGCATCAACGGGAGAGGAACATTAACGGACAAGGTCGCGTGCACTCAAAACAGTTCGGCTTCGCTGAAAATAAATCAATACGGATTTGGAGGATTATCAACGATTACTTTCGAATAAGTGAAATTATTCGAGTGGTTACATTGTGACGTTGAAATTAAATTAATAATGCCAACGCACTGATTTGAATTTTTGATTAATTTATTTCGACTGTTCGGGCCAATTACTAGGTTATCTAATTTATTTATTTCCTGGTATTTCCCCGGAAAGAGGGAAATACAATGATTTCAAGTATTAGTACTTTGGTATGAGGACATTAGGATCTGTTTGGGCAAAATATACAAAAGAACCCAAATTGAGATATTTTACAGGTGAACATTTATTAAGAGTCTAGTTAATTCAATTATTGGTTCGGGCATTACTATGCTTTTGCTTTAATACAATGATTAGTCTTTTCGCGAGACACCCGCTAACTTCTATATAAAGTGTATCAAATGTGGGGAATATGCTGCGTCCAGCGATATTCCCCCACTCCTTCACTCTCCGTCTCTCTCGTGTTGTGTCCCAGAATAATATATAAAGAAAAGAAACATTTAACCTCGTTAAATATTTCTCAATTGTAATCATTTGCATAATGTGTGAAGAAGTTACACTTACTTCACATATTATGGAAACTCAGCATTTTTACACACTCAATCGTGTAATAATGTGACACCAATAATTTAATATAAATATCAGACTCACCGATATTCGGGAGTCAGTTGTTAAAATCATTTTACGTTAATCAATATTTTTACATTAATTAAATCTGTAAATTCTTTACTCAAAATGGAAACATTTTGATAATAAAGATAATAATTCATTTTTATTAATTCTCCGAGTTAAAGTATTTTATCCACTGTAGAGGAGATTTCTATAGATCGAACCTACTCATTTTCCTTATGACTAAACGGGTCTAACATTTTGGTGGCAGCGGAGTTTTCAACGGCAGGGCCTGATCAACCTTTGTCGGCGACTACAGTGGAATATAAGAATAATTCGCGGAATTCAAGGACGAGATATCTGTTGAAAAACTGTCTCAGGATAGGATTTCTTTGGAAATATCAACAGAAGAATCCAAGACGCACTAAGTGACGTTCAGGATTCACAAAGTTAACATCGAAGCAATTGGAGACTCGCTATTATTTTCTGATATTAACATTTATCAAGAAAGCGAGAAGACTATCTTAGGATAGACCAGCAGAAGAGGATTCAAATTGTACCAAGCAACGCTTTGGATCTCTAAGAATACTCAATTGAGTATTACGTGTTCTGAGTTCGTATTTTACGGTCAGATTTGATTCTCTTTCGGGGGGAGGAGAATCGAGATGAATAATATCAAGATATTGAATTATTGAGCATATTTTTGTAACGCTTTATTACAAATTTATAGGTTACAAAAAAATAATTATGGCTTTGTTTGGACAGATTCGAGAAGAGTTTGTTATAGCCAGGAATTTTCGTCGCCGGATTGGAAATCATACCGGTAGATTTCCTCTCCAACCTGCGGATCCTCAAGCACTGGGAGATGCTGTAGGTATAGAGCGACCCGGTGGAACTTTGGACGGTGGAAAGATTTCCAGTCAAGTTCCAGTAACGTTTGCATCTCGAGGAGAGATAAAATATGTAGAGATGGGCCCAAAGACACTAGCAGGAATGTTAGTAAACAAAGAAGAAGTGGCTAGCGTGCCAGCAGCAACAGAGCGACTGGTTGGAACACCAGTACTGGTAGACGTACCAGGTATAAACGCGTCATCAGATGAACTGCCGAATACAGACGTAAGGCCTGTGACAGGCATGACGTCAGACATGACGAGTTATTGTTTGGATTCTTCAGAAGGTACGATTCCCCCGATACCGAAGAATAACGATGTTAGTATTTCCACTTTGAAGACAGTGAGCATTGGGAAATGTACTACATCAGCATTTAATGGTGCAACGTCTGACACACTTACGGTTGAAGACAAGAGTAAACTGTCAGTGACGTTATTAGAAAGACAGCTGCAAGAATTATACAATCTTGAGCAACGGTCAGATGAGTTTGTAGCCAATTTCGCTATGAGAGTTATGGAAATAAGGTCTTAGCTAATAGACATACTCATGAAACAAGTGAAGGAAAGTTTTGAGAAAGGACTGAAGAAACAATTAAGGACTTTCATCGAAAAGCAGAGTTACAAGACGCTAGCGGAATCCTGTCGGAACGCGATAAGTTGGGAACGACTTCCGTATTCTCTTGAACGTGTAGAAGATTCAGTGGAGGACATACAGGAAGAAGTCTCTCCACAAGAACCAAGAAATTTTGCTCAACAAAAAAATGAGAAACTTGTACCAGATGGGAGGGAGGAACTCTCTTCAGCAATACAGGGTAGAACCAGCCTCTCTTGTGGGAATCTCTCCAAAAATGGCAAATATCCATGGCAATCGAGAACTTCAACAACCGAGGATATACAGCCTGAGAAGTATCAATATTACAATTCGGTTACAATGAACCAGGAAACTGAGATGATTCAGGAGGGAGGAATACTGTTGAGCTCCGGGGAAAAACCTAATTGGGACCCGGGGAAATATGTGTCATTTAAAGAAGATATTCACGAGAATGATGGTTCAATATGAATGACAGGCATTGAGGAGAATACTATGATGGAAAAAGAGCATAAAACAGAAACAATACTGAAACATCCAAAATCCAATCGATTTAACACATGTTTTAATTGTGCAAATGAAGGGCATACAGCCGCAGAATGCAATCAGTTATTGGGAAACCAAGAAATTAAAGAGGTAACCCGACCAAATTTCAAACAAAACGAAAACAACCATAAGTTGCAGAGAAAATGCGAATACTGCAAAATGAGTGGTCATGATACTTTTAAATGTAACAAACTGAAAAGGAAGACACGCATACGGAAATTGTCGTGCGTTAATACAGGTCAACAGACTGCTAACATCAGCATAGTTCATTCCAAACAGACTGAGAAGACATTAAAGAAAAATGCTGATGTAGCCTGGCATTTGAAGAAGATTCGTCAAACGATGGCTTTTGGAATTGTCCGTCAATCAGCTGGAATTCTAAATCATTTAGAACAGTCATCAAGAAGGCAAAAGATGTTGCGACCGGCCAAGATGGAGAACATTAAAAATCATATTGTTCTCACCGCAAATGAGCTCAGGAAGCGTACATATTTTCTAGTTGATACAGGGGCTGCTGTTTCATTGATTAAGATCGGCAAACTGCAACCTGAAATTCCAATTATATTTGACACAGTCTTACTGCAGGGAATCAGTCAACAAAACATGGAAACACTTGGAAAAGTTACTATATATTTGAAAATCGGAGACGTAGGATTGGGTCATGAATTTCATCTAGTACCAAACGATTTTCCATGTTCAGGAGGAATTCTCGGAGGAGATTTTTTAGAGTCTCAAGATTTGGATGTGAAAATTGATCTTGGAAAATATATCTTATTAGACGGAGTCCAAATGAAACTTCGACGAGCGAAAACTTCAGATCTTCAGAAGTTTGAATCACATTGGAAATCCAAAGAGGCAAGCGATAAAAATTGTCCTAGGAATAAACGAGAACCTATTTACGCGTGGAAACATCCCGGACAAGAAGAAGCAATGGATGAAACATTCGAATTGCATCAAGTCGCAGCAGGTAGCGGAATGAGTTCAATGAAAAGTTTTGCACAAGTCACAAAAAGCCTGACGCAGCAAACGAAAGGCATGATGCAAATTACCATTACATACAGAAACAACATTGATTCTCATATAATCCAGACACGTATTGAAGTATCACGAAGGTCAATACTCCGAAATGTCAAAAGAGGACAACTTCAAATGGAAAGAAAATTGAATATGAAGAATTATCGGAAGAAATTCCTATTGAAAGAACTTCTCTCTCTTCTAAAGAGGACAGGAGTGATTAACGAGAAGTTACAAAAAGCTACTAATAACGAGATGAATATCCGAAAGATGAGAGAAAATGAGGAGTTCATTGGAGACTCATCGAAGTCATTCGCATTACTGGAATTTCCTGGAATGTTAGATAAGAGAGACTGTCAATTATTCTTCACAGATCCATCCATAATGGGCCTCACGATGGAAAGACAATGGTTTCTATTCGAGGAGGATATTAGAAGAAGTGGAATTGAAACTTTTAGCAATTCGGACCGAATTCTTTTACTCGAGTTTGATATAGAGTCAGTTCAGTATCAGTTGGGGAATTCTATACTGACTAAAAGGCAGAAACTACAAAGTATGGAATATGCAGACAATGTCACGATGATTGACAGCCATCATACAGAAGCTGAAAGAAGTTTACGTATACACCAGGACACCGGAAAGAGGTCAGTTGCAGGATATCTCGTTGGGATTGAGATTAGTTTGATTCAAAAGACGGCTAAAATAATCTCTGAAGGGTTGAAGCGAGGGTATCTCACCATTGCTATTAGAATAACTAATTCCGACTATTCGGAGAGGAATTTTCTACCGTTTCCGCAGGCTGATAACACTCGAGATTTGGATGTGGAACAGAGGAATTTCCTAGGATCATCAGTGAATGATTGGGATCAATTCAATAACCCAAGTTATCTCGACACTCTGAGTAATACTAGCAGTCATTGCTGCTCTTCAACGAGGTTCAAGGGATCTTTTAGGTACAGAAGATACTTTCTAAGGGAGGAGAATAGACTTTTGTACTACAGTGAAAAGAAGATGTCAACATTTCGGATCAACGTAAGGAAAAGTTCTGGTATGAAGATTTGGATTATTGCCTTGCAGGAAAAAGTCAACAGAGAAGACAATCAGTCTTCATCGGAGAATAATTCAGCGGATATTTTCAAATACCCTGAGGCTAATTACGAGATATGGAACAAGATTTTGTCTATAGGACTCCAATGGTTGATTTCTGATCAGTTGAGACCAATGCGTCACATCACATCTCGCATTGATTTTGGTCTAGAGGATGGAGATCTGACAGCTTGGACCAGGAATATTGAGTCTGAGTTAATGAATGGATATTTTGTAATTATGGGACCATTTAGGACTTATCATGAACCAAGGATCACGAGAATTAGAGTACCGGGAAGAGTACGGCTACATTGGTCCAGCATGGATATGTGTTATGAACCCTTGAAAGGGCTGCAAAGTGCTCAAAACAAAGAAACGCAAATTACAAATTCAGGCCGAGTATTAGGACAGCATAAATACGAGTCGGTATTCCGGGAAAACAATTCAAGGTTATTGACCAAGAAAGAAAAGGATCGAAGACACATCGTGCTGCAAGCTCAGCAGAAAGATGAAAATGACGTGTGGAGTGAACGAACTGAGTATGACGTTCGAGCGGAGGTCATTCCACTAACTGATGTAAATTCCCTCACCACAACTAAGATATTTGTTTGTACTACGGGTGTGGAGATAACTGAATCAGGCAAAATGGTGAACATCATATTTCACCAAGATACTCTACAACCTACGTCATTGGAAATGTTCATCTTAACCCGGATAGGAACGAGTGGAAGATTGAAATGGATCCTTCTACTGTCAGCAGGAGCAGAAAATCGTACACGGTTAAGTAAGTTGTTATGCAATCAGGATACCATATACCCGGAAGAGGTGATATGCTCAATATATGAAGATACAAGCGATTCTGCCATGTCTGTGGTCAGTTACAGAAGAAATAAGAAGAGAAAAGTTTCCAGAAGTAGAACACAGAAAGCTCTCAATGTGAGCTGCTGGAAAATATTCAATAACAAAGGAGCTACGTCAAGATCAAAGTGGAGAAAATTCCATTTTCCTTTCAAAACTAGATGCAGGGATGGAAAAATCCATTTGAAAGAATCATGCAGTCGGTCTGAATCCGTTGAGACACTCCCAGAGATGCTGCATGAGGTGGACATTCGCCTAAAAAGCGATCATTGGAGAAGAGCTCTGCTGAAAATACCTGAGCAAAGGGCTACTTTGAGGAGGAAGGAAATTTTCGATTTTCAAAAGACAGATTGGATCTCATGGGGAGATTCAATGATTCCAACACTTACAGAAATTGCAAGCATAAGTTGTAAAGGGCACAATCAAATATTACAGGAATGGTTTATCAAGTTGCCTTCAAAAAATCTTAGAAATTGGAGTACTAGAAGAATGCAGGTGACTAGCATGACAGATACGCCAATGGAGAACGCGAAGACCTGTACAAAAAGTAATAATTTGAACAGTCGTTGTAGAAAAGCATCTTTAAAGTTATCTCCAAGACTACAATTGGAAGGACCTTCAACTTGCAACATTGATAAAAGATGGTTAATTAATGCAGTGGACGTATACATCAACGAAGTATCTCTATTTCAGGAGAAATCATCTGGAGACCAACACCATGTGCTTCAATTGAAGAGAAACAACCCTCAGTTACCCTTAAAAATAGGAAAAACATTGCGAAAAATCTTCCACGGGTATCAGGGGACAATGTCACTGAAGGAGCTAGCAAGTATTTCTATATAATAATCGGTCAGAATTTTTTGTCTCTGATTTGAATTTTTTTGACTCTCTCTGTATTATTTGATAGTTAGAATCATATTGAAACTGATTTTGAGTTCCTAAGCCAATAATTTTTACATTTAAATCCTGTCCGTAGACATTGATTCACGGATTTTTACGATTTTTCCATTACCTGTGATTATTTCCAAGACTACTCAATCAATCTCATTGAAATTCCACTGAATTATTATACGGATAAAACTCATTATAGTGTATAAATTTCATTGAAATTGGTACAGCGGTTCATGAGGTAATTGGAATACAAGAAACGTGAATTTCGAAATTGTTATAACAGTATCAGTGTGGAAATTGAAGCCAAAGGAATCAAGAAAGATGGGAGTTTTCCATCAATTACACAGGAGCTTGAGATAGATGAGATAAGTGGAACGAGTATATTATTGAATGAATAGACATTTATGGATAGGATCAATAATTCAATGACTTGAAGGTGTATCTTTTGTTTTTGATGTATTTATTTTTGACAGGAGATTAGGAGCAATATTTCGGAGACTGGAATCAATTAATCTGTTGAAGATAAACAATTAAAATATGAGTATTGATCGATGCTGATGATAAAATGTGGTAAAGGTAATGTGAATGTGAATGAGAATTTTGAAATCGTGGAAAGTTTCGAATATTTTCGGAGAGGTTATTGAAGAAGCATTTTTGAGAACAAAGATTTTGAATGAGTCAAATAAGACAGTAAGTGATAATTATAAATAATTAATGATGAATAAATATGTAGGGGAGGCCCGGGTAAAACGGAACAGGCCGGGCAAAACGGAACACCCAATTTTTTGTAGAAAAACAAAAAAATCAAAATAAAAATCTGAAAATTCAAAAAACGGAAAAACAACAAAAAAACACTCATTTTCGGTTTTTATCCAATTTTAATGAAACAATTAAACGGTATTAAACTATTAAACTATGAAAAAAAAATGAAATTCAAATTTAACGATAATTTGGCATTCGCTCCATTAGCTAATCGTCGAGGACGCGTTCTTTAAACTTTTTTTGTCGATGACCTTGTGACACGTCGCGAAGGTTCACCGTCGCTTGATGGTGCAGATGAGTGGCTCATCACATCACTGCCATCACTGCCATCACTAGATGACAATTCTATTTGTTTTTTTTTTTTTCGTTTGCGTCTCTGTGCAGGAACTGGTGACGATCTTTGAGATCTCTTAGCTCTCGTAGTAGTGTTTTCTAAACTGGCGATGTGCTCATTGCTGGTGAGCAAACACGTTTTGCCCCGTTTCCGTTGTTTTCTTAATGGACCCTCATTCGCTACTGGAATTGGCATGATGTCCTGTGGACGAAAATTTAGAGTTCTCCCACGATGTTCACGAATCTTTTTCCCGAGTTTCATGCCGTTACCACCTGGAAGGAAAGCTATATTCATTATACAAGGACAATTAATAATATGAATCAAAGAACATTACCATTACTTGTAGATGGTACTGAGTCTGGAGCATGGTCTATCTCAATGTGAACTTCATTATCGCTGAATTTTCTCAATCGCTCCGATCTACGCAGGACCGGAATTGCTTCACACAGGTGTATACTGGACTGAGGCTCTGGGCTCTCTGCTCTGGGCTGAGGCTCTGGGCTCTCTGCTCTGGGCTGAGGTTCTGGGCTCTCTGCTCTGGGCTGAGGCTCTGGGCTCTCTGCTCTGGGTTGAGGCATAACGCTTCCTTCACGATGAGCAAACGAGGTATCAGTATCGGAGGATAACGAGTAAAACAACGGCCCCCGTGTATAATCCTCGGCATTTCTTGGAGGATAAAAAATCAGATCTGAGAGATCATCCTCTGCATCTGTCTCGTTTGGTGTTAGCAAGCTTTCTTGCAATGAACTCGCTACGGAGCTTCTATCATTATCATTATCTATCAATGTGTCAACGAAAGGTCGAAGTTCATGGAATATGTAGGGCTCTGGAGGCGAGAGATCTGCAGTGGCAGCTGATGTCCTTGATAAAATACTACGATCTCGATAAATTCGTTCTAAATCTTCTTCAAGACTGATTGGCGATGTGAAGAAACCGATGAATTTGTAGAAAATCTTCAGAGCCAAACTCGTTTTTGTTGGAAAATTCTCGTTCAGAGCACAATGATCTTGAGGGGGTGATGCTGTTGGAGGGTGCCCTTCGACAGATGGAAGATGCTCTTGTAATTGTGAGAAGTCAAAAGAGTCATGGCGGCCCAAGAATAATTGTATTTCATCTTGTTCTTTCAAATCATCAGATTCCACTGATTCACGCTCAGGAACATCGCAGAACTCTGTGTTATTGAATGAAACATCGTCTACTTCAGACAAACTTGAAGAAGGCGATCTTCCCCAGAGCTGATTCATCCATGCTTTACTGAAATTTCCAGATGATGATGCAGGTGGAGTGCCACACACTGATGGCTCCATTGGGATGTCTTCATTTTCTTCATCTACAATGAACGTCGACCGAGCATCATTGAAAGATCGATTCAAGGCATCTCCATCATTATCATCGAAGTTCGAACTACCTGGATTTCCTGGCAGATTTGATTGCTCAAGTCTCGAAGATCTCCCCTGCTGGCTATCAGCGTCTTCATAAATCCTACGATTCGTAACTTCAGCGGGCATGAAATCATCATCTTTGAAGACATTTCGATCAATTGGCCATATTCCAGTCGCCTTGAATCCATTCCTGATGTTCGTTCTCGTTGCTGCTGCATTCAATGCCTTGCAGAACAAAGAAGCAACGTCGTAGATCTGTAAATTTTGGGCTGGATGGCTTCGTTCCCAACTTACCACTTGACTCCAGTAGTTAGTTGAAATTGGGCACATCAAGCTCACGTCCAATGGTTGTAGTCTGTGTGTAGTGTGTGGCGGAAGGCATAAAATGTGGACGTTCTTTTTTCTCGCATATTTCAGGGCATCAAGATTGAAAGAGTGGATTCCACTACCATCGAGTATTAGAGCAACTGGATCAGCCTTAGTGGGTTCCACCATGTCGACGAACCACTTGAGCCATTTGTAAAAATGTTCAGCACGCATCCAACCGTTACCACTTGCCAGTGACCAAGACCCTTCCACAATTACACCCTCTAGAAATCTGGAAGTATTATTCTTCCTCGGAAATACAAAAAGTGGTGGTAAACATTGACCAGCAGCATTGACGCAGAGCTCCACTGTAATTAATTCTCCTCTCTCTCCTGATGTCCTCTGTCCCACCTGCTTCCTGCCTTTGGTAGCGATTATTCGTCCCCGATGTTTGGGAACAGTGCTTATTCCCATTTCGTCTACATTAAAGATTCGATGTGATTCCAAATCGAGTTCAGATGTCAAATTGTCCAATAAATTGAAAAAATGACCGACGACCACTCGATTGAAGCCCATGGCCCGGGCACTGCAAGTGGCTTCTGGCTTTCGAAAGCTCATGCCAGGATTCCTGGTGAAAAAATGCTTCACCCAGTCCTTCCCAGCTATCCCGTTAGCAAATGGATGTTCGATGTGATTTAATTCAGCTAGCTGGTACACTAAAATCCGAAGCTCTTTCACTGTTAGCCCATGTAATCTGACTTCTTGTTGCTTCAAAAAATCGATCAATTCAATTTCCTCAGCAGCATTGAAGACTGGCAGCACACTCCCTAAACCTGTAAAATAACAAAAAATCTGTTGAAATCCGTAATTAGTAATTGTAAAAAAAGAATACCTTTCATGCTAGCAAGTTCCACGTCTTGGTGCTCATCATAATCTTTCGCCCTCCGAAAAAGTGTGGTGGAGGGGACACCATAGGTTTTTGCAGCTTTATGGTAGCCCATTCCATTTTGTTTCACTGCATAAATAGCAAGAGCCATTGTTTCTTCAGACCAATCTTGTCTATTGGTCTTCTTTTTATAATTCCACACCATTGCATATAAATTAAATATTTGAAATCAGAACTATTCAATACATTGATACTCTCACTAGTTTATCCTTATTTTAAGCACAATATGTTGCTGAATTGTCTTAATAATTATTTTTAACCCATCTAGTCACTATATTTACACTTTATTTACAATGTTAACAGTTCATTTCTATGAATGAATTGCCATAAGAGTTCTTTATAACTCAACTAGTCACTATATTTACACCTGATTTATACAATTGATAGTTTATATACACAATATGCTGTTAATTTGTAACAGTTCTTTCGTTTAATTATGAGCACATTTCACTTACACTAAGTCAATAGTTTATTACTGTTTTTTCGGAGAAAACTGAACTACAATAACAATCATAGAAGATGACATTACGTGTATCAGGATTCCCGCTTGTTTTGACAGCAATTAAGCCGGCTAACCTAACCCAACCGGTGTTTTTTTCATACCACAACTCCACGCGCAAATTCCAGTTTACCAACTGAATTTATACAGATTCACATTATTACAACTACATTCTCCAAGTTTTCAAGGTGGTAAATGTAGAAAAATTGTTATTATAAAATTTTTTAGTAAAAGTAAAAATCCAATCCGATAAATATCGATTAATGTTGATGGAATCACTGTATAGAAAACGAATCGAGTTCATACGGTGGACGCCATTGAACGATAAAACAGATTTCTAGAATGCCTAGAAATTCGAAAGAAAAAATTTCAACCATTTTCATTATTTATTATTGAAATGAATAAATTTAAATATTCAGCAAGTCGTCGAAAATGTCAATTTTGAAAATGGCAATAATTTTTGATCTAATTTATAATCCATTAACGATTTTTTTTTTTGCAATTTTTAGGTGTTCCGTTTTGCCCGCAAGGGCAAAATAATGATAATAATTCGATAAAAAATTTTACGTAAAGTTATTTTAGCAAAAAAAAAGTGAAAGCAAAGTTGCATCGATCGCTATCAGGCTCGGATCGATTAGGTGTTCCGTTTTGCCCGGCCCTCCCCTATTATGTCTAATTTTTTGATGATATTATAAATACTTAGGTTTTTTCAATTTGATTCACCAGTATTGATTGAATATAACGATGTTGCTATCACATGATATGAGAGCTCTAATTTTAGAGAAACCGGCTAAATTGGAAGATGAACATATGATGAAATTCTGTGAATTATTCGAAAGGACCACTGGAATGATTATGCAAGCTCCAATTCTATATCAATTACCCCAGTTTATACATCCAATTAATGAAAAATCAACTCATATTCAAATTCTGTTCGGCAATGACGAAAAATCGATCAATCATCTTGAAATAGTGGTTGGGCATTGGATTTGCACATATTACGAAAATTATGTCGTTTATATATACGATAGCATGAATATGAATCAATTACATCAGAATTCATTGAATTTTTTGGAAGCCCTCTATCCTTTCAATCCAAGGATAGAATATAAAACCGTTCAACAACAAGACAATGAGATAGATTGTGGAGTTTTTGCTATTGCATTCGCAGTGTCTCTTAGTTTCAATAAGGACCCTAAGAATATACGGTATAATAAGAATTTGTTGAGGAGGCATATTTATGAAATGTTAATAAATGATGTTTATGAAGAATTCCCCTATGAACAAGAAATATCGTATCCACAAAAGACAATGATAAATCAACAAGATAGAGAATCACTAATAGAGTGCAGAAATCTGTTTAAAGAATTGAAAGATGATGTAACGAGGGAAAAATCTAAAAGACGTTCTAAAGGACAAAGTGGATATTATAGTTCAAATATACAAAGAGCAACTAGAACTACACGCCTCATGCTAGAAAGGATTGCTATGAAAAATAGTAAAATTGAAGAAATAAGAATATGGCATATTGAAAAATTCATGCAGTTATTCCTAGAAATTAAATAAATGAAAATGCAATCTTCTTATGTTAATGGAGAAATATCTGCAGTCAGAGAAGGAGAAGAACATATTCAGCTTCTATCAACGAATAAAAATATGAACGAAATTGAGAAACATAATTGGATATGTTTACACTACCGGAATGGCATCATCCACATCTATGACAGTCGGAATAATTTAGAATTGAATAGTTATTCGAGTCTATATTGTTACGATGTGATCGTATAAGGGTTTTATCGTCGAGGCGCCCTCTCCCTCCTCCTCCGGATAAAGGTAATAATCGGCAGTCGATAATCGATTTATCGAGTGATCATAGATAGAGGCAGCACCTGTCGGAGACAGAAGCCAGGATTTTCACAGCTGAGTGAAAATCCCCACTCCTGTGTCAACTATCAAAAGCAAACAACGTACATTTTAAGTTCTCCATAGTAATTAAGTAATCAATTAGTAATTAAGTAATTAATTAAGTACATTTAGTGATAATAAATATAATATTAAGTGAAACAAAGAACTCCAAGTGAGATTATTAATAAGTGATTAAAGAATAAAAAGACTCTCACGAGAAATTAGTGTAATAAATCAGGAGTAAAGAGTTTGGCTGTCACAAGTAAGTCTGATTTCGTTACCGCGTGTTCAGCCTCAGTATCATTAAATAAATATTAATTGGAAGAGTATTGTGGGTTAATTGATCCGGATAAAGGGAGAGACTAATTGTGGATAAATACGGCATCGAGTTTGGCCAAAGATTCAATTATTTACTACAAAAAGGGATTGTGTAAAATCCGAGAACTCAATTGGCGTCCTCACGCCAATTAAATACAAGTAGAAAGAATCCACAATTATCTCGAACATCTGGCTATTAATGAATTGGGAATCTCCATACAATTGTTGACAAAGAATTACAGAATATATTTATGCAGTTATTTCCGGAATAACTGGCGATAAGAGTCCATCATATCTGAAATACATAAAAAGTCGTCAACAGGTGTTGCCTCGTGTCACGCGGTCGGCCATATTGTATACCGGCCGGCACATTCAAATCATACGGGTACACTCTCAGACTTGCGAGTGGTCGCACTCCCAAAGTATACTCTCGGGCGGCAAAGTGTCGCAGTTCTTCTGGCGCCAAATTCAAACGGTAGTATACCGGACTTTGTCACTTCTGGGTTAATAAAAGAGATATTTTGTATTCAAATGGTAATTTACATGATTTATTCCAAGAATAACCCCGAATATTGACCCCAAGTAATTGACGGTGAGTCTGAACCTAGAGGGCGCCACTGGAAGCTGGACAACGTTGGTGATTCCGGATTCTCGTTGCAGAAGCCCTATTTTGAATCGGATTTGGTCTTTTCCGCCATTAATCACACACACACACACGCACCTATTACACACACACGCACCTACTACACGCACACGCACCTACTACACACACACGCAACCTTCACACATACGGGGCCTATAATCAGACGATTTCGGGCCTCGTTACAGAACACGCACCTTACATAACGAGGCAGGAATTCCACCCGAATTTCTAGCCTCGTTACAGAACACGCAACCTAACCTCTCGGTTCTGCACACCACAGAACCACGGGGAATTGAAAGTTCAATTCTCAATTAATGGCGGAGAATTTAGGCGGGAACTAATTAACGGGAGCTAATTAATTAAATTTCCGGAAAACAACGAATTATTCAAAGATCAAATCATTATTATTATTTTATAAAGTAAAAGAGATTTGAAAAATAAAGATTATTGCATTGATAAAATCAAACAAGAATTCGGGAATCGAAAGTTACTGTTATTTCCCAAAGTCAAAGGGGGATTTGAAAATTTAAAAATATTATTATTTTCTGAAATAACTGGGAATTCGGAATCAACAAGGAAAATACTATCATCGGAGATTCCAAATAGAGGCACCGGAAGTTGAGAAGGCTCAAACTGACGAATCGTTTGGTACTCCAACCCAACCCTGTATTCCGGAAGTCAGATTATTTGGTAGTCTCCTCCAGACGTATGGTAGTACTCGGAAGTGATTGGTAGGCCTTCAAACCATTTGGTATTTGGTCTAAACTGTGGAAAGAATCACGACTACCAATTTGAGTATCGAATCACAATAGATAATTACAATTACAAGGAAATAGACAAATTATCATTGAATAAACAAATCACATTTCAAATTGAGAATTCGAGAATCTTCTTAACTGAGTAAACAAACACCACTTCAGATTGAGTAAAGAGATTTCATTTTAAATTGAGTAAAGGATCATTATTCCAAGTCGAGTAGAGGATTATAATTTCAATCTAGTGAGTGATTAGAAATACGAATTGATTGATTATTATTTCAAAAGTGAATAAAGGAGTACCAATCGGACTTGAGTAAATAAGTACAATTTCAAATTGGGATATCGACTATTTTAAATGGAGAGAACGAGAAGGGGATGATGTATCGAACCGGAATTCAGGGCGGTTGGTAGTGGCGAATCCTTCGGTAATTAGTCCAACCGTTCATTCCGGAAATCAATCGGTCCGGTAAACTCTCCGGAATATTTGGTAGTACTCGAGAGTGTTCGGAAGTGGCCCAAATCACTGTAGTCAATGTTCATATGAGAGAATAATTGAGAGTAGCTGGAAAAATCCCGGAAAAGTCGGAACTAAAGAGTTCAAGCCCTAGGCAGCCGCGTGATATCGAGCAACACCTGACTTAGAGTAATCTGAGGCTGATCACGGGGATATCTTTGGTAGCTAGCTCATATTTGTAGTGCACTCAGCTGAACTGGTCCGGATCATACATGGCCTTGGCTATTCCATCCCTTAACTTAATTAAATTCCTGAGAAGTTGTCCTCTTCCTAAAATACCTAATAAGGGGGGAAAATCAGAAGAGAGGAAAAATTATTGTAAGTGAGAGAAGGGGTTGGCAGCGCATCACCAGTCAATGGGGAAGCAGGAGAAGCAGAGACAATCCATCAAAACCAGACGTCCTCTTCGGAATCTCCAGGCTTCTACTCTGCATCAAACGCCAGTTATTAACTAGACCACGCAAAGTAACTCTCCATCAAGGTCATCCATATCACCAGGTCATCAACACAGAAGACCGAAGATGGACAGACTTCCAGTCCTGCTACCTGACCCTGAATGGCCAATGGTAACGGTAGAGGAGAGATGCACCTTCCGGCGAAGATTAGCACCAGCAAATCTTCCAACACAATGTCTGATGCCATTCCTGCAGTTCCTACCGCTACCAGCTCTGACGGTGAGAATGGACAGCATAGGGATCCGAGTGTTGGGACAATCTCCGGATCAACTACTCGAACGGGCCTGGCGATACGAGGCGGTGGCCAGAGGCGGCGTCGAAGCAGCCGAGTGGGATCATGGGTCCGATTTCACCTGGACGCCTGCAGTTACGGTAGGAGGCGCCAGAGCAACCGGAGCCCTGACATTCACGCCAGTCGAGGGAACACCTGAACATCAGTTAGTGGACCAGGCCTATTCTCACATGGCGCACCTCGCAGCAGCGCAGTCGTCTGGCAGACACCAGTGGGCTGTTCCTAGCCCTTATCAATCGTTGATTGGTGGTCGATTTGACCAGGCACCGACTGTTAGCGAGGCCCAAGGACATCCGTCAGCACGCGCAACAGTGGGCCCCATTGGAGAAGCAACAAGGAGCCTTAATTCGAGGACTAGCCCCGAAGGTCATATCGGAGAAGCGCCATCAATGGGGCCAGTTCCAATGAATTTGTCCGGAAGTATGTCGTTCTCCGGGAACAACGGTATGATGCAACAGGTCCAGTCGACTAGGCGACGGGTTGAGGTACCCTTGGGGAATTCCGGCAACCATACAATAGGAACCAACGACAAGAATCAATCGTCGAATGTCTACAACAAAGCGGGGAGAACGGAATCTGTCCAGCACGTATTCTCAAGAGTCAACATCAGCGGGACATTGAGTGAAACATCGGTCGGAGCACCTCGAGGAATAGATGGAAAACCTACTGCGGCAGCCCGGAATCCAACCATGGACCAGACGTGGGCTACACCAGTAATTGTTGGAGGAGCACAGGGCCTAGATCAGCTACCCCTTGGGCCATCCCCCGGAACTCCGGAAAAGAGGAAATTATACTCAGTGCCCGAAACCTGGCCCTACACGCCAAACGTGGCATCGCCACTGATAGGGGATCCGTGGAACAACGGGCCTAGAAGTAGTCCCATGGCCGAACCAAGTCCGCCGCAAACTCCTACAGGCCCGGACTCTGCCGGAATGTGTCATCGAACGGTAACCGAACGGATGCACAAAGGGAGTATGTCACTACCCGTTCAGAAGACACTAGAGAGGGTGAACGGAGGAGACATACAGGGCCTGACAACTACGGGAGGGTTCGCTAATATCCCGACTAGACCGAGCAATCCACCCGAACAGAGCTGGGAAACCAGTCAACATCAAGATCGGCGGTCACGACCATCCACGGATCCGCACGGCCCAACCGGACACGAGAACACCTACCAAGGAAGTTCGGCTTACGGAGCCACTTCAACATCCCATGTACTATCAGGGTGCGCCAACAAGGGTGAGCCATCGCAACTACCTGAAGCAGATCCGGAACATCGGATCCAACCGAAGCAGATGCCTGAGAGTGAGGACAAAGACAGGTCACGTGACTCTAAAACAAGTTCGATTGATACGAACCAGTTAAGTCAAGAGTCTCCGTCAGAGAATGACAACGGCATCACGATTTCGATACAACGACAAGAATTAGTCGTTGCAACACCTGAGAGCACGCTGAAACCTCTGCTCCCGGGCACCCTCAAGCTCGCTAGTTCGAAGTTTACGGATGAGACGCTAGAAGGAACTTGCCCCAAGCACACTGAGTTAAGTGATGAAAGGATTCCACCGCAACTCACAGACAACACTTCAGCACCCACGAATGTCGCCACGAGGACACTGAGATATGAGAGGCGAAGACCTAGGGCCTCAAACAGAACATCAGCAACAGCTGGGAGACCGGATGAAGCTCGAGAGTTACGTCTGAGGCAGAGACAGCTGCAAATGAGGGTGAAAGTGGCGACTCCACGTCGTCGGAGAAATCCTGAGAAGAAACGGGAAGCGAACACAAAGATAACGCTCGGAGGAACTGATGACCATCCGGAACGACACGGGAAGGAAGTCGTTGATGAAGGAGAACCCACTGACTCCAACGACAGTGAAGGCCTGTCAACTGACCCCAGAAGTTCAACGGATGAGGGTGAGTGGAACAGCACTAGCTTGCACTCCTCTGGACAGGATGAGTTGATAGTGAGTGGAGAAGAGTATGCCACTAATGAAGAGTCAACAGCATCAATATCATCGGGCATATTTTCTGAACCCGAAGAGAAGGAAATTGATACTGATAAGCCCCCAGAAGCCGGACAAGTTGCAGATTCACTCGGCCCATGTGAGAACAAGATGAGCATCATTCCGGAATCTGGGAAACCACCTAGTCTAACCATCGAAGAACAGGAGGCACAGGTCTTCGAGCCTCCCGTGCAGCCTGAATGCCTCGGTGCTGTTAACGAACTGAATGGGGACAACCACTTAGCGGGAGCGCCCATGCAGTCGACCAAAGACTTGGGAAGCAACACCCAGACCGAAGTCACTCAAATGACTGGTGGTGAGAGCACGCAAGGGGAATCATCAGAGCCTTCCTCTGAAGACAGCCTGAGTGGGTTAGCCGTAGAGGCCGCGATGACAGTGAACAACGAACCAATGCCTGAAGCGAGACAGTTGGCAGATCTCGATGTTACGTGGGTAAATCCAGAGCTGCCATTCGATCCGGGCTTGGGTCGACTCGGTAAAGAACTTGAACGAGTACAGTTGCACCTCTTCCGGACTGGGAGAGTGATGATCCCGTCAAGAGGCTCAGTGCTCCACTCGTCGGCCGCGCAGACAGTCGCGCAAAGGCACCAAACATCCGTGGAGCCCATAAGGAAGCTGTTCCGGCCAACTGGTGGCACCAACATCCTCAAAGTTACCTGGAGAGTTGGACTGGCCGGAGCCTCGAGAGAGAGCAAATGGTTGAGCAAAGAAACGCGATTCTCGGAACGCAGAGGACGATCGAATGGGCTATCAGTCGGTCCTGACAAGTCAACACCAACCAGAGAAGGCCCAGTACCCAAGGCTAAAAGATCGCTATGTCGACATCCGGATATGATGGAATGGAACGTGAGGGTCTCAAAAGCACAAGGCAAGAAGAAGTCACCACCAAAACAACTGAGAAACAATCAAGGGTGGGAATGGTGGCCTAAACAACAGGCAGAGCTTGAAGGGTTACGGAGAGCCGTATTCGAGCCACTAAACATGGCAAAGCTACTGTTCACTGAGACATCCATCATATCAACAGATGCTAAGAACTCCACCTTGAGAGTTAAGCCAACTCAAGAAATTGACCATGATGGACGATTGGTAGCCAGGGCAGCAAAGACTCTACAATCCGCCGTTATGAAGTACACAGCTCCGGTAAAAGAGAGCTCAGCTGGAGTTCTGACGGTGAGAGAGCCTCGATCATACCGTGAAAGGCCCCAGGGTATGGCTATCTGCGGGTACCACAGCCCAGAGTGGGCAGAGGAACTGAAAGACACCAAGCAGAAACAATGGCAATGGATTCCTGAAGCACGGATACGGTGCATGGAAGTGTGGCATCGAGAAGTGTCCGGAACCATAGTGAGTCTAGATGACCTGTCAAGATCGTACAGTATCGAGTATTGGCAAAAGAGAGAGGACATCCCAGAACATTCAAGCAGGTGTTCGAGCCGGCACCTAGGAGAAGACCGACTAGGCTGTCAACAGCCAAGCTGGTGTCTGGAACCACCCGTACTGAAGCTGAACGTGCGGAGATTAGTGGCGCTACCTGAGTTACATAAAATGACACTCGGAGAAGCGCTTCGTCGAAAACTATCAGACTCCAGACTCCAGAAAGGAGACTTGAGAAGTGAAGAGACGTTCAGGGATGTCCTACACTCATTCCGGAAAGGAGGCACTACCGAAGGGGAGATCATAGACGTATCCAGCTGGGCGCACAGTCAGGTCCATAGAAAGGATCAAGCGATCGACATTTACCTGCCGTCACTGAGGTCTGCTGTGGACAGATTGGGGTACAGTGACTGGCAAAGGACCGGCACCTCCTCTGCAGAGAGGCAGTCATATGGCCATGCAGCGATAACAATCACCAGCTGCCCGCGGTGCCGTCCGCATTGGAAGATCGATGCGGACGCCAGAGAAGCTGAAGAGAGGAAGAAGAGGAAGAAGAAGGAGGTTCAGCGAGGAAGTGGGGAGTAACCGAAGGTGCCTCCTTCTCTCACGCGGGAAACCTCTCACGCGAAGTTTATATCGTTTTTTTTTGCTATTCATTTTGTTTTTTTTTGGTCCGGCTCAGCTCAACGGCTAACGGCACCACCATAAGACTGGTGGTCATAGGGCAGACGAATGCCGTAATAGAGTTTTACTTTAGTCAAAATGGTTTTTTTCTGTTATCACATTGTTCCTTTGGCTGTTCTACGAGTATGTCTTGAAGAATATTGCCACGTAAGTACAGCAAATTACAAGATACCGTGTTGCCGGAGAGTAGATCCGGAGGGACAACAGTATTGTCGTAGATAAGAAGTACAATGAAGTCGAGTTAGAAAAAAAAAAAGGAGACAATAGTGCGAAGGTGAGGGTCGTCCTAGTCGACGAATGTGCCATAAGGCCAAAAGGGAGGAGATGATGAGAAGACAGAATAAGACCCACGTAAACTAAGTAGTCATCCCATCAAAACCCATAAATCCCTAAAAGACCATCCAAACAAGCCAGTTCAGTCCGATGAAGTGATGGTGAGCAGCTGCCGGAGACGGAGTTGTAAGACAGTCAGGTAACATAGAATAAGACCTGCTCAGGGAACCGGAAATTAGAGGCACAGGAGTCGAGGACGAGGAAAGAGTGCGTCTCGTCTGGCAGGGGGGTCTGTTACGATGTGATCGTATAAGGGTTTTATCGTCGAGGCGCCCTCTCCCTCCTCCTCCGGATAAAGGGAATAACTCTCCAGTCGATAATCGATTTATCGACTGATTAGAGATAGAGGCAGCACCTGCTGAGGGCAGAGGTGAGGATTTTCACAGCTGTAGTGAAAATCCCCACTCCTGTGTCAACTATCAAAAGCAAACAACGTACATTTTAAGTTCTCCATAGTAATTAAGTAATCAATTAGTAATTAAGTAATTAATTAAGTACATTTAGTGATAATAAATATAATATTAAGTGAAACAAAGAACTCCAAGTGAGATTATTAATAAGTGATTAAAGAATAAAAAGACTCTCACGAGAAATTAGTGTAATAAATCAGGAGTAAAGAGTTTGGCTGTCACAAGTAAGTCTGATTTCGTTACCGCGTGTTCAGCCTCAGTATCATTAAATAAATATTAATTGGAAGAGTATTGTGGGTTAATTGATCCGGATAAAGGAAGAGACTAATTGTGGATAAATACGGCATCGAGTTTGGCCAAAGATTCAATTATTTACTACAAAAAGGGATTGTGTAAAATCCGAGAACTCAATTGGCGTCCTCACGCCAATTAAATACAAGTAGAAAGAATCCACAATTATCTCGAACATCTGGCTATTAATGAATTGGGAATCTCCATACAATTGTTGACAAAGAATTACAGAATATATTTATGCAGTTATTTCCGGAATAACTGGCGATAAGAGTCCATCATATCTGAAATACATAAAAAGTCGTCAACAGGTGTTGCCTCGTGTCACGCGGTCGGCCATATTGTATACCGGCCGGCACATTCAAATCATACGGGTACACTCTCAGACTTGCGAGTGGTCGCACTCCCAAAGTATACTCTCGGGCGGCAAAGTGTCGCAGTTCTTCTGGCGCCAAATTCAAACGGTAGTATACCGGACTTTGTCACTTCTGGGTTAATAAAAGAGATATTTTGTATTCAAATGGTAATTTACATGATTTATTCCAAGAATAACCCCGAATATTGACCCCAAGTAATTGACGGTGAGTCTGAACCTAGAGGGCGCCACTGGAAGCTGGACAACGTTGGTGATTCCGGATTCTCGTTGCAGAAGCCCTATTTTGAATCGGATTTGGTCTTTTCCGCCATTAATCACACACACACACACGCACCTATTACACACACACGCACCTACTACACGCACACGCACCTACTACACACACACGCAACCTTCACACATACGGGGCCTATAATCAGACGATTTCGGGCCTCGTTACAGAACACGCACCTTACATAACGAGGCAGGAATTCCACCCGAATTTCTAGCCTCGTTACAATATGTATCTCAATTATGTCCATACAAACCGTCGATCATTTACCATCCCGTACAAAAAATAAAATATGAATATAATGATGTTATCTTCACCATTGCCTTCGCCATTTCATTAGCCAATGGAAAAAATCCTTCAAAATTCTTATATGATGAAGACGAAATTCGTGCACACTTTTTCAAATTATTGGAAAATAATTCATTGGAACATTTCCCGTATATTTGTGATGATATTGATGTTCAGACTTCAGAAGAAAATTCTCATCAACGGCGTAAAAGATTGAAGAACTTAAATTCTATGAATAAACGAATAACAATGACTGTAGACGAATTACTTCAAGTTAGAATCGACGATAAATTGAGAAAAAGAAAATCACGGATGACCAAAGATACCAGAGAGACGAGAAAAAGAACCAAACATGTGGGAGAAATTGATGATGAAAATGATGAACAAATGAAAGAAGGAAATGTGAGTGAGTCTCCACTAGAAGATGTAAACATTGGATCAAAATCTTTACGAATCATTAGTGATATTAGAGTCAATATTCCTCTGAAATTAGTTAGAAATGAACATTCTGAGATTCCAGAGGAAATAACATCAAGAAGAAGTCAAAGTAATATCGGAATTAGAGGGGAAAATTATAATGACGATAATGAACATAGGAGGGAGGAAAATTCGAGCCAATTTTCAAAAGGAAATGATATTAGAGGTAACATTCCCCAGAAAATAATAAACAGTTATTCCGAGAATTTGGAGGGAATCACATCGAGAAGTATTGATATTTTTGATCAAATGAATGATGTAGATTATATGAACAAAAACAAATTTGATAAGAGCGATCGAAAAAAAAAAAAAATGGCCTTAACCAAAATAAAGACATTATTTAATCGGCCATCTGATGTGGAGATGAAAGTAGAAGATTATGAAGCATCAGATGAAAGTGACAGAGAAATCTACTCAGATAGTGATAATCATGATGGAGAAATGAAAAAAGTAGAGGAAGAACATCGAAGGAAGCAAAGTTTTTTAATTGGTATAAATATTAATCCAAAAAAAATTAATGAAGAGCATGTCTTGCCACATTATTGTGGACGAATGAATGTTAAATGTAAATTTTGCAAGGCACGACATTTTCATGCGGAAAAGCCAGCTGATGGTTTATTCAATCAATGTTGTCATAAGGGTAAACTGAAATTAGAGGATATTAATGATTATCCGAAACTATTAAGAGATTTATTACGAAATAAGTCCAAATATTCAAAAAATTTCAAGAAAAACATACGTTGCTATAACAGCGCATTAGCATTTGCAAGTATGGGAGCGAAACTCATAACAATAGCTGGAAATGGTCCCTTTATTCATAAAATTCATGGACAAATATATCACAATACATATACTCTTCATCCAAATGAAAAAACAGACAGAAAATACGGACAATTGTATATAATAGATACTAAACAGGCTACCGAAGAACGATTGAAGAATAAATATAATTCGGACTGCTTGAGAGAATTATTTGAAGAATTAGATTCATTATTGAGGAATATTAATCCTTACGCGAGAGCTTTTAAAATGATGCACGATTTAGAGAAACAAGAAGAAAATAGAACTAAACTTGAGATGCGGAAAATGGGAACAGTTTTTATGTGGATAAAAAGACAATCAAACTTGAATCAAAATATCTATAATGTGCCGAGCTGTAATGAAGTTGCAGTTGTTTTCACTTCGCAAGACGGTCAGCCACCTATAGAAAGAGATATTTGTATTCACCCAAAAGGTGGTCAAAGTATTCCAATATGCACTTTAAGCCCAAATGTTGATCCTATGACGTATCCCATACTCTTCCCTGGAGGAGAAAAGGGATGGACAATAAATATGAAACATTTAAATGGAAAGAAAAATATTACTCCGTTGCAATTTTATAGTTATCGCTTATCTGCAAGGAAATATTTTAATCCTTGCTTATCAGCTGGAGCATTGACGCAGCAATACATTGTTGATGTATGGACGAAAATCGAAGGTGAAAGGTTGAAATACATTAGGGAAGAACAACACAAATTACGAGCAGAATACTACAGTGGTCTCATGGATTATGTAAAAAATAAAGCACTAGAAAACGAACGCATTCCTCCAGGAAGAATGGTAATATTACCATCTTCATTTCAAAGTAGCCCGAGAGCTTATCAACAATTATACATGGATGCTTTAAGTTTGACTCAAAAATTTGGGAAACCGCAATTATTCATCACTATGACATGTAATCCCACACTGACAGAAAAAAATTATTTTATCAGGGAAATAATTTCTTGCACCAAATATATATTTGCTCGACGCGAAATGATTGGGAGAAGAATACTACTTATTCTCACAAGAAATTATTAAGGAAGTATTCTTATAAATAATACTCGGAATCTAGACACATCTCGTAACAATAAATAGTATTCTTCTCCCAATCATTTCGCATCGAGCAAATAGGGGAGGGCCGGGCAAAACGGAACACCTAATCGATCCGAGCCTGATAGCGATCGATGCAACTTTGCTTTCACTTTTTTTTTGCTAAAATAACTTTACGTAAAATTTTTTATCGAATTATTATCATTATTTTGCCCTTGCGGGCAAAACGGAACACCTAAAAATTGCAAAAAAAAAAATCGTTAATGGATTATAAATTAGATCAAAAATTATTGCCATTTTCAAAATTGACATTTTCGACGACTTGCTGAATATTTAAATTTATTCATTTCAATAATAAATAATGAAAATGGTTGAAATTTTTTCTTTCGAATTTCTAGGCATTCTAGAAATCTGTTTTATCGTTCAATGGCGTCCACCGTATGAACTCGATTCGTTTTCTATACAGTGATTCCATCAACATTAATCGATATTTATCGGATTGGATTTTTACTTTTACTAAAAAATTTTATAATAACAATTTTTCTACATTTACCACCTTGAAAACTTGGAGAATGTAGTTGTAATAATGTGAATCTGTATAAATTCAGTTGGTAAACTGGAATTTGCGCGTGGAGTTGTGGTATGAAAAAAACACCGGTTGGGTTAGGTTAGCCGGCTTAATTGCTGTCAAAACAAGCGGGAATCCTGATACACGTAATGTCATCTTCTATGATTGTTATTGTAGTTCAGTTTTCTCCGAAAAAACAGTAATAAACTATTGACTTAGTGTAAGTGAAATGTGCTCATAATTAAACGAAAGAACTGTTACAAATTAACAGCATATTGTGTATATAAACTATCAATTGTATAAATCAGGTGTAAATATAGTGACTAGTTGAGTTATAAAGAACTCTTATGGCAATTCATTCATAGAAATGAACTGTTAACATTGTAAATAAAGTGTAAATATAGTGACTAGATGGGTTAAAAATAATTATTAAGACAATTCAGCAACATATTGTGCTTAAAATAAGGATAAACTAGTGAGAGTATCAATGTATTGAATAGTTCTGATTTCAAATATTTAATTTATATGCAATGGTGTGGAATTATAAAAAGAAGACCAATAGACAAGATTGGTCTGAAGAAACAATGGCT
Source organism: Aleiodes alternator (assembly GCA_963921955.1). Classification (NCBI taxonomy): domain Eukaryota; kingdom Metazoa; phylum Arthropoda; class Insecta; order Hymenoptera; family Braconidae; genus Aleiodes; species Aleiodes alternator. The sequence continues at coordinate 11,664,137 of OY998107.1, read as the reverse complement.
CTTGCTATTTATGCAGTGAAACAAAATGGAATGGGCTACCATAAAGCTGCAAAAACCTATGGTGTCCCCTCCACCACACTTTTTCGGAGGGCGAAAGATTATGATGAGCACCAAGACGTGGAACTTGCTAGCATGAAAGGTATTCTTTTTTTACAATTACTAATTACGGATTTCAACAGATTTTTTGTTATTTTACAGGTTTAGGGAGTGTGCTGCCAGTCTTCAATGCTGCTGAGGAAATTGAATTGATCGATTTTTTGAAGCAACAAGAAGTCAGATTACATGGGCTAACAGTGAAAGAGCTTCGGATTTTAGTGTACCAGCTAGCTGAATTAAATCACATCGAACATCCATTTGCTAACGGGATAGCTGGGAAGGACTGGGTGAAGCATTTTTTCACCAGGAATCCTGGCATGAGCTTTCGAAAGCCAGAAGCCACTTGCAGTGCCCGGGCCATGGGCTTCAATCGAGTGGTCGTCGGTCATTTTTTCAATTTATTGGACAATTTGACATCTGAACTCGATTTGGAATCACATCGAATCTTTAATGTAGACGAAATGGGAATAAGCACTGTTCCCAAACATCGGGGACGAATAATCGCTACCAAAGGCAGGAAGCAGGTGGGACAGAGGACATCAGGAGAGAGAGGAGAATTAATTACAGTGGAGCTCTGCGTCAATGCTGCTGGTCAATGTTTACCACCACTTTTTGTATTTCCGAGGAAGAATAATACTTCCAGATTTCTAGAGGGTGTAATTGTGGAAGGGTCTTGGTCACTGGCAAGTGGTAACGGTTGGATGCGTGCTGAACATTTTTACAAATGGCTCAAGTGGTTCGTCGACATGGTGGAACCCACTAAGGCTGATCCAGTTGCTCTAATACTCGATGGTAGTGGAATCCACTCTTTCAATCTTGATGCCCTGAAATATGCGAGAAAAAAGAACGTCCACATTTTATGCCTTCCGCCACACACTACACACAGACTACAACCATTGGACGTGAGCTTGATGTGCCCAATTTCAACTAACTACTGGAGTCAAGTGGTAAGTTGGGAACGAAGCCATCCAGCCCAAAATTTACAGATCTACGACGTTGCTTCTTTGTTCTGCAAGGCATTGAATGCAGCAGCAACGAGAACGAACATCAGGAATGGATTCAAGGCGACTGGAATATGGCCAATTGATCGAAATGTCTTCAAAGATGATGATTTCATGCCCGCTGAAGTTACGAATCGTAGGATTTATGAAGACGCTGATAGCCAGCAGGGGAGATCTTCGAGACTTGAGCAATCAAATCTGCCAGGAAATCCAGGTAGTTCGAACTTCGATGATAATGATGGAGATGCCTTGAATCGATCTTTCAATGATGCTCGGTCGACGTTCATTGTAGATGAAGAAAATGAAGACATCCCAATGGAGCCATCAGTGTGTGGCACTCCACCTGCATCATCATCTGGAAATTTCAGTAAAGCATGGATGAATCAGCTCTGGGGAAGATCGCCTTCTTCAAGTTTGTCTGAAGTAGACGATGTTTCATTCAATAACACAGAGTTCTGCGATGTTCCTGAGCGTGAATCAGTGGAATCTGATGATTTGAAAGAACAAGATGAAATACAATTATTCTTGGGCCGCCATGACTCTTTTGACTTCTCACAATTACAAGAGCATCTTCCATCTGTCGAAGGGCACCCTCCAACAGCATCACCCCCTCAAGATCATTGTGCTCTGAACGAGAATTTTCCAACAAAAACGAGTTTGGCTCTGAAGATTTTCTACAAATTCATCGGTTTCTTCACATCGCCAATCAGTCTTGAAGAAGATTTAGAACGAATTTATCGAGATCGTAGTATTTTATCAAGGACATCAGCTGCCACTGCAGATCTCTCGCCTCCAGAGCCCTACATATTCCATGAACTTCGACCTTTCGTTGACACATTGATAGATAATGATAATGATAGAAGCTCCGTAGCGAGTTCATTGCAAGAAAGCTTGCTAACACCAAACGAGACAGATGCAGAGGATGATCTCTCAGATCTGATTTTTTATCCTCCAAGAAATGCCGAGGATTATACACGGGGGCCGTTGTTTTACTCGTTATCCTCCGATACTGATACCTCGTTTGCTCATCGTGAAGGAAGCGTTATGCCTCAACCCAGAGCAGAGAGCCCAGAGCCTCAGCCCAGAGCAGAGAGCCCAGAACCTCAGCCCAGAGCAGAGAGCCCAGAGCCTCAGCCCAGAGCAGAGAGCCCAGAGCCTCAGTCCAGTATACACCTGTGTGAAGCAATTCCGGTCCTGCGTAGATCGGAGCGATTGAGAAAATTCAGCGATAATGAAGTTCACATTGAGATAGACCATGCTCCAGACTCAGTACCATCTACAAGTAATGGTAATGTTCTTTGATTCATATTATTAATTGTCCTTGTATAATGAATATAGCTTTCCTTCCAGGTGGTAACGGCATGAAACTCGGGAAAAAGATTCGTGAACATCGTGGGAGAACTCTAAATTTTCGTCCACAGGACATCATGCCAATTCCAGTAGCGAATGAGGGTCCATTAAGAAAACAACGGAAACGGGGCAAAACGTGTTTGCTCACCAGCAATGAGCACATCGCCAGTTTAGAAAACACTACTACGAGAGCTAAGAGATCTCAAAGATCGTCACCAGTTCCTGCACAGAGACGCAAACGAAAAAAAAAAAAACAAATAGAATTGTCATCTAGTGATGGCAGTGATGGCAGTGATGTGATGAGCCACTCATCTGCACCATCAAGCGACGGTGAACCTTCGCGACGTGTCACAAGGTCATCGACAAAAAAAGTTTAAAGAACGCGTCCTCGACGATTAGCTAATGGAGCGAATGCCAAATTATCGTTAAATTTGAATTTCATTTTTTTTTCATAGTTTAATAGTTTAATACCGTTTAATTGTTTCATTAAAATTGGATAAAAACCGAAAATGAGTGTTTTTTTGTTGTTTTTCCGTTTTTTGAATTTTCAGATTTTTATTTTGATTTTTTTGTTTTTCTACAAAAAATTGGGTGTTCCGTTTTGCCCGGCCTGTTCCGTTTTACCCGGGCCTCCCCTATTCGTAAATCTTCAATGCTATTTTAAGCCAAAAAATATTAGCTATAAACTCACCTCGCACAATTTCATATGGATAATGTGGGTAATCCATCTGGATAATTTTGAAAATTTCTACCTAAATGTCGAGAGCCCATGCTCGTGTCTTTGCTCGACATTCCTTGGGAATGAATCCACACGAAAACCTTTTTCTAATTCATTCAGACAATAATATTCGCAGCGCAATACGGCATTTCAGAATTCCAAATATAAAAATTATAAAATTAAAAAAAAACCGAAAGCGATAATGCCTAACACTAATAATAATAATAATAATAATAATAATAATAATAATAACACACGAAATAATAACACTGATAATAATAATAACACAAAAAATAATAGCACTAATAATAATAACACTAATAATAATAACACTAATTAGAATAATAATGATAATAATAACTAGTGATTTGGTTAATTTTATGAAAAATTGAATGCAGCAGATAAAACAAATGAATGATACTTCGGCACGGTTATTCATTCTGAATCTCTTCAATTTTGCATCTATTTCGTAGGCCGATCAATATCTTCTAACTCCAAGTATGGAAATATCTCACAAAGTCTTTATAAAAGAATCTTTAATAAGAAATTTCAACTTTGCTTTTATGAAGATTTTGGTCAGGAGAATGGGGCAGAATGGATATTGTAATGAAACAATTGGAGATGGATTTCTTTTATTGTTCCATGGAAAAACAAAGAAAATTTTAGCTGAAAACAAGTGTTAGATATATTTTTGTCCAATTTTTTCAAAATTCAATATTTTCGGGCATTTAAGGGGCATTTAATTCCATTCCTTTTCGAAAATTTTCAATTTTATGGAAATTCCTTTGATTCTATTGATTGTAGCAATTTGGGATTGATTTCAAATGAAAAGTGAGCTTATTTTCCATTGATTTCTATTAATTTTTTATTCATTAAATATTTATTAGAAAAATAAATTCAACAATTTGAAAAGTAAAAAAAGAGTTTAAATGGATATATATCATTTTGGCATTTGAGAAAAGCGAGTAGCTGCACCGTGCGGCGTGAAAATCCGCCTTGTCCTCGCACTGCCACATGATTGGTTGAGAGCCATTTCCCCCAGATTTGCACGGCGACAGTTGTTATGCATTGGGATAAAGGATGTCTCAACCTGGTTGATCTAGTAACCTTTTTATTGATGAGATTCCATTGGAAAGATGAGAAAATTTGCCATGAAAAACAAATATGTCACAAGTTATTTTTTTTTTTGAATTTTTCCCCCAAATTTCCTTTCTTATGCAAGATTTGAGAGAGAGAGAGAGAGAGAGAGAGAGAGAGAGAGAGAGAGAGAGAGAGAGAGAGAGAGAGAGAGAGAGAGAGAGAGAGAGAGAGAGAGAGAGAGAGAGAGAGGAGAGAGAGAGAGAGAGAGAGAGAGAGAGAGAGAGAGAGAGAGAGAGAGAGAGAGAGAGAGAGAGAGAGAGAGAGACTTGTTTTATTTTTGGGAATATCTCTGGGGTCCATCTTAAATGAAAGATGAGCTGCTGCTGCTGCTGCTGCTGCTCATTTCTCATCGATTTGTGTGGTTTAGAATTTTTCAAAATCAATTTTTCGAATCTATTGATACGTTATTTCCTTAAAATCAGATTTGCCCTATATGAAATTGAAAAAATTGATATATGGGGAATATATGTATTTTTATTCATTTTTTTGGTTAAAAATTCGTCATATTTTCCGACATTTTTGAGGGGTCCTTGCCTTTTCTTTTTTTTTTTAAAAATTTTCAGTTTTTTTGCAAATATCTCGGGTTCTACTATTAGTAGTAGTTGTAGTAGCAATTTGTCGGGGGTTTGGTCTCAAATGAAAGATGAGCTCATCGATTTATGAGTGGGGGGTTTTCTAATTCAAAAATATCAATTTTTGTGATAGTTATAGGCTCTAAAAATTGTTTCACAAAAATGCCAATAAATACTTGAAAAATCGATATTTTTAAATTGTTAACCCTATGGATCGATGGCAAATGATCTCACCTTTCACCACCTCCCATTAGAATTTTTACTCTACGACAAATAGAATCAAAGATATTTTCAGAAAACTGAAAGTTTAAAAAAAAACCAAGGATTTTATCCCTCCAAAATGCTCACAAAAAAGTCAAAATCTCTAAAAATTCAAAAAAATTAATTCCGTCACTTGTTTTTATCAAAAACAATCTACCGCCAATATTTTTTTCTATGAATTTCATAATGTTTTTCATCATATTTGCCTAAAAATTTACATTTGCCTCACCTTCCTCTTTTTTTTTTTTTTTAAATCCCATAAATCGAAATGGCAAAGTGGAGCAGCTGCTCTCTCACCTTTCATGTTTTTGCAGTAAAACCATAAGAAAACAAAGGTACGTAAGTGTGGAGATACGACTGGTCCTGCATGTTTGGAGGAGGAGATATTATAATTCAACAATTGAAATTTTTTTTCAAGAAAAATCAGACGCACTTGATTGAATTCAACTACATGGACTTTATGACGGAATATATACTATTTCTTCTTCTTCTTCTTCTTTTTCCTTTTATTATTATTTAAAAATTGTTTTATTATTTCTAGTCCTTGAAATTTTCCATTCTCTACATTAAACTGAGAATTTTCATAGGCAATATTCAAATTAGGGTCCCAGGCCCTGGGGCATTAGGGTCTGGGATTTGGGTCTGCCCCCGATCGCGGTACCTAGTAAACGGGGGGGGGGGTGTAAGGGCGTGGGGGTGGGAGCGCGAAGCGCTCCGCTGTTTATCGGAGCGCGAAGCGCGACGATTGATTGTGTCCTATATAGAGCCAGCACAGCTGGCTCTATATTGAGAATCTTCTTTTTTATCGTAGTCCTATAGAGTAAATTTTAATCCTATATAGAGCCAGCGAAGCTGGCTCTATATAGAGAATCTTATTTTTTTCCGTAGTCCCATTGAGTGAATTCTAATCCTATATAGAGCCAGCGAAGCTGGCTCTATATAGGTATATATACAGCTTCCCTCCTTTACGAAGAAAATAAAAAAAAATAACAGTATAGAGCCAGCAAATTTTATCTCCCACATTCTCATATTTGTCCATAATTCTCCTGTAAATTCATGATGATGATGATGATGATGATGATGATGATGATGATAAAATAATATGTGGCTGTTAAGTATCATCAACTAATTTGTAGCATTTAATTGTTTATTGGTTGTTATCAGAGAACTGTGAAAAAGAAGAAGAAGAAGAAAAAGAAGTAGAAGAAAAGGAAGAAGAATTATAATAATCTATAATTATACTGAAATCAATACAAACGTCATATACATTTTTTTATCATTTTTTTATTACCATATTTTATATTAAATTGAAATGTTATGAAAAATATAATTTTGTACAAACTATTATAAGTACTATTATAAGTTTGTTTTTTGTCTCTCTCTCTCTCTCTGTTACTTTCGTAGAACTCTATATAATTACAATTAAAAAAATACGTAATAACTATATCGTTATTTTTTGGACTTTTTTTGTCTCTCTCTTTTTTTTATATGAAAAAAACGTCAATTTATCTAGTAAATGATGTGTAGTATATTGAACAAAGATTTTTACGAAAAACTAAAGAGTACTTTTTTTTGGACTTTTTCCTGTCTCTCTCTGTTTTTTACATGAACAAAAACATGAATAATGTACATTAAACACAGATTTTTACAAACAAATTAAAAGTACTGTTTCTTTTGAGTTTTTTTTTTTTTATTTTTCCTGTCTCTCTCTGTTTTTTACATGAAAAAAACGTGAATAATGTATATTGAACCAAGATTTCTACAAACAAATTGAAAGTACTGCTTCTTTCGACTTTTTTTTTGATTTTTTCCTGTCTCTCTCTGTTTTTTACATGAAAAAACGTGAATAATGTATATTGAACAAAGATTTTTATGAAAAACTAAAAAACTATTGTTTGTTTTTGACTTTTTTTCGGAATTTTTTGTGTCTGTCTCTCTTTTTACATGAAAATAACGTGAATAATGTATCTTGAACAAAGATTTTAACGAAAAAATAATAAATACTGTTTCTTTTGCCTTTTTTTATGGACTTTTTTGTGTCTGTCTCTCTTTTTACATGAAAAAAACGTGAATAATGTATCTTGAACAAAGATTTTTATGAAAAACTAATAAATACTGTTTCTTTTGACTTTTTTTCGGAATTTTTTGTGTCTGTCTCTCTTTTTACATGAAAATAACGTGAATAATGTATCTTGAACAAAGATTTTAACGAAAAAATAATAAATACTGTTTTTTTTGACTTTTTTTATGGACTTTTTCCTGTCTCTCTGTTTTTACATTAAAAAAACGTGAATAATGTATATTGAACCAAGATTTTTACAAACAAATTAAAAGTACTGCTTCTTTTGATTTTTTTTTTGATTTTTTCCTGTCTCTCTCGGTTTTTTACATGAAAAAAACGTGAATAATGCATCTTGAACAAAGATTTTTATGAAAAACTAAAAAACTATTGTTTGTTTTTCCTTTCTTTTTGACTTTTTTGTGTCTGTCTCTCTTTTTACATGAAAAAAACGTGATTAATGTAGTATATTGAACAAAGATTTTAACGAAAAACTAAAGAGTACTTTTTTTTTGGACTTTTTCCTGTCTCTCTCTTTTTACATGAAAAAAACGTGAATAATGTATATTGAACCCAGATTTTTACAAACAAACTAATAAATACAGTTTCTTTTAACTTTTTTTATGGACTTTTTTGTGTCTGTCTCTCTGTTTTTACATTAAAACAAGCAGGCGGCATCTCGACTCATAGTTCCGGACCCCTCTCGGTGAAACACTTCCATGTATCGCATCTGTGCCTCGGGAATCCATCGCCATTGTCTCTGATTGGTGTCTTTCAGTTCCTCTGCCCACTTTGGGCTGTGGTACCCGCAGATAGCCATACCCTGGGGCTTTTCACGGTATGATCGAGGCTCTCTCACCGTCCGGACTCCGGCTGAGCTCTCTTTTACCGGAGCTGTGTACTTCATATCGGCGGATTGTAGAGTCTTTGCAGCCCTGGCTACCAATCGTCCATCATGTTCAATTTCTTGAGTCGGCTTAACTCTCAAGGTGGAGTTCTTAGCATCTGTTGATATGATGGATGTCTCAGTGAATAGTAGCTTTGCCATGTTTAGTGGCTCGAATACGGCTCTCCGTAACCCTTCAAGCTCTGCCTGTTGTTTAGGCCACCATTCCCACCCTTGATTGTTTCTCAGTTGTTTTGGTGGTGACTTCTTCTTGTCTTGTGCTTTTGAGACCCTCACGTCCCCTTCCATCATATCTGGATGTCGACATAGCGATCTTTTAGCCTTGGGTACTGGGCCTTCTATGGTTGGTGTTGACTTGTCAGGACCGACTGATAGCCCATTCGATCGTCCTCTGCGTTCCGAGAATCGCGTTTCTTTGCTCAACCATTTGCTCTCTCTCAAAGGTCCGGCCAGTCCAACTATCCAGATCACTCCAGGGACATTGGTGCTGCCATTCGGCCAAAAAAGCTTCCGTATGGAACCCACGGGTGTTTGGTTCTCTTGTGCGGCTATCTGCGCGAGCGATGAGTAGAGTACCGAGTCCATTGCCGGGATCGTCATACTCTCAGTCCGGAAGACGTGCGACTGCACACGTTTAAGTTCTCCACTGAGATGATCCAAGCCCGGATCGAATGGCAGGTCTGGGTCTACCCAAGTAACATCAAAATCTGCCAACCGGCTCGCTTCAGGCATTGGGTTATTGTTTGCGATCATCGCTGCATCTACGGCTAACTCACTCAGATTGTCTTCAGAGGAAGGCTCTGATGATTCCCCTTGGGTACTCCCATCACCAGACGTTTGAGTGAATTCAGTCTGGGTGTTGCTCCCCGAGTCTCTGGTTGACTGCATGGGTACTCCCTCTGAGTGGTTGTCCTCATTCAGCTCGCTAACAACATCGAGGCTGCCAGGCTGCACGAGAGGCTCGAAGACATGTGTAACGAGCCCCGAAGGATCTCGTTCGTCGCGGAACATCGGCAGAGCACAGGTAAGTGCAATAACCGTCGCGCACAACCCTGAGGCAAATGGTCGAGTCACCCCGTATACGTATATCAAAAAACCCCAATATTCCCGTTACGCAACGCCCCAAAAACCCGTGACAAACCCCGAAACGCGACCGTTCAAAGCGGAAGCGAGGCTAGGGATGGGAAACCGCGTGAAAAGCCCAGTAAGAAGGGCGCTCCCAATAAGGGGATTTTTTTTTGTATAGTAGTTGAGAAAAAAAGGTTTTGAGTAATATTTTGTTTTTTTGTAGTTTAGTGAGGATTGGGAGGCAGCAGCGGACAAGATCCATGCCTCAACGTACGCCAATCGTTTTTTTGTGGGATATATAAGGCCCGGTAGTATTTAGGAGGCATCGGCGGACCAGATCCGTGCCTCAAGGTTAGAGTGTAGTTATGGTTAAAATTTAGGGGCATCAGCGGACACGATCCGTGCCCAATAAAGCATTAAAAATTCAGTAATTGTAAAATCCCGGAGAAGCGCGCCCAAAAGTAGCCCGGTCGCTAAGAAAATAAATTGTTAGTAGAGGAAATAGTCGATAAACCCGTTTGAATTCGAATGAAAACCGCGCGAAGAAGTCCCGTCGTCAAGATCAATGTCATGCACCCTAGCGGCCGAAAGGGGCATGAGTTGTGAGAGCGACCGTGCCCATAGAGTCACAGAGACAGTCGCAGATACGCCGGACAGTGTGTAACACGTGTGGTGTGTTTTTTTTCGTGTACGCGAGGTTTTTTTGGAAAAGGAACGAAAGGAAAGAGAGGAGAGGAATTCGAGAGGACGGGAGAAAATGGAGAAAAGGAAAGAGGAAGAGCCACCGAAGAAGGTGGTAAGAGAATAAACTTTTTTTGTATTTTCCACTCCCCGTAGAAATTCCTTGAATTTAATTTCCTGTGATATTCCCCGTGACGTAATTAAATATTAATTTATTTACTTAATTGCCCTACCCGTCGTGAAAACCCCGTGGCGTCTATTTTACATTTCTTTTTGTTGAAAGGAAAAATGCCCAAAACCCACGTGTTGCGTCAGCCGAAACGAGCCGGCCGTCTGTCTCTCTCGCACTCGTTGTGTTGAGGTAGGCGAAATGGTTTTTGACCCGTAACTCCCGTAATTCCCACGGGAAAAATCCGAAACCAACCCCCTTCGATGAGGTTGATCCCCACGAACCCGACAAGTCCCCATTTATCCACCCGTGACGTTTTTTTGAATTTTTTAATGAGGAAAAACTGAAATGGAAATTGGAGCATTTCATTGCCAAAACCCGGTGATAATACGTTCCATTTCCCCTTCCCCCCCCCAGATCACGTCACCCGTATACCTCGGACAAATTCCGAGAAATCTGGTGCCTCACTACGGTTATTGTGCTTTCCAGGAATCGAATAATAATAACTAAAATAATTTTATTTCGCGTCGAGTGATAATAATAATTAAAATCATCAAATTTCGATACACGCAATAATAATCACTAAAATCAATTTATTTCAGAGTAATCAATAATCATCACTAAAATAAAACTAATTGAAGGACATTATTGGCCATTTCCAAGAATTTATTATATTTTTTGGGTTTTCTTCTTATTTTTTTTGAGTCTCGCGCATTTTTAGCCGTTAAGGGAAATTTTGGGGATAATAAACGGGGAGTTCGCCCGAATGTAAAATTTTTGATTCTACTGGCAATATACTCTACTTTTACCCGATTCTTCTTGTGTTTCGATTATTTTTTTCCTATTCTCCCTTTCCCAACTTTCTCAACTTTTCAGGGTTCTTTTTGGTTTTCAGGGAATCGTTTTCGGAGGTTTTTTTTGTTTCCGTTATTTGAGGAGAAATGGCAGCGGATCGGGTTAACACCCCCGATTCCCCCCCTGACTCATGACATGTGACTCTCTCGGGCTAGCCGGGAAGAAGGTAACACCTCCCCCCTTCCACCTATTTCGTTCCGTTCTCGGTGGAGTTCCGGGCTGCTATGGGCCGGGTATGAGCCGTAAATATGTAGGGCGGGAACCCACCAAGGAACTTCCGGTTTGGTGGTTCCGTAAAAACCACCTGGCGCCCATTTATTAGGTTTTAACAGGGAACTTTGATAGAGAGAGGTGGAGGGAGGGACGGTGCAGTGGCTTTTTTATCCCCCTGATAAAAAGTCACGTTACACATGTGCCTCCTGTTCTTCTACGGTTAGGCTAGGTGCATTCCCCGATTCCGGAATGATGCTCATCTCGTCCTCACGTGGCCCTAGTGAATCTGCAGCTTCTCCGGCTTCTAAGAGCTTATTAGTATCAGTTACCGTTTCTTCAGGTTCGGAAAATATGCCCGATGATATGGATATCGTTGATTCTCCGTCCGTTGCATAATCTTCCCCACTCACTATCAGCTCATCCTGTCCGGAGGAATGCAGACTACTGCTGCTCCACTCGGCCTCGTCCGTTGAAGTTCTCGGATCAATTGACAGGCTCCCACTGTCGTTGGGATCAGAGGGCTCTCCTTCATCATATTCTTCCCTCTCGTGTCGTTCCGGACGATCACCAGTCTCGCCGAGTGTTCTTTTTGTGGTTGCTTCCCGTTTCCTCTCAGGATTTCTACGGCGACGTGAAATTGCTGCTTCCGCCCTCTCTCGCAGCTGCCTCTGCCTCAGGGAGAAGGTTAGCCCTCGAGCCTCGTCCGGTCTCCTGGCTGTTCCTGTTTCCTTATTGGAGGCCGTGAATCTTCGCATCTCATTTCTCAGTGTACTCGTGGCTACGTTTGTAGCTACTGAAGCGTTGTCTGTGAGTTGCGGTGGAATTCTTTTATCAACTAACTCAGTCGGCTTAGGGCAACTTCTTTCCAGCATCTCATCCGTAACCTCCGAACTAGCGACCTTGACGGTGCCTTGGAGCGAAGGTTTTAGCGTGCTCTCAGGTGTTGCAGCGACTAGTCCTTGTCGTTGTATTGAAATCGGGTTATGGTTCCCATTCTTTGACAGCGACTCTTGCATTGACTGGTTCACATCAGCTGAACTTGTTGTGAAACCATGTGGCATATTTGTGCTCTCACTCGGAGGCGCCTGCTTCAGTTGGATCCGGTATTCCGGACTTACTTCAAGTTGTTGCTGTGGTTCAACTTTATTGGCGCATCCTGGTAATACATGGGATGTTGAAGTGGCTCCGTGGGCCGAACTTTCTTGGTAGGTGTTCTCGTGTTCGGTTGAGCCATGCAGGTCCGTGGATGGTCGTGAGACTCGATCTTGATGATGACTGGTTTCCCAGCACTGTTTGAGCGGATTGCTCGGTCTAGTCGGGTTATTAGTGACACCTCCCGTGGTTGTCAGGGCCTGCGTGTCTCCCACGTTCGTCCTCTCTAGCGTCGTCTGAATGGGTAGTGACATATTCACTTCGTGCATCTGTCCGATTACCGCTCGATGACTCATTCCGGCGGTATTCGGGCTTGAAGGAGTTTGAGACGAACTTGGTGCGACTATGGGGCTACTTCTATAGATGCTGTTCAATGGATCCCCTGTTAGTGGCGATACCACGCTTGGCATGTGTGGCCAGGTTCCGGGCACGGAGTGCGATTCCCTCTCTTCCGGAGTTACAGGGGCTGCCCCAAAGGGTAGCTGACCTAGGCCTCGTGCTCCTCCAACAATTACAGGTGGTGCCCATGTCCGGTCCACGGTTGGATGCCAAGCTGCCGCGGTTGGTCTCTCGCCTACTCCTTGAGCTGTTCTGACCGGCGTCTCACTCGATGTCTCGCTGGTGTTGACTCTGGAGAGTGCGTGCTGGACAGATCCCGTTCTCCATGTTTTGTGGGAGACATTCGATGATTGATTTCCATCGTTGGTTCTCACTGTAGGGTGACTGAAATTCCCCAAGGGTGTCTCAGTTCGTCGTCTACTCGACTGAGCCTGTTGCCTTATACCGTTGTTCCCAAAGAACGACGTACTTCCGGATGAATCCATTGGAAATGGTCCAATTGATGACACCTCTTCGATATGACCTTCGGGGCTCGTCCTCGAACTAAGGTTCCTTGTTACTTCTCCACTGGGGCCCACTGTTGCACGTGCTGAAGGATGTCCTTGGGCTTCGCTGACAGTCGGTGCCTGGTCAAATCGATCACCAATCAACGATTGGTGAGGACTAGGAACACCCCACTGGTGTCTGCCAGACGACTGTGCTGCTGCAAGGTGCGCCATGTGAGAATAGGCCTGGTCCACTAACTGATGTTCAGGTGTTCCCTCGACTGGCGTGAATGTCAGGGCTCCGGCTGCTCTGGCGCCTCCTACCGTAACGGCAGGCGTCCAGGTGAAATCGAAGCCATGATCCCACTCGGCTGCTTCAACGCCGCCCCTGGCCACCACCTCGTATCGCCAAGCCCGGTCGAGTAGTTGGCTCGGAGATTGGCCCAACACTCGGATCCCTATGCTGTCCATTCTCACCGTCAGAGCTGGTAGCGGTAGGAACTGCAGGAATGGCATCAGACATTGTGTTGGAAGATTTGCTGGTGCTAATCTTCGCCGGAAGGTGCATCTCTCCTCTACAGTTACCCTTGGCCATTCAGGGTCAGGTAGTGTTGCCAGGCGTCTTTCCATCTTTGCTCTTCCGTATCGATGTTCTGGTGACATGGATGACGTCGATGGAGAGCTACCTTGCGTGGCCTAGTCAGTAATTGGCGGTTGATGCACAATGGAAACCTGGAGATTCAGAAGAGGACATCTGGTTCCGATGAGTTGTCTCTGCTTCTCCTGCTTCCCCATTGATCGGTGATGCGTTGCCGACCCCTTCTCTCACTTACAATAATTTTTCCTCTCTTCTAATTTTCCCCCCTTGTTAGGTATTTTAGGAAGAGGACAACTTCTCAGGAATTTAATTAAGTTGAGGGGTGGGGGAGCCAAGCCAGTGCCTAATCCGGACCAGTTCAGCTGAGTGCGCTACAAATATGAGCTAGCTACCAAAGATATCCCCGTGATCAGCCTCAGATTACTCTAAGTCAGGTGTTGCTCGATATCACGCGGCTGCCTAGGGCTTGAACTCTTCAGTTCCGACTTTCCCGGGATTTTCCTAGCTACTTTCAATTATTCTCTCATATGAACATTGACTACAGTGATTTGGGCCACTTCCGAACACTCTCGAGTACTACCAAATATTCTTGAGAGTTTACCGGACCGATTGATTTCCGGAATAAACGGTTGGACTAATTACCGAAGGATTCGCCACTACCAACCGCCCTGAATTCCGGTTCGATACATCATCCCCTTCTCGTTCTCTCCATTGAAAATAGTCGATATCCCAATTTGAAATTGTACTTATTTACTCAAGTCCGATTGGTACTTCTTTATTCACTTTTGAAATAACAATCAATCAATTCGTATTTCTAATCACTCACTAAATTGAAATTATAATCCTTTACTCGACTTGGAATAGTGATCCTTTACTCAATTTAAAATGAAATCTCTTTACTCAATCTGAAGTGGTGTTTGTTTACTCAGTTAAAAAGATTCTCGAATTCTCAATTTGAAATGTGGTTTGTTTATTCAATGATAATTTGTCTATTTCCTTGTAATTGTAATTATCTATTGTGATTCGATACTCAGATTGGTAGTCGTGATCCTTTCCGCAGTTTAGACCAAATACCAAATGGTTTGAAGGCCTACCAATCACTTCCGAGTACTACCATACGTCTGGAGGAGACTACCAAATAATCTGACTTCCGGAATACAGGGTTGGGTTGGAGTACCAAATGATTCGCCAGTTTGAACCTTCTTAACTTCCGGTGCCTCTATTTGGAATCCCCGATAATAGTGTTTTCTTTGTTGATTCCGAATTCCCCAGTTATTTCAGAAAATAATAATATTTTTAAATTTTCAAATCCCCCTTTGACTTTGGGGAATAACAGTAACTTTCAATTCCCGAATTCTTGTTTGATTTTATCAAATAATATTAATCTTTACTTTCCAAATCTCCTTTGCTTTATAAAATAATAATATGATTTGATCTTTGAATATTCGTTGACTTCCGGAAATTTACTTAGTACCCGCCTAAATTCTCCGCCATTAATTGAGAATTGAACTCTCCATTCCCCGTGGTTCTGTGGTGTTCAGAACCGAGAGGTTAGGTTGCGTGTTCTGTTACGAGGCTAGAAATTCGGGTGAAATTCCTGCCTCGTTATGTAAGGTATGTGCGTGCGTGTGTTAGGTGCGTGTGTGTGTGTCGAAGGCGTGGGTGTGTGTAGTAGGTGCGTGTGTGTGTGTGTTTAATGGCGGACATCTGTTTTACCATTCAAAAGAGGATTTTCTACGGCGGAAGTCCGGAACTACCAACGTTGCTCAGTGTACTGCAACGCCCTCTGGGTTAAGACTCACCGTCAATTACTTGGAATTAGTATTCGGGGTTATTCTTGGAATAAATAATGTAAATTATCATTTATATAACGAAACATCTCTTTAATTAATCCAAATGTGACAAGGTCCGGTATACTACAGTTTGAATTTGGCGCCGGGGAATATTGCGACACTGTGCAGGCCGAGAGTGTACCTGTATGATTTGAATTTGCCGGCCGGTACACAATATGGCCGACCGCGTGGCACGAGGCAACACCTGTTGACGATTTTATATTCCCTGTTTATGATATATTATTTCCAGAATCGTCCGGAAATAATATAATGAATTTGTTGCTTAATTATTTTTCATTAATTGTACTGATATTTCCGAGTAACTCATGCCCAGATGCTCGAGATAATTGTGGATTATTTCTAGTTATATTTAATTGGCGTGGGGACGCCAATTACGTTCTCGGAAATTTCACAAGTTCCTTTTCCCGAAAATACTTAAACCTTCGGCCAAACTCGATGCCGTATTCATCCACAATTAGTCTCTCCCTTTATCCGGACCAATTAACCCACAATATTCCCCTAATTAATATTTGTTTACCTATACTGAGGCTGAACACGCGGTAACGGAATTACATTTACTTGTGACAGCCCAGTTCTTTTCTCCGGATCTCTTACACTAATTCTCACTTGGAGTCTTTTAAATGGTTACACTTATTACTAATCTCTTGTAGAGTCTTTGTTTCACTTAATCTTACTTCACTTATCACTAATTATCTTAATTAAATGCTTAATTATGCTAAAGAGACTTAATGTACGTTGTTGCGTTTTTGACGGTTATTACAGGAGTGGGGATTTTCACTACAGCTGTGAAAATCACCACCTCTGCCCTCAGCAGGTGCTGCCTCTATCTATAATCAGTCGATAAATCGATTATCGACTGTAGAGTTATTCTTCTATCCGGAGGAGGAGGGAGAGGGCGCCTCGGCGATAAAACCCTTTTACGATCACATCGTAACAGTATTTTGAACAAAGATTTTTATGAAAAACTAATAAATACAGTTTCTTTTGATTTTTTTTTGGACTTTTTTGTGTCTGTCTCTCTGTTTTTACATTAAAAAAACGTGAATAATGTATCTTGAACCAAGATTTTTACACACAAATTAAAAGTACTGTTGTAGTGATGTGGTTAATTAAATGAATGCATCACTAACACTGCAATTAAAATATATGAAATTGCGTTTATTAACGTACGTGATATAATACAAGTCAATAGTGTGGTGATTGAGATGCTTTCTCGTGAACTGCCGATACGCGAGTGTGATCTAATAATCACCATATAAGGATACCCGAAACTCGGAATATCCACACAAAAGGAAATTGAAAAGAATACGCGTTACAATGGTCAAGAGCGAGACAGGTATAAATAATATGCGATAGAAGATATTATTTGTGCTCTTCAAGTACACGCGTACTGTAGCGGTTGCTACACTGTTTCTTTTGACTTTTTTTCGACTTTTTTGTGTCTGTCTTTCTGTTTTTACATGAAAAAAACGTAAATAATGTATATTAAACCAAGATTTTTACGAACAAACTAATAAATACAGTTTCTTTTGACTTTTTTTATGGACTTTTTCCTGTCTCTCTCTGTTTTTTACATGAGAAAAACGTAAATAATGTATATTAAACCAAGATTTTTACGAACAAACTAATAAATACAGTTTCTTTTGATTTTTTTTTCGACTTTTTTGTGTCTGTTTCTCTTTTCACATGAAAAAAACCTCAATTTTTCCAGTGAATAATGTATCTTGAACCAAGATTTTTACGAAAAACCAAAAAGTAGTGTTTCTTTCGACTTTTTTTTTTTTGACTTTTTCTGTCTCCCTTTTTTTACATGAAAAAAACGTCAATTACCCCAGTGAATAATGTAGTATATTGAACAAAGATTTTTATGAAAAACTAGTAAATACTGTTTCTTTTGACTTTTTTTTTTTACTTTTTCCTGTCTCTCTCTCTCTTTTTACATGAAAATAACGTGAATAATGTAGTATATTGAACAAAGATTTTTATGAAAAACTAAAAAACTATTGTTTGTTTTTGACTTTTTTTTCGGAATTTTTTGATGAATTATTAAAATGGGGAAAAATAAAAAAAAAAGAAGAAAAAAAAGAAGAAGAAGCAGAATAGAGTAGAAATGAATTTTTGTTTTTATTCTTTTTTTGAAATCTTTGTTGGTGGATCATCATCTGAATTTTTTTGACTATTATCATCATTAAGAAGATGTCTTTTTAATATTTTTCCTGATGTACTTGGTTGATTTTCATTATCATTATTATCATTTTCACCAATTCCCTGGCGGATCCATCGATTACTATTCGATCGCCATTCGATTGGGGGGTCGACTTATGCGCTCACCTGATCACTTGTCGAGCCTGAGTCGATGGTCATATGAATAACGAGATGAACAGTGATCAGCTGAACATTGGGTCGAATGTCGGTCGATCCCAAGTGTAAACCTCGATTCGACTACTAAAGATCGACAATGAACATTGTTTGAGCACTTTTCGATCATGGATGATAAAGAGCTTCATCGATCTGCGTCTGACTATGTCTAGAGTCGATTGTTAGTCGATCCATATACCCAATCGACGACTGATCTAATGATAAAGTTTCTGGAGTACGTGTTGATTGTAGATGATGAAGTGACCTATCGACCAGCAATCGCCTATGTTTTGAGTCGATCGCTGGTTGATGATATCGATGGAAGCATCTAATCGAATCTTGACTGACCACTGAATTTTCTTAAGTGCAGATCGATTGTGGGTCATGAATTGCTT
Source organism: Aleiodes alternator (assembly GCA_963921955.1). Lineage (NCBI taxonomy): Eukaryota > Metazoa > Arthropoda > Insecta > Hymenoptera > Braconidae > Aleiodes > Aleiodes alternator. The sequence goes on along the minus strand of OY998107.1, from coordinate 11,645,867 downwards.
CATCGACCCGCGATCAATTGAGTATAGAGTTTATTGTTTGTCAATTCCGATTCATCGGATATTATTATTCATCGTGATAAGTTACTTTACGGATTCCCTGAAAAGTTCCTCTGGAAGTTCCCCTAAAAGTTCCTTTAGAAGATCCCCTGAAAGTTCCTCTGGAAATTCCCTTAAGAGTTTTGAACGCTCATATAATCAGTTTGAGCTTTATAAATGCCAGTTTAACATTCATAATCATTCAGAATGTTTGATTCATAGTCAACTTCAGCCTATATCAAACCGTACACTACAAGGGAGATCCTTTCAATACTTGGCCAAAAAAGAAAATTCTTCCAAAAATATTGAGAGAAAAATTTGCCACATGTTTCCGCCTAAATTTCTTCGGTTTATCAATGGAATCATCAGAAAATTTCCATCTCAAACCATTCAATCTAAGTGTTCATTTCATCCCATCTTCCCGTACGTTAAAATTCTTAGTTATTCCTGAAAATCTGTTTATTTCATTAGAACTTGACAACAAGACCCTAAACTACGTTAAACTTTCAGAACTGTGATTTTCTGTTAAACGTTTTGCAGATAGTCGATTAATCGAAAAGTTTAATTTTTTCCGATCAAATATCTATAATTTCAAAGGTCGTCGGGATAAGCAAAAATAAACTACAAATTTCCCTGACTAAGATTAAAATTCCCTGACTGGTCTAAGTTTTCCAGGTCAATCGCCACCTTCAGACGTTCGAAGATTCGCATCAACGCAAATTGGCTGGCAGTCAACTCGAAACTCTAATGATGTAGATTCGATAGTCCACTCTATTGCTTAGAATCCATATGTAGGGCCGAGAGGTTCGTGTACGGTTTGATCTAAGCTGAAGTTCACCATGAATCAAACACATTCTGAATGATTATGAATGTTAAATTGACATTTATAAACGTCAAACGGAACTTCTAAAGGAACTATTAGGGGAACTTCCAGAGGAACTTTTAGGGGAACTTCCAGAGGAACTTTCCAGGGAACCCGTAAAGTAACTCATCACGATGAATGATAATATCCGATGAATCGGAATTGACAAACAATAAACTCTATACTCAATTGATCGCGGGTCGATGAAGCAATTCATGACCCACAATCGATCTGCATTTAAGAAATTTCAGTGGTCAGTCAAAAGTCGAGTCGATGCTTTCATGGATATCATCAACCAGCGATCGACTCAACACTTAGTCGATTGCTGGTCGATAGGCTACTTCATCACCTACAATCGACACGCACTCCAGAAATTTCATCATTCGAGCAGTCGTTGATTGGGTATATGGATCGACTAACAATCCGCTCCATACATAGTGTAACGGGTTTTCGTCCAATCCCGTCACACTTCCGGCCATCCCTTTCCACACACACGGTTCGATAGCATGGGCGCCAGTTTATTCTTTACAGGAGGAATAAACTGTGACGTAATTCCTGAGCCTAACGGTAAGCTCAGCAATTAAGCACGCTTGAAAAGCACCCAATAGCCAAAAACAAAATTCAAAACAAAACCAAAATCCAAATGGGCGCCAGGATGTATTTCAACATCCGATCAATCTTAAATTGATCTAAACAATAACAACAAAATCAAAAATTCAAATAATTAACCACAAACTCGAATACTCCCTTATTCAGCACGAACTAGTTCAGTCTCCCCCTCAGGGTCGCTGTTGTGGGTTTGAATAAGGAGTGTAAATAATTCCAAACAAAAACAATTTAGGGGATAAAATAAAAATTTTATATAAAAAAAAATTAATTATAAATTATTAAACCCCTGCGTTACATCGGCGAGTGCGCAGCATAATAAATAAAAAAAAAATTATAAATTTCAAACAAATAAAACAATTCAAAATAAATAAACAATTAATTACAAACAAATTCTTTGAAACCAAATTTGAAATAAAGTTAATTAAATAAAAGAATTTAATTAGTTAACAAATTGATTAATTTATTAATTAATCGTCAACGCATAATAAACTATCAAATAAAAGAAATATTCAAAGAATAACATTCAAATTCAAATTCATAAGAAATTAATGTTGCTGCCACCTACAGTCATCTTTCGCAACGAAACGAAAGTAACTATTGTTCCCTAGCGCTAAGTTACTAGAAATTCCCTAGCGATATTCCCTAGGTGTCAAGGCCGACTCAACTATACTCAATGCATGAAATTAATTGAATTAATTTCATGAAAATAAAAATGAAAAAAATAATTCCTCAAACAAAATTTCTCAAAATATTGAATAATAAAAAAAATAATTTCAAACAAAATTCAATATGTTTTACAAAGTCGTGAGACTAAAATTCCAAACTAAATTCCAATTAATTATCTTTGGCCATGACGCCAAAATATTTCCGTTAATTGAAAATTTTCAATTCGCGACATTTTATCCAAACAAAAAAAAAAAATAATTTTCTAAAAAAAATATTTTTTTTTTCGAGAAACGAGCACGAGAGTTCCAAAAATTATTTATAAAAAAAAAATAATATGTTTCCAAAAAAAAATTATCAAATTAATTCGCCGATAAATGGTATTCGATTTCGTGGCGTCTTTTTATATGGCGTCATTACGCTAAAAAAAAATACAATTCTCACGACCACGAAATCAATTACCGTACAAAATTTAATGAAACAAAAATTTGCTCACCAGATTATGCGAAATTGATTTCAACGTGAACAATATTTTTTTTTTTGTTATTCAAATTAATTAAACGACAATTAATACAATTAATTCCAATGAATTAATTGTCCAAACGTGAAAATGGCGACTATACAAAATTGTACAGAGAGACACGACAAAACATGTGTTTACTCTACGGCACACCAAACGAGAATCCTGCCGACAGCAAACGCTGTACTCGGCTAAGGCGTCTTTTCCGGGAAGGACTCTTCTCATTGGTCAATCCCAGACTACGTCAGTTAACACAGCTTAACCTGACGACAATAATTTCTTCTGTTCAATGACAATAAATTCCAACGAAGACAATTGAGAAACTCCAAGTCGATGACATTAGAGTTGGGACAATTTTATCAAGTCCAAGGATGCAACCAAAGTTCATCTAAACGTCTCAATTAATTCTTCCGATGAATCTTGTCATTGGCGCCAAAACTTTAGTCCAATTAACCGACTCCTTCGGTAATGTCGATTCCCTTCATCATCGTCCATCTGGTGTCTCCCTCTTCCAGTCGTGAGACATCAACTCAATTGACGACAATCCAATGAGCGTTAACATACAAAATTAACCAATCGGCATTAGTTTTACAGACTTTATACAAAAATTGAACTCTCGTGATTCGTTTGTTTTGATTCTCCATTGGTGGTGCCAAAACTATTCAGAATTTAAAATTAATTACGCGCCCAGACGACAAAAAGTAACGTAATCCAAATATTACGTTACAACTTACTCCCCCCAGACTGGAAGCCGTAATTAATTTTTGTACAGTTCAATTCACAAATTATTTCGAACGATACAAAATTATACCACCAACGAAATCACAAACCATTGATCGACGAGATTTCAATCAATCACATGTCACAAAAAAAAACAAAATCAAACATAATCAATCCATAACAAGTGAATCTCATAATCAACTTGTAATTAACCATTTCTTGTCATTTTCTCGATCCTCATATGACCGAATTCATCATAATCTCGAAATACTAGAATTACTCAACAAAACTAGAACAAAATCATCTCAACATCATAATAATTCAACCTATCATCTCAATGAATTATTCTATCACAGAACTGTCATTCACCTGGTTGCGAAACCATCATTACATCATCAGAATTATGACTTATTGATCACAAAACCAGATGCCAACTTGATCAATCGCGAAACCATTATCAGATCAGTTCTCATGACCAGATGACAAACTCAATCAATCTGAAACCATTTTCAGATCAGTCCAAAACGACCACAGAATAAATTAGACAAATATGACCAAAAACATACAAATTCAAACCAAAAACATCTGCGTGACTGGACAACGTCACCAGACAATAAACCAATGAAATAACAAAACTGATTGTTAGTTATTTCGTTAATGAAATATCTCTAAGATTCGTCAAAATCAACAACAATATAAAATTTCAAATTTTCCGAAAAATCAATCTAAATGAAGCCAGTTGACAACGATACTTAGATACGTTGGATTCCCCAACTACTTCACTATCGAAAGATTAATCCATCCTGACGGAACGTCAGACAAGAATGAAAAAAAAAAAAACAAAAAAAAATTACAAAATTAAATCAAATGAATCTGGTTGACAACGATACTAAGAACGTTGGATCCCTCAACCATTCCACAACTGGAACTGATTCATTCCCCTCAAGCATCACACTATCGAGTTGATGAATTTCCTGCGTCTCGCCATGTTTTCAGAATCCAGAAAATAATTTCTAATTCCTCAATTGAGACAAACGTCTCTGCACAAATACGAAACGTATTCAACTCATCAAACGAATTGTCCAAACGATAAAATTGAACCCAGTTGACAACGCTACTCATGAACGTTGGATCCCCTAACCGCTTCATTACTGAAGAACGATTCAATTTCACCAACAATTAATTCCAAACACAAAATCCATAATACTGAATGAATGAATCTTTCAACATCTCGCAATTTCTCCGGTATCCAGAACTTGACTTCTAACACCGAAATTATGACAAACGTCAACAAAAAATTACGAAATGCTTCGAACCCATCACTCTCAGCATCACGATACACAAAAATTTCTGATCTGTTACCCATCAAAACTGTATCTGGATTTCCAATTTCAGAACGAAACTAAAGAATCAAACATCTCTTAGATCGAGACGAAATAAAAGATCCAGACCACAACAAAATTTCCAATGAAAACAGGAACTAAAAAAAAAATCAAACATCTCTTAGCCCAAAAATCTAATAACAGATCTGAAACAACTGTACCAGCTAACACAAGACTGATACGTCAATGACATTGAAAGTGTCAACGATTTAACGCGTGACTATCGCTTTATGACCACTATCAAATTGTCTTTTCGTCCTCGATCATTATTCATCTTCTGAGCACGACGGAATTATCTCAAGAACTTTCCTTTTATTGTCGTCTCAGCATACTCAGTTGAATTTCACCAATGATCACAAATCCAATTTCCTCCTGCAACACGTGCGTCAGGACGGAAAACGTTTTTGTTTTCATTCTCAGCAAACTCCGAACCGAGCAAGGAAAACAGGGAGTTGTTCCTTGCGACATTTACTAGACTAATTCGAAATGTCCACAAGACAACACCAAACCTGAGTCAAGATACACTGGTGCACTCAGTCTCAACTCAATCAAAATGATCTTACTTCACTACTAACAGAGTGAATCTCCGTAAGATCATTGATTCATTTCGTCTCAGTTTCAAAATCACGTAAACATTAGATATCAGTTCAACAATACAGAAACCAATGAAAACCTGTCAATCTGATCAGGATCAACAAAATTAACACTGTCTCAACAACAAACTTCAACACAAGTGTGAATTGATCAGACCCACGACCTATATCTCAATTCGCTGTAACGTTAGATACAATATTCACGCGATCACTGCAGAACGAAACGAAACCAATTTGAGAGAATTTCATGAGTCAGGCTCGACTCAATTGAATCAAATTCAACGAAACTATCACGAAATTGTCTGCGAATTCGAAATATCTCTCAACAAAACCAAAATATTATTCACTGACTCAATACTGACTCGATATCTCATTCTGCTTCTCCATAAAATAGCATCAGGTGAATGTCTCGATATAATACTTGAAAATTTTTTCGTCAAAATTTAAAATCAAATCATCGATCACCTAATGTCCTCAAAAAGACCATCGTGTACCACACGACAACCAATGAATTTAAAATTCGAAACTACAACAAATTCCCAAAATAACAAACAAAACATAATGATATTCCTACTATATTCTTCAGAAATCATTAATTCATCAAACTGAAGCAGAATTATCGACATCCCTGAATAATCACAAAAGATTCCTCGTTCCCGCCATTTCCATTGAACTAAGATACCTGAAATCGTTGATTATGAGAATCACTCGATTAATCTTAATTCAATAAATCAAACACAAAACACAATATGATAATTTGGAAACTCTCGTTATCTCAATTTCTCTACATTATCAAAACTCTTGTAATCATTATCGAAACGTGTGCAACACGACAGAATTGTAGTCAGACGTTACCAAAAAAAATTAAAATTAACTGAATAATCTGTATCAATTTATCCTGAACGTCATCCACAAATAACTACCAATCGTTTTGCATCACGATAACTGATTACCAAACGTTCAAATACGATACCGAACAATTTCGAGTCATTACCAAACAATAACTAATAAATTCAATTAATTTGACTCAAATTATATCGCGATTAACATGGACCGATATGCCATTAAATCATCACTGTACCGCTATTCGAATTGTTCTAACAAACAACAAAAAATTAAAAATAAAAAAAAATTTCTTTTCCTCCGTTACTTCTCAACAGCCCCAAACAAAAGAAAATTCTCAAAAAAAAACAATTTTTTTTTATTTTTTTTTTCTCCCGTTACTTTTTCAGGCCCCACGTTGGGCGCCAAAAGCTGTGACGTAATTCCTGAGCCTAACGGTAAGCTCAGCAATTAAGCACGCTTGAAAAGCACCCAATAGCCAAAAACAAAATTCAAAACAAAACCAAAATCCAAATGGGCGCCAGGATGTATTTCAACATCCGATCAATCTTAAATTGATCTAAACAATAACAACAAAATCAAAAATTCAAATAATTAACCACAAACTCGAATACTCCCTTATTCAGCACGAACTAGTTCAGTCTCCCCCTCAGGGTCGCTGTTGTGGGTTTGAATAAGGAGTGTAAATAATTCCAAACAAAAACAATTTAGGGGATAAAATAAAAATTTTATATAAAAAAAAATTAATTATAAATTATTAAACCCCTGCGTTACATCGGCGAGTGCGCAGCATAATAAATAAAAAAAAAATTATAAATTTCAAACAAATAAAACAATTCAAAATAAATAAACAATTAATTACAAACAAATTCTTTGAAACCAAATTTGAAATAAAGTTAATCAAATAAAAGAATTTAATTAATTAACAAATTGATTAATTTATTAATTAATCGTCAACGCATAATAAACTATCAAATAAAAGAAATATTCAAAGAATAACATTCAAATTCAAATTCATAAGAAATTAATGTTGCAGCCACCTACACTCATCTTTCGCAACGAAACGAAAGTAACTATTGTTCCCTAGCGCTAAGTTACTAGAAATTCCCTAGCGATATTCCCTAGGTGTCAAGGCCGACTCAACTATACTCAATCCATGAAATTAATTGAATTAATTTCATGAAAATAAAAATGAAAAAAATAATTCCTCAAACAAAATTTCTCAAAATATTGAATAATAAAAAAAATAATTTCAAACAAAATTCAATATGTTTTACAAAGTCGCGAGACTAAAATTCCAAACTAAATTCCAATTAATTATCTTTGGCCATGACGCCAAAATATTTCCGTTAATTGAAAATTTTCAATTCGCGACATTTTATCCAAACAAAAAAAAAAAAATAATTTTCTAAAAAAAATATTTTTTTTTTCGAGAAACGAGCACGAGAGTTCCAAAAATTATTTATAAAAAAAAAATAATATGTTTCCAAAAACAAATTATCAAATTAATTCGCCGATAAATGGTATTCGATTCCGTGGCGTCTTTTTATATGGCGTCATTACGCTAAAAAAAAAATACAATTCTCATGACCACGAAATCAATTACCGTACAAAATTTAATTAAACAAAAATTTGCTCACCAGATTATGCGAAATTGATTTCAACGTGAACAATATTTTTTTTTTTGTTATTCAAATTAATTAAACGACAATTAATACAATTAATTCCAATGAATTAATTGTCCAAACGTGAAAATGGCGACTATACAAAATTGTACAGAGAGACACGACAAAACATGTGTTTACTCTACGGCACACCAAACGAGAATCCTGCCGACAGCAAACGCTGTACTCGGCTAAGGCGTCTTTTCCGGGAAGGACTCTTCTCATTGGTCAATCCCAGACTACGTCAGTTAACACAGCTTAACCTGACGACAATAATTTCTGCTGTTCAATGACAATAAATTCCAACGAAGACAATTGAGAAACTCCAAGTCGATGACATTAGAGTTGGGACAATTTTATCAAGTCCAAGGATGCAACCAAAGTTCATCTAAACGTCTCAATTAATTCTTCCGATGAATCTTGTCATTGGCGCCAAAACTTTAGTCCAATTAACCGACTCCTTCGGTAATGTCGATTCCCTTCATCATCGTCCATCTGGTGTCTCCCTCTTCCAGTCGTGAGACATCAACTCAATTGACGACAATCCAATGAGCGTTAACATACAAAATTAACCAATCGGCATTAGTTTTACAGACTTTATACAAAAATTGAACTCTCGTGATTCGTTTGTTTTGATTCTCCATTGGTGGTGCCAAAACTATTCAGAATTTAAAATTAATTACGCGCCCAGACGACAAAAAGTAACGTAATCCAAATATTACGTTACAAAACAAAATTCACTGTGTGCTGGTTTTCCCTGGGCTCACCACGCTTAACCTCTTAGGGCGGTTTCGGGCTAACCTGCTGAACCTTCGGCAGTAATTACTCGGGGAATTACTAACCCCAATGGATGGCATGGGCAATCCATTCCCGGTAACCCAGTGTGCTGGTTATGGTAGAGGGGCGTGGGTCTAGTCACAGTCCCTCTAGCGAGAACAAGTCGGAATTGGAGTATTCCGCGATAGCCTCTGGATGAGCCCGTCCGCAGTATTCCTCTGATCTATCGTCACCCAGAGAATACCGGACGTCTCCATCCACACGAGAAACGCCACGTAGCCACGCAACGGGCAACCAACGATAACTCTCACCGAAGTGAGCGGTAGAGGATCCAGGGACGTCTCCCGATCCTCTCGAGTCTGCCGCCCAAGGCAGACTAACTGAACACCGTGTCGTTGGGTCTATTTATATCGGCTTAGGCTGCTTCTCCTCGTCTAGAGGTCTCTCCGTGCGCCTGCGTGATTCTTCCTCTCACACCACTGCCAGGCCTGGAGATAACTCCGACATCTCTAGTGGAGCGCCAGCATTTCAGCTGGGCTTCTGCCTTATCCTCAGCCGTATATAAAACCCACTGACGTGTAAGTTAGCTTCCGATAACTTTAAGGTGTCATCTTACGCAGATGGCACCGCGGTAGTATTTTCTAGCTGTTCATGTGTGAGTCTCCTCGAGCTCTACACTTGAATAGCTTCACCCGAAGGTGGCATAAGCCGATACGATAGCCGTAACGAGAAACCTCGTTACAATAGTCAGCCGCGGATCGATGAAGCTCTTCATCATACATGATCGAGAAGTGCTCAAAAAATGTTCATGGTCGATTGTTAGTCGAGTCGAGGGTTCCACTTGGGATCGACCGACAGTCGACCCAATGTTCAGCTGATCGCTGGTCATCTCGTTATTCATATTATCATCGACTAGTGATCAGCTGAGCGCACAAGTCGACCGCCTCCAATCGAGTGATCCGCCAGGGTTGTCAGAGGTATCAATGATCTCGATACCTCGACAATTGGTTGAATTTCCTCTGAAATATTCATAAAATCAGAGGTATTCATTCTAATGTTCATTCCAACAATTAATGATTTTGTTATTTTTTGTGACTCTTTATTTTTTTGTTCTTGTTGTTCTTGTTTTTCTTGATATTGCCTCAAATTCTCTTTCAATTCTATCATTTGTCCATGTATCATTTGTTTTTCAGCAAATACGCAAAGTGCAAATTCGCACATATTATATAAATCATCAAATAACATTCGACTCATAATTTCATTGTTCTGTGCTTTAGCTGCTAATTCATTATTAATGATTTCTAATTCTTCTACTTCTTCTTTTAAATCTTTAATGCTATTATCACGGTCTAAAATTGCGTGATAATGATACTCTGACTCGGCTTCGTTTGATTGTCTTAATTCAATGATTTCTTGATTTTTTATCATTATTTCTTTCTCTCTATCAATAATCATTGCATCTCTTATGTGTATATCATCATAACACATTGTTATTTCATCCTCTTTATCTTTTAATAAACGATTGAATCGACTAATATTGTTTCTCATTTCATCATTATCATTATTATCATTATTAACGACATTAATCATTGATGATGATGATGATGCTGCTGCTGCTGTTGATGATGATATCATTACACAAGATTTATTATAATCATTATCATCATGTTGTTTTAATTTATGCATTGATGTTAATTTTTTGAGTTTATCAATTAATGATGTATTAAAATTTCTCAAATTATTAAATGTCTGTAAAGAATCTGACATACATTTTTTTGAACAACGTATTGTTTTTGTATCATATCTTTCATTATGATTATCCAATAATTTTTCTAATTCCATCATTTTTTCTATCAAAATGGGAATTATATCTAGTAATTTGGTGACGCGACAAAATCTCCGATGACAGAATATCCGCGACAAAATATCCGTGGGAAAATATCCGTAGACAGAATATCTGTTTAAAAAAATATCCACAGACAAAATAGTCCCCACGACAAAATATTCACGACAAAAGATCCCTTTTCAAAATATCCGCGGCAAAATTTCTGCCGATAAGGATATCTGCTGTCATCACGGTCGATAATTATTTTTCGTTTCATTGTGGCGCTATCTTGTATTTCATAATTGATTTATCAATATTTATATTTATATTTATTTGATTCTCTTAAAAATTTATTAATAAAAATTAATTTATTAATAAATTTATCTGTTTAATGGCGACATTGTTTCGTGGATGGGAGGTGGAGAAAAGATGTGAGAATCAAAAATTCGATGGTAAATATAGTAACTCGCAAAAGCTCAGCGGTAGAGCACCTGACATGTAATCAGAGGGTCGTGGGTTCAAATCCTGCTTGCGCATTACATATTTTTTCCGGAATTTGATTCTCTTAAAAATTTATTAATAAAAATTAATTTATTAATAAATTACGCAACCGTAATTTGGTAATGAAAATTCAGTGGCACTTCTATCTTGGTGTCATGTAAATACAAAGGTAAATCAAACTTTAATATGTAATAAATTGTGAATTTCAACGAAATGAAAACGAAAAAGTAGTCATAGTTTTATGTTATATACAAGTCAATTAGAGGTCAAAAATCCTATGTTAAAAAGTTATGAATAAAATAGAACAATGATGAGACTGTACCGTAATACATCTTCGCACATTGTTTTGTTTCTTGAAATAATCCTTTGGGATTTGATCATTGCACTTTTACTCTTTTCAACGATAAAATATTTACAATATATCGTCGCCTTAGAACCAAAGGGTTGTAAGGCTATGCTTATACACAGCGCTTACGCGCCTTTGGTTCTAAGGCGGCGATATTTTTTAAAACTTAAGCAGAAAGAACTAACTGAGTTCGAGGGAGCGAACTCTCAGTCCAAAAAATAGCATACACACCTCGGATGGCAACAAGTCAACCTCGACAATAATTTGGCATCCTCGTCGCTCGGGAGGAAAATCATTGTCGAGGTTGACTTCTTCCCGCCCTAGGCGTGGAATATACTATATAAATTTACTTTACAATTTTCCTAAATTCTCTTTACAAATCTCATAATATACATTGAATTTGAAGGCACTGAGAATATTTCCTCCAAATCAGAGCAAAAATAACTAAAATAAATATAAATTACCTAGAAAAAAGTTCATTGTACGATAGATTTCTTAGGTCTATCATTTAAAAAAAAAGTCATAAATGAGAAATAAGTCAGAGAGGAACTGTCCTCATTTGGCATAGCCAAATGGTTATGCGATCTGCATGTCGATCGCCTTTGTGTGCAATCTAATGGCTAAGCGAACTAATTCATCATCACTCATGGCAGCCATCTGGTCCTTACAAGCTGATTGGATATGTGCACTTGCAGTCCGATTGATGTAAATTGTCGGTAGGTGGTCCCAGAACAATTTAATTTCAGTGGTGGTGAGCATGTAGCAGAGTGTGTGACGAGTGGCCAGGAAAGCATCATTCACAGGCGTCACGTCAAAATTGCCTGTCTCTAAACGTTTGCCATTGACAAAATGGAGGCTTCCCCCTTCAGGGCAGAGTATCAGTGCACTCACCCATTCGTTTTCAAAAGGAAATACGGTATCAGCTATTAGATCTGCACTAACTTTATAGTCTGAGTCGTTTAAGCGGTCGACTATTTGGTACCGTGATGTCTGGAGCCATCCGGTCGGATGCATTACGAATGAGGTATAAGTACCCGCAAATTCAGCAACCACGAACATGGTTAGATTCTTCAGGTTTGTAGCTCCCCTGAAGATATGTGAAACCACTTCTTTCATCTTGATATGAGAGTTAATAATGACTACAGTCGATGATGGAATCCAATTTCTCGGGTAGTAGATTTTTACACACAAATTAAAAGTACTGTTTCTTTTGACTTTTTTGTGTCTGTCTTTCTGTTTTTACATGAAAAAAACGTAAATAATGTATATTAAACCAAGATTTTTACGAACAAACTAATAAATACAGTTTCTTTTGACTTTTTTTATGGACTTTTTCCTGTCTCTCTCTGTTTTTTACATGAAAAAAACGTAAATAATGTATATTGAACCAAGATTTTTACGAACAAACTAATAAACACAGTTTCTTTTGATTTTTTTTTGGACTTTTTTGTGTCTGTTTCTCTTTTTACATGAAAAAAACGTGAATAATGTATATTGAACCAAGATTTTCACGAACCAATTAAAAGTACTGTTTCTTTTGCCTATTTTTTCGACTTTTTTGTGTCTGTCTCTCTTTTTACATGAAAAAAACCTCAATTTTTCCAGTGAATAATGTATCTTGAACAAAGATTTTTATGAAAAACTAATAAATACTGTTTCTTTTGACTTTTTTTTTTGACTTTTTCCTGTCTCTCTCTCTCTTTTTACATGAAAATAACGTGAATAATGTAGTATATTGAACAAAGATTTTTATGAAAAACTAAAAAACTATTGTTTGTTTTTGACTTTTTTTCGGAATTTTTTGCTGCATTATTAAAATGGGGAAAAATCAAAAAAAAAGAAGAAAAAAAAGAAGAAGAAGAAGAATAGAGTAGAAATGAATTTTTGTTTTTATTCTTTTTTTGAAATCTTTGTTGGTGGATCATCATCTGAATTTTTTTGACTATTATCATCATTAAGAAGATGTCTTTTTAATATTTTTCCTGATGTACTTGGTTGATTTTCATTATCATTATTATCATTTTCACCAATTCCCTGGCGGATCGATCGATTACTATTCGATCGCCATTCGATTGGGGGGTCGACTTATGCGCTCACCTGATCACTTGTCGAGCCTGAGTCGATGGTCATATGAATAACGAGATGAACAGTGATCAGCTGAACATTGGGTCGAATGTCGGTCGATCCCAAGTGTAAACCTCGATTCGACTACTAAAGATCGACAATGAACATTGTTTGAGCACTTTTCGATCATGGATGATAAAGAGCTTCATCGATCTGCGTCTGACTATGTCTAGAGTCGATTGTTAGTCGATCCATATACCCAATCGACGACTGATCTAATGATAAAGTTTCTGGAGTACGTGTTGATTGTAGATGATGAAGTGACCTATCGACCAGCAATCGCCTATGTTTTGAGTCGATCGCTGGTTGATGATATCGATGGAAGCATCTAATCGAATCTTGACTGACCACTGAATTTTCTTAAGTGCAGATCGATTGTGGGTCATGAATTGCTTCATCGACCCGCGATCAATTGAGTATAGAGTTTATTGTTTGTCAATTCCGATTCATCGGATATTATTATTCATCGTGATAAGTTACTTTACGGATTCCCTGAAAAGTTCCTCTGGAAGTTCCCCTAAAAGTTCCTTTAGAAGATCCCCTGAAAGTTCCTCTGGAAATTCCCTTAAGAGTTTTGAACGCTCATATAATCAGTTTGAGCTTTATAAATGCCAGTTTAACATTCATAATCATTCAGAATGTTTGATTCATAGTCAACTTCAGCCTATATCAAACCGTACACTACAAGGGAGATCCTTTCAATACTTGGCCAAAAAAGAAAATTCTTCCAAAAATATTGAGAGAAAAATTTGCCACATGTTTCCGCCTAAATTTCTTCGGTTTATCAATGGAATCATCAGAAAATTTCCATCTCAAACCATTCAATCTAAGTGTTCATTTCATCCCATCTTCCCGTACGTTAAAATTCTTAGTTATTCCTGAAAATCTGTTTATTTCATTAGAACTTGACAACAAGACCCTAAACTACGTTAAACTTTTAGAACTGTGATTTTCTGTTAAACTTTTTGCACATAGTCGATTAATCGAAAAGTTTAATTTTTTCCGATCAAATATCTATAATTTCAAAGGTCGTCGGGATAAGCAAAAATAAACTACAAATTTCCCTGACTGAGATTAAAATGCCCTGACTGGTCTAGGTTTTCCAGGTCAATCGCCACCTTCAGACGTTCGAAGATTCGCATCAACGCAAATTGGCTGGCAGTCAACTCCAAACTCTATTGATGTAGATTCGATAGTCCACTCTATTGCTTAGAATCCATATGTAGGGCCGAGACGTTCGTGTACGGTTTGATCTAAGCTGAAGTTCACCATGAATCAAACACATTCTGAATGATTATGAATGTTAAATTGACATTTATAAACGTCAAACGGAACTTCTAGAGGAACTATTAGGGGAACTTCCAGAGGAACTTTTAGGGGAACTTCCAGAGGAACTTTCCAGGGAACCCGTAAAGTAACTCATCACGATGAATAATAATATCCGATGAATCGGAATCGACAAACAATAAACTCTATACTCAATTGATCGCGGGTCGATGAAGCAATTCATGACCCACAATCGATCTGCATTTAAGAAATTTCAGTGGTCAGTCAAAAGTCGAGTCGATGCTTTCATGGATATCATCAACCAGCGATCGACTCAACACTTAGTCGATTGCTGGTCGATAGGCTACTTCATCACCTACAATCGACACGCACTCCAGAAATTTCATCATTCGAGCAGTCGTTGATTGGGTATATGGATCGACTAACAATCCGCTCCATACATAGTCAGCCGCGGATCGATGAAGCTCTTCATCATACATGATCGAAAAGTGCTCAAAAAATGTTCATGGTCGATTGTTAGTCGAGTCGAGGGTTCCACTTGGGATCGACCGACAGTCGACCCAATGTTCAGCTGATCGCTGGTCATCTCGTTATTCATATTATCATCGACTAGTGATCAGCTGAGCGCACAAGTCGACCGCCTCCAATCGAGTGATCCGCTAGGGTTGTCAGAGGTATCAATGATCTCGATACCTCGACAATTGGTTGAATTTCCTCTGAAATATTCATAAAATCAGAGGTATTCATTCTAATGTTTATTCCAACAATTAATGATTTTGTTATTTTTTGTGACTTTATTTTTTTGTTCTTGTTGTTCTTGTTTTTCTTGATATTGCCTCAAATTCTCTTTCAATTCTATCATTTGTCCATGTATCATTTGTTTTTCAGCAAATACGCAAAGTGCAAATTCGCACATATTAAATAAATCATCAAATAACATTCGACTCATAATTTCATTGTTCTGTGCTTTAGCTGCTAATTCATTATTAATGATTTCTAATTCTTCTACTTCTTCTTTTAAATCTTTAATGCTATTATCACGGTCTAAAATTGCGTGATAATGATACTCTGACTCGGCTTCGTTTGATTGTCTTAATTCAATGATTTCTAGATTTTTTATCATTATTTCTTTCTCTCTATCAATAATCATTGCATCTCTTATGTGTATATCATCATAACACATTGTTATTTCATCCTCTTTATCTTTTAATAAACGATTGAATCGACTAATATTGTTTCTCATTTCATCATTATCATTATTATCATTATTAACGACATTAATCATTGATGATGATGATGATGCTGCTGCTGCTGTTGATGATGATATCATTGCACAAGATTTATTATAATCATTATCATCATGTTGTTTTAATTTATGCATTGATGTTAATTTTTTGAGTTTATCAATTAATGATGTATTAAAATTTCTCAAATTATTAAATGTCTGTAAAGAATCTGACATACATTTTTTTGAACAACGTATTGTTTTTGTATCATATCTTTTATTATGATTATCCAATAATTTTTCTAATTCCATCATTTTTTCTATTAAAATGGGAATTATATCTAGTAATTTGGTGACGCGACAAAATCTCCGATGACAGAATATCCGCGACAAAATATCCGTGGGAAAATATCCGTAGACAGAATATCTGTTTAAAAAAATATCCACAGACAAAATATTCCCCACGACAAAATATCCACGACAAAAGATCCCTTTTCAAAATATCCGCTGCAAAATTTCTGCCGATAAGGATATCTGCTGTCATCGCGGTCGATAATTATTTTTCGTTTCATTGTGGCGCTATCTTGTATTTCATAATTGATTTATCAATATTTATATTTATATTTATTTGATTCTCTTAAAAATTTATCAATAAAAATTAATTTATTAATAAATTTATTTGTTTAATGGCGACATTGCCTCGTGGATGGGAGGTGGAGAAAAGATGTGAGAATCAAAAATTCGATGGTAAATATAGTAACTCGCAATAGCTCAGCGGTAGAGCACCTGACATGTAATCAGAGGGTCGTGGGTTCAAATCCTGCTTGCGCATTACATATTTTTTCCGGAATTTGATTCTCTTAAAAATTTATCAATAAAAATTAATTTATTAATAAATTTATTTGTTTAATGGCTATTTAATATAGCTATTTATATCTTGTATTTCAAAATATACATATTTTTTCATTCATAATTGTGTTTATTTTGTGGATATTTTGTCGTTGAGGATATGTTGTCGTTGCGGATATTTTGTCCGCGGATATTTTTGGTTAGGATATTTTAACGCCCGGATATTTTGTCACGGATATTTTGTCGTCGGGTATTTTGTTACGCAACCAGTAATTTAATGTTTAATGGCCCATTACAGGTTGTTCCATTTTCAATTGCATTTAATTTTTCATTTATTAAATTTGCCATTATCGAAAATTGATCTTCTAATTTAGAATATACAATGCATTCTTCACATGACTTGTTTGTCATGCGACTACTACTACTATTATTACTACTGTTTCTCTCATTTTTATTAATTCTGTAACGAATTTTATTAAATTCATGATCATTGATTTTAAGAATATCATTTTCAAATGAGTAACTTGTACTCGGAGTATTATTTTTGAAGTGAAACTTCTTTTGGGAGGGTACCAACTTTTTTCTCGCGTCACGAAACGAGTGTAAGGCTTTGAGGGGAACGTGGCAGTAGAGTAGTGGGGGGAAGGAGAAATGTTTGTTGCTGCCGTCGAATCGCTCTCCGAGTGGTGGGGGAAACCTGTGTTTTTTATTTTTTATTTTCGATACACAGAGAGAAAAATATGGGAATTTATCTAAATAATTTTTTTACAAATTACGGAAAATTTTCATTCATAGGAGGAGTTGTCATGAAACACGACCGAAAAATATCCATGCATCACCTCATAATTTTTGCTTTTTATTTCTTGAAAAATTGCCATTTTACACTCGGCTTTGGATTGAAATATCTCGAAAACTTCTGAAAAGTTATTGAGACATGCTGTGAATGAAATTTAGAGAGAAGATTAACGAATAAAATAAGCAAACCTCCGTTTTTTTACGACTCGTAGTTATTAAGATATCGATTTTCGAAAAAAAAATTCAGAAAGGACGTCCAAGCGCTCATTTATTTACTATCGGGCCTCATCCATTGTTTCTGAACTACTCATTCAAAAAATGATATCTCGGAAACTACTGGTCATAGAAAAACAGCGTTCTGCTTATTTTGTTCGTCAATCTTCCCTTTAAATTTCATTCACAGCATGTCTCGATAAATTTTGCATAGTTTTCGAGATATTTTAATCCAAAGCCAAGTGTAAAATGACCAATGGCTCATGTATAAGAAGTTTCACTTCTGTCGCGTGGGTTCCACGCACCCTCTTTTGTCATTATCATCATCCTCCGCATCATCATCATCATCCTCCTCTTTTTCATCATCACCATCATTATCATTATTATCATTTGTATTAATTGACTTATTTAATAAGTCATTTATATTGTAACGGGCAAGAAGGCCCATTAATTACTGATAGGAAAAAGGTAAAATGAGCGTGCTTCCCCTATCCTCCCCGCTCCGGTTAGTATGTGTGTGAGTGTATGGGGAATGATTGAGAGGGAGAGTGAATGAGAAGAATACGCTCCAGGAACTTTGGCCAAGGGGACTGGAAGCTGGAAGGACCACCACTACAAAGAACATCAACCCGGAACCCTCAGGAGCTGCCAAAATCCAAAGGAATTCCCGGAACTACAGCTGATAGAGTGTAGAGGCCGGGAAAAAGGCGAAACACTGCATTAAACGCCAGGAAAGGCTGGAATTGAACGGGCAATGAACCCGGAAGGAGAGAAATGAAGAAAGCAAGGCCAAACGACCATTACCATATGTCGTTTGTCATTGACCCAGTTATCGACCGAATAACTGGGCCGATGGTATTGATCAGTGCCACCGAGCGCCTCGATCGATGCCCAAAAACCAGCTGACCAATAGGGAGAGCCCGAAGGGGAATACTGCACACGGATTGGCCGGAGATGAGGGATCTGGAAGACGAAGGCAGCCATGACCATAGACAACGTTACTCTGGTCTTGGTCTTCGTTGAAGCAGCTTCACAATTAATTTAGACTTAATTTATTTATTCATACATAAATAAATTAAGTGAAGAGGACTGCAACGAGAGGACCCGTAAGATCGCACGGAATTCAGCAACGAGCTGACTAATCGATCAAAGTTCTAAAGAGCGTATTAAGTGAGTAATTGCACTATTGATATTGTGACAGGTGTGTGTGTGTGCGAGGTTAACAATTAGTATAACCGCGTGGTATCGATAAATTACCCGAAATTAATTCCGCGTGATTAATCCCGAAGGGTTCGAATTAGACTTGAATAATTTCTATCGATAAATCTAAAGACTTATCACAATAAATTGTTATGTGAAAAGGTACCCGGAATTCGGAAATAAATCATTGCAAAAATACTGCTGTCGCCGGCCTCACCGGCAACGCCATTTTGGATAGTAGTGCAGGCACGTGCACACAATATTTGTAATTTTCAAGTTCTCGTGAATTATTAATAAAAACAAGAAAATAAGCCCGTAGTCACTTGACAAATGATATTTGTCAAGTGATAGAAAAGAAATTAATTCGGAATCGGGAAGATTAATTGACAAAACTTGATTCAATCGAGAGATAGGGAATCGTATGAGTGCGAGAGAGACGGAGAGTGGAGGAGTGGGGGAATATCGCTGGAGGCAGCATATTCCCCACATTTGATACACTTTGTATAAAAGTTAGCGGGTGTCTCACGGAAAGACTTATTATTGTATTGAAACAAAAATCATAGTAATGCCCGAACAAATAATTGGATTAACGAGATTCTTAATAAATGTTCACCTGTAAAATATCTCAATTTGGATTCTTTGTATATTTTGCCCGAACAGATCCTAATGTCCTCATAACAAAATACTAATCCTTGAAATCATTGTATTTCCCTTTTCCAGGGGGAAATACCAGGAGACAAATAAAGTAGATCAAAGAGTAATTGGCCCGAACAGTCCAGAAATAAATTCATAAAATTCAAGAAAGAGTAAAACAGTGCGTTGGGATTATTACTTTAATTTCAACGTCACAAATGGCGCCCGAACAGTTTTAAAAGACGTAATCCTTCTGATTGCAGTCTAAGAGCTTGCTTACCTAGCTCCCGTTGCAGTAACTAAACGAATTGAGATATTTCGCAGCAGAAAAGACATACGGGGAAATTTCATTGTACAGGAAATTACCCAAAGGAATAAACTGATATGCACCGATAACAACTGTAATTCCCGGAATTTCAATTGAGTTCCAGTAAAAATTTGAAAAGAAGCAATGGAAGCTCGAATTGATTTAAAATTTTGAGAGTTGAATCGGGGAATCAATTAGAAATTAAATTAATTGAGGAACTCAATTGGAACCCAGAAGTTGAGTAAAAGATTAAAACGAAAAAGGCCAAAGAGTCCAAAAGATTAATTTGAAA
Organism: Aleiodes alternator; assembly: GCA_963921955.1. Classification (NCBI taxonomy): domain Eukaryota; kingdom Metazoa; phylum Arthropoda; class Insecta; order Hymenoptera; family Braconidae; genus Aleiodes; species Aleiodes alternator. Next base: position 11,625,601 of record OY998107.1, on the reverse strand, counting down.
AATTTAATATTAAATACTGGGAGGTCAAATCCAAATTAATTAGATTCAAATAGACTCAAGACAAGACGAGACGAATTTGGACAGATACCCGAAGTAAGTGAATGTGTATGTGTGTGAATAACGAGCGAACACCTGTCACAAATAAAAATTACAGTAGTTAGTAAATTCAAACTGACTGGACAATTGTTCACCATTTTCGGGCTACCATTCCAAATCCTATCCCACTATTTCCTCTGGTCTTTGAGCATTGGCAATAATAATTGCAATCATTGAAATTTTAATTGAGTCGAATGTTTCGTAAAAATTCTGCTGAATCGCGGTTCGAGTTTTGAATTCTTTGATATCACGAGAGCATTATTTCACGGGAGTTTGAAGTCCTCCCCACGTGAGATATCCGCGGATTTTCTTGAATAACCTTTGGGAATTAGGCCCAAACTAGGAATTGACAAATTTCGCGGGGTTCTGAGTAAAAGAGTTATCTTCTTTTTTTTTTTTTTGAGTAACCCGAACTTTCAAGTTCACCCAAATTAATATTGAAATAAAAACTTCCGCAGAGAGTAATAGAAATAGTACGGGGCGGAGAGAGAGAGAGAGGCATCAGCGGCCTCATACCCGAAGACATCACCGAGATCTAGCACCACCAAGCAGTTTATCATGGCGAATCTTCCAATACAGCGATTCACCTTCAACCACCGGTTGATCTCCGTCGAAGTTCCGGTACCATGCTTGAGGGAATCATTGTTGCACCTTCCCTATGGGCTCCTAGTAGTCCGCATGGATGTAGCGGGGTTAACAATTGCCGGTGAAGCACGAGACACCATACTGGATAGGGCTTTCCGGTATGAAATGATTGCCAGGTGTGGCCGAGCATCCGCAGATTGGGACGATCGACGAGACTTCACTTTTACTGTGGCATACACCCTGGGAGGGGTTAGAATGCTAGGGAGTCTCAACTTCGAGCCAGTAGTAGGCACACCAGAGGACACGCCATACATGGTGGCTCTTCAACAGGTTGTGGCTCGATCTCAATACCTCCCCACTGGACAATCCCCGGATAATCTCTTCCGGGATCCATTGACATTGTCTTTCGGCAGTCTATCATCAACATCGATGGTAGCACCAGCGGACGCAACGGGAAGTACATTCAGCCAATTCTTACGGAGAATTCAGACATCAGGACAGAATGGTGGAGCACCGGGGGTGACTCGACCATCAATTACAATAACAGAAGTAATTGAGCAGTCTCCACCCGGAACCCCGCCAATGGCATCAACGGGGGGACGCACCACTCTGCGGGGCCATAGATCATCATCACCCAGACTAAACGATAGTCAATCAGGAGCATCGGTAACAGGGATAGTCGGAGGTTCCACTATTGCACAGGACATCAGTCTAGCAGACCTTTCCGGTATTAGTACGTTACCCGGATCGGTATCAGCCACAGGTGATCAACTGTATCACACAACGGAATCCCCAGGGGAATTGCGGGAGGATACTCAGGAAGGTGCCCAAGGAGGGGTAGCTGACATAATAGGAGAAGTCCCGGCAACATCAGGACCACCTTCAACATTAAGCCCAACTGCTCCTCTATTTACACCAGCATCTAGTCCCACAGTGTATCCAATGGGCTCCGTAGTTGATGGGCGTTACGTACCGCATGCCCGGACAGCCGTAGAGGAGAGCTCTCCAGGGGTTCCGTTGGAACCAATAATTGAGATTCATGCGGGTGATGAACACCAAGTGACGCCACCAGCACCAGCAGGAGAAGACAAAGGGGTCCAAAGTACAGATGAAGGAAACCCTGAGAGTAACTGCGTATCATCGACAGCCAATACAATCTACCCGAACCCGGCAAACTCCAGTGGAGTGAGTCGACCACCAATGGCGGGATCATATGGGTATTCGCCGGTATTTGGTTATGGACCAAGGCTACACTTCAACTTTCCACCTGGCCTAATATTCGGTGACCCACCCGGATTCAATTGGTCTCAGCAAGCCAATTCAACTGGTTTCACCGCAGTACCGCCTCCGGCCGCACCAATGCCTCCACCTAACACCATGGGAGATCGGCCGCCTAGCATGGCAACTGCAGGATCACCAGATTCAGCAACTGCTACGCCTCAGCAGCCACAAACACAGGCAAACCCACCCGAATCTACGACCTCAAGGAATCCAGCACAACCAACCGAGAATCACCAGCAACGGCAGTCAAGTGATTTGCCCGCAGATCCAGCTGGGGGTGCTACCGGATCGGTACCACTCTTCACAGAGCAGATTCCTCGGTATCCACCTGAGTATAATCGGATGCCGGAGTACGGGTACCAATGGCAGGGTTCTTCAACCGCATACCACTTTGGAACTCCTCGCCCAATGACTTCAACAGGAAGGAACATGGATGAAGGTCCCAGAGACGGTCCAGGGGCAAATGCTCGACCCTTCCCTACTAATCCGAGTACGCAAGCCTCGTACCCACCACCAAATCCACCAGCAGGACCTGGACAGGGTGGAGATGATGATGGAGATGACGATCCCAGAAGGGGAGGAGCTGGAGGAGGTGGTCAGGGTGGCAGAGGACCCGGAAGAGGAGGCTCTGGGCCTGGTGGTGATGGCCCACCACCCAATAATGGTCCACATCAGTCAGATAAGCCGCCAGAGGATCCCCCAAGAAGTAGAGAACAATCGACACCAGCTAACAGAACAGGAGGCGTCCAGGATAGTTGGCAATACCTAGACATGACTTCCCGGACCAACCCCTTCAAGCAAGGAGCAGAGAATTTACGAGGCAGATACTCTAAGACCGTGGACGCTCTGAAGAAAGCTGACATTACTTTTTCGGGAAAAAAGGGAGAAGACCCGGAAAAGTATCTCACTCAAATTGCCATATTCATCAGAAGCCAAGGAGTTGGAGAAGAAGAAATCTTGGCCACTATCCCGAATACACTGAGACAGTACGCGTTTGAGTGGTATCAAGCAATGGGAGGAGAAATTCATACGTATGAAGAATTCCTCTTCGCATTCAGAAGAGCGTATTCCACCAGTGATTGGAGGGCTAAATTGGAGAGAGATTTGCATACTCGGACCCAAGCCAAAGATGAGAGGATCATCACGTATTATTCTGACGTGGTTCCAAAGTTGAAAGAATTGGGTTATACCGAAGAACATCAAGTTAGATTCATTTTCTCTAAATTACACCCGGAGATAAGGAGTGAGCTGCGCAGAGAACACTTCCATTCGGTCATGGAACTGATTGATGCAGTGAAACTACGGGAAGAAGATCTAGAGTACGCCCAAAATTACCGGCCACCTCCGATATCCGTAGTGGATAGGTACGGGATCGACCACCAACAGATAACCCGAAGAGTTGGGGACAAACCAGGTGACAGAAGTACCCGGTACCGAACCCGAATAACGGAAATAAGTCCGGATCAAGAAGTCGAGGAGGTAATTGCACCAGATCAGCAAGAAGAAGGTGGTAATCAAGAGATCTTGAAGGTGTTGGAAGACTTAAAGCTACAGCAGGAGAAAATGTTCAGCCAACAGCAAGTGCAACCAGTCCTAGCACAGATCCAAGTGCCCCAACATGTTCAGAACAGGCCCTACATTCCGAGTGGGCCGAATGCAAATAATATTGGGCAAAAGCAATGGACACCTCCACCAACATCACCACTAACTGGGCATACTGAGTCTCCATCACCCGGAACAGCCCAGGCGCCAATACAACGGGAAGTCCCGAAGCAGAATCCACCAAATTCAGTAAAACCATCAACAAAATACACTGAACCCTGTTTTAATTGTGGACAAGTGGGACATGGCTGGAGGGTTTGCACTCAGCCCAAGAATTTTGAAATTATTAAGAGGAGTCAACAAGAATTTCTTGAGAGACACAAGAAATTACAGGCAGTGAGTCTGCATCTCAGTCTTCCTTCTGAGGAAGGGTTGATGCAGTATGTTTGCAGTATTTTCCCGGAAGATTATCCGGAAAACTTCGTGCGGGATCAGCAATGAGGCCACCGGCTATCCCGTACTTACCAGGTGGCAAGAGTCATCATCATCTGACTCTGCATGTGGTAAAGGATGGGTGGGAGTTCCTCCAACCGACGAGCTTAAAGACAATGCTCTTTGGGATTGAGCAACCACCCGAAGTACCTGTTCAGCTGCCACCAAGAACAATAACCCTGGAGGAACTTAAACATCTGACGGCCACCTCAAGACAACAAAAGAGATGGTATATCGCAATCGAATTACGAGGACGACTGAGACAAGCTTTGCTGGATACGGGTGCTGCTTGTACGTGTATTAGTCCACAACTAGGAAGTCAATTGTTGGGCTTTACTGTCAATTGTTCCGGAAGAGTTTACGCCGCAAATGGAGCACCAATTGCCGTAAGGGACCAAGCAGCACTGGAATTCAATTGGGATGGGTACAAAGCACTAGTCCCCGTATTTATTGTGGATCCATTGGAAGAAGAGTGCATTCTAGGCATTGATTTTCTGAAAATCATGAAAGTTAAATTAAATGCAGCAGAAAATGCCTACAGTTTACCCGGAAAACCTGAAAGAAAATTTACTAGTAAAGAGGCCGGACTACTCCAATATCCGAAAATAATAGTAGAGCCTTTCAGGATTTGGGTTAACCAAATTACACCAAGCTCTCCAGCCGAAATGGATCTAAAAGAGGCAAGAGAAGAACTACAAAGCTGGCTACCCGAAGAACCTGGGGTCATACCAGTAACTCCATTGCTCAAATATAAAATTGAATTGACCGATACAACTCCAGTAAGACAACCGGTTCGAATGACCTCACCGAAAATGCTAGCCATCATGCAGGAGCATGTTGATGACATGGAAAAAGCAGGCTATATTGAACCTTCAATGAGTGACTGGAGAAGCTGTCCCGTAGTAGTCATCAATGATAAGGGAAAGGCAAGATTTTGCATTGACTTCCGGGCAGTCAACCGACAAGTGAAGAAGATTGGCTACCACATCGAGCATCTTGAACGTGTGCTAGATGGACTGGGGGAAGCGTACTTTATTTCCAAATTGGATTTAAGCAAGGCATATTTCCATGTGGCTCTTGAAGAGGAGAGTCGAGAAATCACAGCATTTTGGGTTACAGGTAGAGGATTGAATCATTGGATTAGGATGCCATTCGGGTTATCCAATGCTCCTGGCATTTTCCAGAAGCTGATGAACATGATCATCACTCCCGAATTGTACCCGTATGTCTTCGCTTATCTAGATGATATTATTATTATCACGCCAACCCTGGAGCTGCACAAGGGAATACTCAAGATGATCTTGACACGGTTGGAGATAGCCAAACTCACGATCAACAGAGAGAAGAGCCAAATTCTTTGTGAAGAGGTCCCCTTTTTGGGCTATAAAATTAGTAAACACGGATTGTCAGTGGACCCAGATAGGCTAAAGCCTATACTTGAGTACCCACCACCAAGAACACCTACATCACTCAGAAGATTCCTGGGCATGATAGGGTGGTATTCAAGATTTCTGGGAGAAGTAGCAAAAAAAAAGGTAACTTTGTTGAAACTGCTGAAGAAAGATGCTAAATGGACCTGGGGACCCGAAGAGCAGGCTGCTTTTGAAGAACTGCGAAATGCAGTCATTGATTCACCCGTACTGGTTAGGCCGAATTTCAGAGAAATGTTCACCATTCATACAGATGCTAGCAATTTTGCTATTGGTGCAAAAATCACGCAAGAGACACCCGACGGAGAGAGACCGATTGCCTTTGCTTCACGAGTGCTACAGCCTGCTGAAAGAAACTATACGACAACCGAAAAGGAGTTGCTGGCTGTAGTATGGTCGTTGAAGAAGTTCCGACAGTACATCGAGGGCATAAGATTCAGGTTGGTAACGGACCATGCGAGTCTAAAATGGCTGTGGAATTTGCGGGAAGGTAATCAGAGGCTACTCAGGTGGTCAATAGCACTTCAAACGCAAGATATTGAGATTGTCTACAAGAAGGGATCAGAAAACATCATCCCGGATGCCTTATCCCGAATGTATGAAGACGATACCAAGATCTCCATAGCTCTAGCGGCTACTGATGACCTGTGGTATCTGCAACGCATCAAGAACGTGAAGGAAAACCCGGATAAATACCCGGATTGGTGTGTTGAAGAGGACCGATTGTATTTTCATCGACCGGATATTGATTTAGAGCCATTCATGCCCGATCTGAATGCGTGGAAACTGGTGGTTCCACCCGAGATCAGGTTCCAAATCCTGGAAACCCTGCATTGTGACCCGCAAGCTGGACACCTGGGCATTGAAAAGACTTACCATCGACTATATTTGGATTATTATTGGCCCGGGATGTATACGGATGCAGTGAAGTTCGTGAAAGGTTGCCCGAAATGCCAAGTCTTTAAGTATTCACAAAAACCTCCTTCGGGGTTCATGCAGGAGAGATCGGTAGAGTATCCGTGGAAGATTGTTGCCGCGGATATCATGGGACCGTTTCCACGTTCGAAGAAGGGGAACCAATACATCTTGGTGATGCAGGATGTGTTCACGAAATATGTAGAGACCTATGCCTTAAAAACCGCAAAGACACCCGTAATATGGGAGGCGTTTCGTCGGCAAGTGCTATGTCGTTGGGGTTGCCCCACATTTCTATTAACCGACAATGCAAAGAACTTTCTGGGGAAAATCTTGTGTAAACAATTACGAATTCATAAGATTACGCATATTACTACACCTCCGTATACGGCACAAGCAAATCCGGTAGAGCGCGTAAATCGTACGTTAAAACCCCTTTTGGGTATTTACTGTAAAAAGGACCAGCAAGATTGGGACGTAAATTTACCCGAACTAACATTTGCGCTAAATACGGCTGTACAATCTTCCACTGGCTATTCCCCTGCCTTCCTTAACATGGCCCGTAGCCCGGAATTGGTTAACGATTATTTCAGGCAAATTGAAAAACCAGCAACAATGAATCCCGGAGATGAAGTCGCGTGGGCAGAGCGGATGAAGAGTCTCGAACACCTGCACGACTTAGTTTTTCGTCAACTAGGTCTGGCTCAAATGAAACAGGCTGCATATTTCAATCAGGGTCGAAGAGAAGTATTCTTCCGGCCGGGAGATGAGGTATGGAGGAGACATTATAAGTTGTCACAAGCGGGAGACTATTACACGTCCAAATTAGCCCCGAAGTTCATTGGACCTTACAAGGTCAGCAAAGTACACTCACCCGTATGCTACGACCTGGTTGACGAAAGAGGGAAGAAATACTCCCGGATTCATGTTAAAGATTTAATGCCATATGTCCCTAATACATCCGATGTTCCTATTACAGTACCCGAAGACGAAGCCCGAAGCCTTGAAGAGAGATCGGAAGAACCCGGAGAAGAAGCTGCAGAAGAGGAAATCCGTAGAGAAGGAAATGGAGAGACTCGGCAGAGGAGCAATGAGAGGGCGAAGGCTGATCAGCCCCAACTTGCTGCAGATGAGAGCAATCTCAAAACCAGCACAGAGTCGAGTGGTGGCAATGAGGCCGAACCGGGGGTCTATGAGGGGTTGCCGCCTGGTTCACCCTCGGTCACTCGGGAAACCCCTATCACACCCGCTCGCTCCAACAGACTCGACACCAGACCCGCAGAGCTTCCTCGACGCAGAGGTAGGCCTCGGAAAAAGTTCATCGAAGTGCCCGAGCCCAGTCCTCGACGGCTTCGGCAGCGGGGGCATACCTCCCTCGACCTGCTCGCTGAAATCTCCCCTGGTGAAGGAGAATCTCAGCACTCCCAAGATTGGGACGGATTCTGGGACCCGCCCCTCTAGCTCACAGAACCCGAAGACTACGACGAGTCCGATGACTCACAACCCGGACTTGGAGACGAGACAAACGGAGAAGTTGGAGGAACCATCGACGAAGGCGAGCGAGTGCAGTTCCCTGAACGAACAATCCCAAACCCTTCCGGAGAAGATGACTCCCGAAGATGGTATGGGGAAATCCTCGACACCACCATCGAAGCCGGAGAGTGGGGATTATCCCCCTTCATGTTCGGCCAGTTCCTCAGAAGAGTGGAATCCGTTAGAGATTCAGGTATATCACCCGCTGAGTCAATACTCTGCTCCGAATGCCTGGAAGAGGGAACTCACGACAATACCCGAAGAACGACAGCAGGAGGATCGCGAGCCAGCGAAGAACCCCACAGGATGCCCGTACAATCATGATCACTCCCAGCATGGGAGTCATCCGACAAAAGTCCCGAATCTCATCAGGATGGGACCTAATGAAGCTTGCTGGCAATGTGAAAAACCCGGACATACTCACTTCCAGTGCCAGGAACCACGCCGGTTCAAGTATTGCCACTTGTGCGGATGGAAAGGTTTCACCATCCGCACCTGCCTCCAGTGTGGCTCGTACTGGAGTCGTCGAAACAACCAATAAAAAGGATACCCGGAGTAGAGGAGACCGAAATGGTTGCTGATGGGTCTCTCTCTCCGCACCGAAATAAGTTCATCAACGTTACCATTATTTATTATTTCATTTTTCGTTTCTTTCTCTGAAAAGCCCAAAATAAGGCCAGTCGGCAGCATATACTATTCTTTCGGTTGTTTTTTTTTATTATTCTTATTTTTATTTCGTTTTCAAGAAATCATAGGGCGTTCGGCCATCTTTCGTTTGTTTTCTTTTGATATTACTACTCTACTTTGACACACTTAAAATCCCGCGCTAGGGGAACTATTAACAATTCCGAAGTTTTTTTGTTTTATATATAGAAATCTATATATAGACATGGTCGTGGGTTACACAAGAGGAACGGAGGAGTTTTTTTTTTTCTTCCATTGATTACTAATTTTTTTTTTATATATACATAATTATTAGTGATAACTATTGACAATCTCAGGGAGAAATGAGGTTTTTTTTTGTGTTGTGCTCATTATGCGGTAATACCGGAAATAAAGACATGTAACCGTCACCGCAAGTACAAACTAGTGTAACCCGAAGAGGAAATAATAAAGTATTTTCTACAGTATAGTCAACGATTGCTCATGCTCATAGTCTATTCCCGAATACCGATATTAATCTCCCGACTTGTCCTGCACTTTTCCCCGAATGCTACCATTAAAGAGATATCCATATTCCATGAACACCAATTACTGGACGACCATGAACTGACTGGACAGATGGTTGAGAAACTCACAGCTCGAGTAATTTCGTAAGGTAAAACCCGTAATGACCATAATTGATAACGTCCGGAAGAGACCAGAGTCGAGTAGGGAGGCTGGAGAGAGTACGCGTCATTTTAGGGGGGGCTCTGTAACGGGCAAGAAGGCCCATTAATTACTGATAGGAAAAAGGTAAAATGAGCGTGCTTCCCCTATCCTCCCCGCTCCGGTTAGTATGTGTGTGAGTGTATGGGGAATGATTGAGAGGGAGAGTGAATGAGAAGAATACGCTCCAGGAACTTTGGCCAAGGGGACTGGAAGCTGGAAGGACCACCACTACAAAGAACATCAACCCGGAACCCTCAGGAGCTGCCAAAATCCAAAGGAATTCCCGGAACTACAGCTGATAGAGTGTAGAGGCCGGGAAAAAGGCGAAACACTGCATTAAACGCCAGGAAAGGCTGGAATTGAACGGGCAATGAACCCGGAAGGAGAGAAATGAAGAAAGCAAGGCCAAACGACCATTACCATATGTCGTTTGTCATTGACCCAGTTATCGACCGAATAACTGGGCCGATGGTATTGATCAGTGCCACCGAGCGCCTCGATCGATGCCCAAAAACCAGCTGACCAATAGGGAGAGCCCGAAGGGGAATACTGCACACGGATTGGCCGGAGATGAGGGATCTGGAAGACGAAGGCAGCCATGACCATAGACAACGTTACTCTGGTCTTGGTCTTCGTTGAAGCAGCTTCACAATTAATTTAGACTTAATTTATTTATTCATACATAAATAAATTAAGTGAAGAGGACTGCAACGAGAGGACCCGTAAGATCGCACGGAATTCAGCAACGAGCTGACTAATCGATCAAAGTTCTAAAGAGCGTATTAAGTGAGTAATTGCACTATTGATATTGTGACAGGTGTGTGTGTGTGCGAGGTTAACAATTAGTATAACCGCGTGGTATCGATAAATTACCCGAAATTAATTCCGCGTGATTAATCCCGAAGGGTTCGAATTAGACTTGAATAATTTCTATCGATAAATCTAAAGACTTATCACAATAAATTGTTATGTGAAAAGGTACCCGGAATTCGAAAATAAATCATTGCAAAAATACTGCTGTCGCCGGCCTCACCGGCAACGCCATTTTGGATAGTAGTGCAGGCACGTGCACACAATATTTGTAATTTTCAAGTTCTCGTGAATTATTAATAAAAACAAGAAAATAAGCCCGTAGTCACTTGACAAATGATATTTGTCAAGTGATAGAAAAGAAATTAATTCGGAATCGGGAAGATTAATTGACAAAACTTGATTCAATCGAGAGATAGGGAATCGTATGAGTGCGAGAGAGACGGAGAGTGGAGGAGTGGGGGAATATCGCTGGAGGCAGCATATTCCCCACATTTGATACACTTTGTATAAAAGTTAGCGGGTGTCTCACGGAAAGACTTATTATTGTATTGAAACAAAAATCATAGTAATGCCCGAACAAATAATTGGATTAACGAGATTCTTAATAAATGTTCACCTGTAAAATATCTCAATTTGGATTCTTTGTATATTTTGCCCGAACAGATCCTAATGTCCTCATAACAAAATACTAATCCTTGAAATCATTGTATTTCCCTTTTCCAGGGGGAAATACCAGGAGACAAATAAAGTAGATCAAAGAGTAATTGGCCCGAACAGTCCAGAAATAAATTAATAAAATTCAAGAAAGAGTAAAACAGTGCGTTGGGATTATCACTTTAATTTCAACGTCACAATATTAATAATTGACTGATCTTCATCCACAGGAGCATCTCTACAATTATTTACCTCAAGAATTGTATTTGTAATATTTGTGTCGTCTCCTCTTCCTCCACTTCCTCCTTCTCCTCCTCCTCCACCTTCTCCTCCTTCTCGTTCCATGTTAATGTCTGTTTTTTGTTGATAATTTTTTGTTATTTTTGTGAAAATTCAAAAAATTGATCCTGTAAAATAATGAAAAATATAATTAATAATTATACATAATAAGAAAAAAAATTTATTCAACATATATTTAAATATTTAAATATTTAAACATATGTTGAATAAATTTTTTTTCAACTGTAAAAGATCGAAATAAATAAATAAAGAAAGAAAGAAAGAAAGAAAGAAATGTTATATCCACCCCAGGATCAAATAAAAATTTTCCTTTTAAACATTTGTTAATAATGTTGAAAACGCATGAGTTGCAAAAATGTCCAAATAAAGTGGAACATTTTCGCAATCAATTTGGTAAAACCTAGAATGTGTCGCAAGAATGAGAAATCGACGAATTGTGATGAATCGACAAAAAGAAACATCTTTCAATAAACCACGGAAGTTGATCAGTCGCGATTTTACCAGGAACGAGCAAGGTTCCCAATTAACTTTCGTACGGTCTTAGATAACTAAATAGATTTTCGTTAACACCGATTCATCATAATTTCGGGACAAGTTCTGGTGTGCCCTGTAACTCCAAATTTTGATCTATTGAGACGCAAAATCGGCGGTGGTCTTCGACAAGCGAAAAACTCTTTGTGTAAAGTACAGAATTCCGGATAATTCTTGTGAAAATTAACCAAGGCACACGCGGACTCCTCAATTCAATAAAAACCTGCAAATATTAGAAATAAAAGAAATACCAGCACGGGGAAAATCATAACTAATTTTCCGGGAAGAAAGGCAAGAGCTTCACTCCCTCCTTTCAAATTCTAAATTTCTTTGTTATTATTCAGATTCTCGGCTGAATAGTCCCTCCGGACATAACAAGCAAATTTTGGTGGCAGCAGTGGGATCCGGTTAGTCCCTCCTTCGTGCCCGGTGGAAAAATTCTACAACCTGTAAGGTTTGAATTTTAATCACTTCAATAAAAACTTTCTTTAAATAATTTAATCACATTGAAATTGTCAAATCTTGAAAATTTTAACTTTTTGGGGAAAATTAGAAATTTTTAGAAAAAACAAAAATTTTTGTTACGTTCAAAAATTTTAAATAGAAATTCCCTGTAACAACACCTTTTCACCCTAAGCCCTTCCATAAATAAAAATTCTCAAAAATGGCTAATCCAGATATAAATTTAACTCTCAATCAAACACAAATGCATGCCGACATAGATAATGAAGAGTATTATAAGGCACAGAGTTTGACCCAGAAAATTCCACAATTTTCTGGTGATAGATATGATAAAATCACCTTCGATATTTTTGAATCAAGCATCAGGAATATTTTACATCTTATTCCTGAGGGGAAGCATAGACATTACATTCCTCATATTTATGCTAATATCTCTCGTCCTGCTCGTTATTATCTAGAAGGCAAGCAAGTTGCGAAAGTAGAAGACATATTAGAAATTTTGAGACCGAAATTCAAAAAAATAAAATCAGCTAGATTAACCAGAGAAGACTTGGCTCAGGCATCTCGTCACCCAGATGAGGACTTGGACCTTTTTCTAGTAAGATTAAGAACTCTTCTTGACTCAGCTATAAATGCTGCAGTTAAAGAATATGGAGAAGCCGCAAAGGCAGGTTTCACACAAGATCTTGAGAAAATTGCCGTCGGTCGTTTCATTCTAAATTCACCAAAATTCTATAGGAATGCATTATTAGACACCAATGTAAAAGGTTTAGATCAGGTGGAGGCCATTTTGGTCAAACACCAGGAAGCACAAGATCGTTATGGTCAAGAAATTTTCGATGAAATCGAACGAGAGCTCGATACGGATTTGTCACGTTCACGATCTCGTAACAGGGAGCCTGAACGAGCAGCTACGGATAATCGTGATTCTTTTTATAGGTCAAATGACTATCAGAGAGCCGCGAGTCCATATCGTAATCCGAATTATAATTTCAGGCATTCACAGCCATATTTATATAGGGGAAGAGAACGGAGTAGGCAAGGAGACGCAAATTCTCAAAACCCTATTCCTCATTCACAACCTACTGGAACCATCCCTAACGGGGGGGAGAGCAGGAAACCACTGCAACAGTTAACGTGATAAATCCTCAGTCGACTCGCGTAGATAAATTAGAAAATAAAATGGATGAGATTAGTAAAATGCTCGCAGAATTAATGAAGAGAAAAGACGAAAAATCGGTTAGAGAGAGTCGTGATAGTTCGCATCATCGGAGTAGAAAATCTTCCCATTCCAAAAGATATAGAACTCCCTCCCGACACCGCTCTTCTTCCTCTAGCTACTCGGATTCTTCTCGGGGGACCAGCCCTGAGAAACGTAAATCAAAATCGAAATACTCGAGAAATAGGCGGGAAAAAGATTATGATAAATCGAAGTCTAGGCATAGGGACCAATCTCGCGAATCAACTTCAGAATCAAGGAAGCATTTAAACGAGAAAAGCTCTCGCCGCGAGGACGCAACGGCGAGCGAAAAATCCCAGCGTCCAGAACAACACACTGTTACAGCAACTCATCCAACAAAAATCCAAGAGAAGAACACACAGAAGTAGTAGTTTGTGTATCAGGAATTGGACCCACAGTCACTTTACATGGACCCCGATTACATCGCGAAGGTGCTCTTGCATTAATAGATACAGGAGCAAAGGTAAATCTGATTTATGCAAATGCTTTGCGTCATGGGACAAAAATTGATGCCTCTCAGAGCATTAAAATAGGGGGTCTTACTTCAAATTCAATTCAATCAATTGGTACAGTAAATATTAAAATTCTAAATTCAGACGTAAAATTTTATGTAGTAGATTTGCAACCTGGGGGATGCAAAGCACTCTTAGGAGATGCATTTTTAGAGCAAGAAAGAGCTAGAATTTCTTATTGGGATGATACTATAACTCTAAAATCTAATCCAACAAAAACTATCCATTTTTGTCTTGACGCATGCAGAAGAATTGCGACAGAGGCGGATCCCTTTGTCTGCGTGGCAGAGGGGGGGCCTCGCCTAAATATTTCGTCAACTGGGCTCATTGACCGTAAGCAACGTTTCTTGGTAGATACGGGGGCCTCTGTAAACTTAATCGAAGAGTCAGCATTAAAATCGGGTGTTGAAATCGACAGAAGTAGATCACAAGAAGTCAAAGGCCTCACAATCGACACAATACGTACTCTGGGTGTCGCAACTTTGCAACTATTGGGAACGTCAGCACATTTTCATGTCGTCAACATCAAACTCCCCATTGATGGAGTAGGGATATTGGGAAATGAATTTCTTGTGCAAGAAAAAGTGGAAATTTTATACGGACATAGAAATATTACCTTAGCTAAAAACCCTAATAATCCTATTGGTTGGTATCGAGATATTAAAATGAACTCTCCAGTAACAATCCCTCCTAGAGTGAGATTAGCCATTCCCCTAGAAGTAACAAATGGCGAAATTGAACAAGGTTATTCGCCAAAAATAGATCTGGCAGAAGGAGTTTTTGCAGGTAAAGCAATAGTTCAAGTGGAGAATAATATGGGTGTGGTTATGGTAATAAACACAACATCGGAGCCAGCAGAAATTCAAATTCCTCCGCAACGATTAGAGTCATTTGATTTCAAATTAAATACAGAATTGAGAGAGTCAGGATCCGAGGAAGATGTACCTGAGTTGGCAACCTCAGAGGTCCATGCAGACTCTCTACAGCGGATCGAAAAATTGAAAAATATGATTCCAACAGACCATCTAAATGAACCAGAGAAATTGCAGGTCGAGGAAATAATTAAAGAGTTCAATGATATTTTCTTTCTACCAGGTGATGCCTTGGGATGTGCCAAAAATTTCACTTGTAAAATAAGAACAACTGACGACAAACCGATACATAGGAAACAGTATCGCTATCCAATGGAACATCGTGACGAGATTAATAAACAAATCAATAAAATGCTTGAACAGGGGGTCATTGCTCCATCAGAATCACCATACAATTCACCTCTCTGGATTGTCCCGAAGAAAGCTGACTCTAAGGGAAACAAACGATGGCGATTAGTCATCGATTTTCGAGATCTAAATAAAAAAAACTATAGGTGACTCCTATCCTTTGCCTGAGATCAGCGAAATTTTGGATAAATTGGGGGGTGCAAAATACTTCAGTGTATTTGATCTAGCAAACGGCTTTCATCAAATAGCAATGGACCCCACAGATCGCGAGAAAACAGCTTTTACAGCTCCCGAAGGCCACTGGGAATTTTGGAAGATGCCTTTTGGATTGAAAAATGCTCCGGCTGTTTTTCAAAGAATGATGAATAAAATTTTGAGTTGATTAACTGGAACTGAACTTTACGTTTATTTGGATGACATCGTAATTTTTTCTCGAAATCTGGTAGAACATCATGCAAGAGTTAAAAGGCTCTTTAAACGATTGAGAACCCAAGGAGTTTCTTTGCAGCCAGATAAATGCAAATTTTTGTGTAAAGAAGTGGGTTATTCGGGTCATTTGATAACCGACAAAGGCGTACGTCCAGACCCAGCAAAGGTTGAATCACTTAAAAACATGCCTAAACCCAGAAATGTAAAAGGAATGAGAAGCTTTTTAGGATTCGTGAATTACCACAGGAAATTTGTGGACCATTATGCAGATAAGGCTAAACCACTAACGGAGCTTTTGAAAAAGGCTAATAAATTCACCTGGACTGAAGAAGCTGACCAGGCGTTTGAGGAAATGAAAAAGTCGATTTGCAAAGAATCTTTACTAATTTATCCTGATTCAACAAAACCCTTCATAATAGCTGCAGATGCTTCTGAAATCGGTCTGGGAGCAGTTCTTAGTCAAAAAGACGAAAATGGAGACGAACGCCCAATATCTTTTGCATCTAGACCATTTCTTGATGCAGAAACACGGTACACAGAGGCGGAAAAAAATTGTTTAGCAGTTTTCTACGCGATAAATCACTTCAGGCCATATGTGTATGGGAGACCATTTGTTCTATATACCTCTAGTTTAGCCATAGAATGGCTAAGGGACACAATAACACCTACTGGAAGGCAGGTCAAGTGGCGCTCACTGTTACATGAATTTGAATTCACAGTCATCCACAGGAAATTGAAGAGGGAACGATATGCAGATGCATTCTCCCAAAACCCAGTGGAAATAGAGGAAAAATTAACTTCGGAAGAAAATCAATCAGATTCAGAGCCTGAACCATTTACCGTTCTCCCGGTAGGCAAAATACCAACAAAGTCGATTTTGAAGAAAACAACCAAAAATCCTCTCACGCTTATCAAGGAGGCTGCAAAACGACCTCGAACACTAAGTCATTCGAAAGTTCTCCAACAGCCTAAAGAGACAATAGCAACTAGAGTGAGCACGAGACACGCAAGTCTAAATGCCGACAAAAAACCGCCAAATTATAAAGACTCGAGGGCTTATAAAAAGAGGACACAAACACCTGGAGACGAGGGAAAGAAAACGACCATAGAGACACAACCTTCAACATCAGAGATTAGAATACCTGATCTAGAGGAAAACTTGGAAGTTATCGAAACTATTGAACCTGCGTCGGATCAAGAATCGAATGATAATCCATCTGAGGAAATTGAAGACGAAGTCTTCGAACCAGCAATAAATAGTTCGGAAGAAACTATCATTACAGATGTCGATCCAGAAGCAATAGTTGAAATAGCCCCTGATCCCAAGGATTCAGAGGAAATGGACTCAGATACTGGAGATGAAACTATACGTGAACAAGATAATCAGGAACTAAGAGAAGAGCCTCAGATAGAGTCTCAAGCTCAACCAACAGAAAACCCTGAGGAACTTAACAGAGAGAGATTATCGACTTAGGAGTTGACTCAGATAAATGAAAGTCTGAAGGAATTTCGAGAAATATTAAATGATAATAACAGACTCTCTACCCAAGATCTCCAAGAAATAAACAGAAGCATCCAACAGTATGATCATCTGATGGAACCTGATGACCAGAACGAAATAAACGAAACATCTGAAAATACCGACCGAGAAAGAAATTTTATTTCTTTATCGGAATTTTCACCAATCAAAAAATTTGCAGAATTGGATGACGAGGAAATTCGAAATCAGGTCATAAATTCAACCATGAATTACGAAGAAGCTAGTCAAAGAGGTAGAGAACAGGATGAAAATATTCGAAGGCTGTGTGACGAAACTAAACGTATTTACGAACAAACAGTAGGAATAATTCCCTCTCATTTAAGACCAGGAAATTCCTCAAAACCATCAAATGCTACAATAACAACGAATTCACAAGAGGAGATTACGGTATCACCATCTTCTCCAGAAGAAAATTCAAATACAGCAAACAAAAGAGTGACTTTTGCTGTGGGACCTGAAAATAATAACATTCAATCGAACACCATAGAGGATAATGTGATAGATGAGGAGGTTATAGCACAAAATTTGGAGGAGGCCTTTGACGAACTGTCAAAAGCTCAAGAAACTGAATCTTTGGAGAGTGAGACACACAAAATTTCAGGTTATGGACCAAGATTTGGGAGTCAAATCCAAAGATCTGAGCAACAGAAAGACAACAAAGAAAATTCAACGGAAGCAGAGTCAGGCACTGCTACAGAAAGCTCATCTGAGGGTGATACCTCAAAAGAAGGTGGGGGGTGTGAGTCAGAGCCTCCACAAGGAAGTCAAAAGGCAAATACTCCAAACAATCTGATAGATGAAGACTTTGAGAAGGAAGAATTAGAACAATACAGGGTGTACGACCCAATTATTCCTCAAGATGATACTCATCCACATCCTGAGAACATAGTACAAAGTCGAGACGGTCTGACTTACGAACGAGGAAATATTGTTCACTTCCTAGCAACTGATTGTAAACCCAATAGTCCTTCCACTCAATTGCTAGCAGATTTAAACTACATCAACTTCGAAATTCTGAAACAAAATAAACCGAAAATTGGCAAAATCATCGTCCTGAAGAAAGGAGCCCACAAGATCTTTATAGTATTTGTAAAGAACTCATGTTGGGACTTGATTAAAGTTTCAGAATATAAAACTTGTTTACATAATCTCCATTATGCACTGCAAGCGCACAAAATAGAATCTGTTCGAATGGCAAATAAGGGTAATGAGCTGAAAGGGGAAATCAATTTTATTCATTATTTGTGCAGAGAATTTAGAGATAGCAAAATTAAAATAACATTATGTAATGGGAATATTACAATACCAAACGAGCCTCTGAGACCCGAAATTATAAGAGAACATCATGACAGTCTGATTGGAGGCCACAAAGGCATCGTTAAAACCTATTTACGTATTAGAGAACAATTTTATTGGCCAGGAATGAAAGGTGACATTGAAAAATATATCAAGAGCTGTCGCATCTGCCAAATCAGGAAGTTGAGAAGAGTAAAAACTAAACAACCGATGCAGATAACCGATACACCCACAGAACCTTTCGATAAAATCTCAATTGACATCGTTGGACCTTTACCCAGAACTCCTTCAGGGAATACAAATATCCTTACCATCCAGGATAATTTTTCTAAACACTGCACAGCAATCCCTCTACCAGATGGACGAGCCATTACTGTGGCTGACGCACTCTCAAACAATTTTATTGCGTTATATGGTTGTCCAAAGACTATTTTATCGGATCGCGGAACTAATTTTATGAGTAAAATGATTTCTCAACTGATGAAGACTCTCAAAATTCAACATAGAACTACTTCCGACTATAGACCTCAAACTAATGGGTCACTAGAACGAAGTCATCATGTTCTGGTAGAATATCTGAAAGCATTCACAGATGAGTATAACGACTGGGATTCACTTTTACCTTTTGCAATGTTTTCTTATAATACTACAGTCCATAGCGCAACAAAATATACTCCATACGAATTAATTTACGGAAAAATAGCTAGGATACCAGCTTCTCTTGGAGAGAATAGAACCATTGAAACCTACGATGAGTATCTAGTAGATTTTATAGATCGGTTAAATAATATCCAAATAATCGCGGGAAGAAACCTACTCCAAGCCGAAGAAAACTCAAAAATTCATTACGATAAAACATCTCATCCGGTTAACTTTCAAATTGGTGAATTTGCCTATGTCCTGAAGGAACCCAAGAAAAATAAATTAGACGACGAATTCGTAGGACCGTTTGAAATAGTTGATAGAACACAAATGGGTGATTTGGTCCTTGAAACGATTGATGGCAGTAGATTCATGAAAGATCCGAATAAATTGAAGAGAAGTTTTGAATAAAACAAAAATATTCTTTTCAGTTTATTCACTGCCAAAATGCACAAATTCATTTTAAACTACGAGAACTCATAGTAGTTCGACCGAAAATTTTGCTTTTATTTTAGGGAACCGAAACCAGAGATGGGAACCAAATCATTTTTTCTCATATCTACCCTGATGACGTTTGGAATACATGCTAGCCTGATGAATGACCATGAACAATTTACCATCCATCCACTGAGGAACAACCCTGGGATTTTCTATGAGGAAATGGACCCGGTCCACATGACAATAAAAACCTGGACAATCACAGTAGCTGTGGATGTGGAGGGAACTTTGAATTCACATCAAATAGGTTGGGAGGACCTTCAACGAATCTATGTCTATTGCAAGAAAGAAACTGTTGATCAGGGACGAGAATTAAATTGTGAGCAATTATTGAAGATCCACGATCAAGAAAAACTTCAAGGGCAAATAAAGAAGATTCAAAATCACCTGAACCTACTACTGGAAACTCAAGGAAAAGAAACACAGAGAATCCGAAGGGAAGCACCTGTTTTTGGCTTTGTATCCAGAATATTGGGGCCCATCGTTGGATTCACAGATTACACAGAACACGAATACCTAGTCAATCAAGTGAAGAAACTGTACGACGATAAAAACGAAATCGCAAAAATTCTGAGGAATAGTACACACATTTTACAATCAGAAATTGATGCAAATCGTAATTATCTCAAAACTACAGCACAAAATTTGAATTTCATGAAGCAAGATATACTTGCTTTGAGTGGAGCGATGGCAACCACATCGGACAGAATAATTCGTCTTGAGTTTGTCCTCAAACTCATGCTGATAGGGGCTGAAGCCTTAACAGCCACAGAACATTATAAAATGGCACTGGAGAAAATAGTCCAGGCTGTTGAGGATGCAAAACACGGCCAAATTAATTCAGATCTTCTCACCCATGATCAACTCGTTTCAGCAATCAAGGATATTAAAAATGAGGACTCAAATTTCAAATTTCCTGTTGACCTAGAGAGCCCAGACCTGGGTCTCTTATCAAGAGTCTCGAATATACAACTGATTCGATCAGAAGGAAAATTCATTACCATCATAACCGTTCCACTGGCTGACAGAACTCCACTAAAACTATTCAGGATGATACCCTGCAAAATGCCACAACAACTAGCTCGAAACATAACAGGATCAGCCTTCATACAACCTTCAACCAAATACTTGATCACTACGTTAGATCGTCAATACTACTATAAAGCGGAGACAGAATATCTTCAGAACTGCGAGCATGTAGGAACATCATATTTGTGCTCAACTCACTCTCTACGGCAGTACAAAGAAGTACCATGCTGCGAAATTGAATTGCTCGTGAGCCCATCAATAGAGGCAATGAGAAAATGCGATATTAAGATTCTCAAAAACCACTTTACTCAATGGACCCAATTAACAGAATCACGCTCCTGGCTTTATTCAACCGCGAAGTCCCTAACGTTGAATATTGTATGCCAAAAATCGTTAGGCTACACAAAGGACATCGAAGGAACCGGCATTCTACATCTGAACTCAGGCTGTGAAGCACGGACAAATTCAGACATCATCCGGAGTATGGGAGCTACTAAATCAAGATTTCCTGATCTCCATGTGGCGCCATTGAATTTGAACTTGAGCCTTTTATCACCAAAATTGATAAAAGAGGTTGAACTGCCGCACCTAACAAAAACAATCAAGTTAGAGTCACTACCGAATAATTCACATGAGAATGATATGCACACCTATGAACATACCTTGGACCTCATTACAAACCATAATATGGATCCCTACAACAGTGACACCATTCACATGGGAATAACAGGATTCATCGGTGTTGGATTCATAGTAATATTGATACTACTGTGCATTTGGGGGAAGAAGATCAACTGCTGCTGCTCAAAGTGCAAGAAGAGAAAAATCAAGGAAACGCCATCACAAGTATCCGTGATTAGCACACCCAAGATCATCTATCAGCCATCAAACGAGAAAAAGGTAGAGATCCATTGTCCAAAAAGCACAATCATCACAAGATCTTCGCCAAGAATCCCACCTAGACCTTCATCAACCAGCCTGGGGACCGATCCAGCAACTTATAATATTCCGAAGTCACGTTTTTAAGCTGAAATATATTGAAGGAGGTATGAGAATTTTGAACTTTGGAATGATAAAAAAAAAAATATAAAAAAAAAATAATAATAAATAACATATACATATATGTGTATTAGGCATTAAATGTTCAAATTTCAAAATTACTAAGAAATTATATATTTATATGAATAGTTTAAGAAAATTCCAGCATCAACAGCTCACATACTGACAGATACACCCACACGAGACTTCGATTTCGAATCGAATGTGAATCGAAGGCCCGTGGGGGGGGGGGGGAGGATGAGAGAAAAATTGCAAATTAAAATTTTTTTTTTTTTGTTTTTCCCTGCTTTCTCGGTACATGTGTATATGCATTCATTTTATTTGAATAGGTTAATGAGCCCCTCATCCAAAAATTCCTCTGCTTTCCGAAGCTTGTTCTCTTTTTCCAAAAGATACACTAGGCGAAAGCTGGGTATTTTCGTTACCATCCATCTAGTATGAAGTAACGTACAGAGTGTCCGGAATAATATTTGATGATGATGGAAGGGAAGAAGCTGCAAACAAGTAAAATAAAAACAGTAATTATAAATCAAAACAGAATGATAAAATACTCGACTTATGATAAAACTCACTTCAACGCCGAAAAATTGGCGGAAAACGTAAAATTCCCACAAAGCGTCACATCCAATCGGTTGAAGGGCATGGCGAGTAATTAACATATTGGTTTGCTTCTCAAATCAATCGGAATTCCCGATAAATTCTTTGATATCTGAAACAAGTAACCAGCCCTGCAGCCTACCCTTGAACGCACGAAGTCCACCTAGCGCGTTGATGTGTTCAGTGGACAATTGATGCCTACCAGAACCAAACAATAATCTGCGGCCTAGCTCTGACCAGATAAAACACCACTCGTCACAGACAAGGTGAAACGGTCGAACTCGGATGAGAAGCTCATGGGGAGAAACTGCGGAAATTTCAACTAGAAGAACAAAATCAATAGATAAAAGATTGTAATAATTATAAGACACGTAAATGCACTTCGCGTAAATTAACCAACCTTCAAGAAACAAACGTTGAGAGTAATAAAATTTCTCGAACTGTTCCAGAAGAGAAATAAAAGAAGGCAAGCCCTTACAGAGATATGAAGATCGGAGATCTCGACGAGTAGAGGGAGGGATTCGTATGAGGTAATGGAATAATTCGAATATCCACCAAGAATATTCCATCGAAAGACTCTATAAAATAAAAATGATAATAATAAATAAATAAATTAATGATAGATATATAGGGGAAGGGCGGGCAATATGACATAGCATCTTTTCGGAAGCCTTGTAGTCACTTTTTCTTTTTCCCATGAGCTTCGTGATGTGATAAACAAATCGTTGCACTTTTTTCATTCCGATATGACCGTTTTTTATCCCCACGGGCAAAATGACATACCCAAAAATGATCCATTTTTTTTTTCAACTATCGAAAAATCCAAAATAATAAATCGCTGCGACGGAAGCAATAATATTAACAACAGGAATTCCTAGGAATATGAGAGACATAGGGGGGGGGCGCCAGGGAAAATCACATAGTGGAAAGTGGGGTAAAGTGAACATTGCAATAGAACAGCTCGGGATAAAAATTTTTTAATGACTCCATTGGAAAATCAAATGAATTTTAGCTGGGAAACAAGTGTTGGAATTCATCCCTCCGGACTTTCCTAAAAATTGGACTATATTAGCCAAGATTTGAAGAAAGAAACCCCTTCCATCACATGAAAAATTTCAATTTTTATGAACATTCCCAGTTCTATTTATTGTAATCAGGTCTTCTGTAGTTTGTCTCAAAGAAAGATGAGCTCATTCCTCATCAACCTGTGTGTTTGAAATTTCTTTCAAATTTTTCTCGATCACTCTTAGGCCATGTTCTGCAGATAAGTTTTTGTGCTATATCTGAAACCTTGGTTGCATGTTCCGCAAACTTCATGAATCTGTGGGGAATGAGCTCACCTTTCATTTGAGACCAGCCCCAGGTCGATGTAACCAATAATACCAGAGATATCCGGAAAAATCGCAATTTTTCAAAAGCAGAAAATGTTTCACTTTCAGAACTTGATAGACAAGATGGAATTCTCAAAGATTCCGAAAAATAAATACTGGCGAATGATTCCTATCAAAAATTTCCTTAGCTTTCTAACGGAATCATTAGAAAAAACTTATCGCAAATATTTTTACGAAATTCGAGCCATTTTCACAAGATAAAACATCAAAGTTGAATTCATTCTTCCCTTTATGTCTTTTTCACCCCACTCTCCCTCATTCGAAAATGGTGCGAGAACATGAATGAAAATCATATAGAAAGAAATTATGCAACTGTTGCAAACATTTTTCAATTTTTTAATGTTTCGCCCCAAAATGTGGGTATGTCATTTTGCCCGCCCTATGTCATATTGCCCGACCCTCTGAAGGGATATTTAATAATCCACTTCAATTATGTAACACACTAACACTAATTTATTTACAGGTCTTATAATTAAATACAATTCAATTAATAATCGTATCGAAATTGGAATTTGGCTTGACGCGCGGTCTCGGCACAGGTGTCTATCGTACGACGATTCTCTCGCGAGTGCCTTCTCCCTCTTCTCTCTATTGTTCTCCGGCTATCAAATCTTTTCCAGAAGTTTCTGGTAATATCCTCTAGCCCGTAATATTTGTGCGCGAATCCCCAGCGTCGCTACAAACCTCCCTTGGTTGAAAAAAAAATTCTGTGGAATTTTGAGTTGTTTGCTGCTGTAACAGAAAACCATATTATTGTTGCTCTTTTCAGCCGCGAGGTTTTATTGAGAACATTGAAGGAGAATAGACCAAGAGTGAATGATAAAGATGTATTGGAAAAAGAAGAGGAAAATGAGAAAGAAGAAGAGAAAAAAAAAAAAAAATGTTTGTATCTGACAGTAGGCTGCCGAAAATGGGTTTTCCCCTTTTAGATTAGGAAGTTGACTTTTTTCGGCCGTCCTCTTTTCCTGGGGTTTTTTTTTCGTTCCTGGTGAGCACCAGCATATTCCGATTTCTGTCCTTGGCGATTTTCTCTGTCTTGCCTAGATGTCGAAGGCTGCGGTTGTGCGCCGGCTCGCATTGTTCCCGGACGTGGTCGTGGCTGTTGGATGGGTAAAAGTCGCTCGTCGGGTAAAAAGAAAGCCGGTTTTAACCTGTCCACGGATATAAATACCTCCTCGCGTTGATAGGAGATTTTGTAAGCCTTGGGACCTCGTTGGAGCACCGGGTATGGTCCGGAGTATGGTTGTTGAAACTGGCTAGTTACGTGGTCGTTTCTGATGAACACGTGAGTTGCTTCAGCCATTTCCTTGTGTATGAATGTTGCTGGTGTTCCATGTTGTGATGTTGACTGTGGTGTTAATTCACGGAATTTCTCGCGTAGCTTTTTAACCAGCTCCGGTGCATTTTCTCTCTGTTGTGAAGGTGCTAGGAATTCTCCTGGCAATCTCAGCGGTTCCCCAAGGACGAGTTCCGCTGGAGATGTCCCAATATCTTCTTTGACCGCCGCTCTCATGCCCAAGAGGACTGCTGGGAGCGCCTCATACCAACTGCTCCCGTGACACTTGAGGGCAGCTTCAAGCTGTCTATGCATGCGTTCTACCAATCCGTTGCTGGCCGGATGGTACGTCGTAGTGGTTATGTGGCGAGCTCCCAACAGCCTTGCTAGATGTTGGAATAAGTGCGATAGGAATTGGGCTCCTTGGTCTGATGTGATGCGGGCAGGTATCCCAAAGAGCGTGATCCAGTTATACAATAGGGCCTCTGCTATCGCCGGTGCTGACTGATTTGTCAATGGAATCACCATAGGGAATCGTGTGAAGCGGTCTACGATGGTGAGACATGCAACGAAGCCTTTTGACGGTGGTAGCATCACCATGTCGATGTTAATATGCTCGAATCTTCGCGTTGGGACGATGAATTCTCCAACTGGTGTTCTGATGTGCCTGTGTATCTTACTTTTCTGGCATTCTATGCACGTTTTCGCCCACAGTGTGCAGTCTTTTGACATTCTTGGCCACACGAAGCGTTGACCGATGAGTTTAGCGGTTCCCTTCTTTCCTGGGTGCGCTAAATTGTGAAGTGACAGAAAAACTTGTCTTCTCAGTGGCTTTGGGACATATGGCCGTGGTGGCTGTACTGATGTATCACAGTATAAAGCCACTCCGGTCTCTGGGTGCTCCAGGTACTCCAGCCGCAAGTTGTGCTGTCCACTGCGCAATAGGTTACGCAATTCAGCATCTTCCGCTTGAGCCACTCCAATGTTCCAGTGATCCACTGCCGGCGAAACTGCTTCTAGCCGGGATGATGTGTCGGCGACGACGTTTTCAGGGCCTGCAACGTGTCTTATATCCGTTGTAAACTGGCTGATGTAGGCGAGGCGAGTACGTTGTATCGGGAGTCGCTCGTCGTTGCATTTTGAAAAAGAATGTATTAGTGGTTTATGGACGGTATATATAATTATGTGTCTTCCTTCAAATATATGTTGAAAGTGCCTTACCGCTTCAAATACGGCTTGGAGTTCTCTGTCAAAGGGTGACGCGGCCCTGCCAGGACCACTGAACTTCCTGCTGAAGAAAGCCAATGGTTCCCACAAATTATTCCAGCGTTGTTGGAGGACGGCTCCCATGGCCTCTCCCGATGCATCCGTGAAGATCGCCCATTCTGCGTTGTTCCTTGGGTGTGCCAACAGGGTTATTGAAGCTAGTGCCTGTTTGCTAGCTTCAAATGCCTTTTCTGTTCTTTCAGTCCAGGTGACTGGCTGTGCACCACGGAGTTTGGGTCCTTTCAGCAAGTCGTTCAGCGGCGCCAGCACCACCGCGGCCCCCCTGACGAACTTTCTGTAAAAATTCAACATGCCTAAAAATCTGCGTAAATGCTTAATAGTTTTGGGCAAAGGGCAGTCCAAGATTGCTTGGAGTTCACCGGACTCGGGTTTAATCCCTGCGGCAGAAATGACATGACCTAGGAATGTGACTTCTGGTTTACCCAGTACGGTCTTCTCAACGTTGATGACTAGGCCTGCTTCTTTCAGACGTTGGAAGATTATCTTCAAGTGATCCTGGTGCTGCTGCTCCGATTCAGAAGCTATCAGGATGTCGTCAATGTAAGCGAAGGTAAAGGGTAGATCCCTAGTTACCCCGTCGATGAAGCGTTGAAATGCTTGGGCTGCGTTTCTAAGACCAAAAGTCATCTGCTTGAACTCGAATAGGCCAAATGGTGTTATAATGGCCGTCTTTTCAATATCTTCCTCTGCTACGGGGATTTGATTAAACGCTCGTACCAAGTCTATTGTAGAGTAGATATTGGTGTTGGCCAGGTTAGCGGTGAAATCTCCGATGTATCTCACGGGATATCGGTCAGGAATAGTCCTTGCGTTGAGACTTCTGTAGTCCCCGCATGGTCTCCATGCACCGTCCTTCTTGGCGGCTAGGTGCAATGGCGAAGACCATGGGCTGCTAGACGGTTGTGCTATTCCCATTTTCACCATCTTGTTAAATTCTTCTTGAGCTATCCTCAGCTTGTCCGTGGCTAAGCGTCGTGCGCGGGCCGCTACTGGTGGTCCTGATGTAGTTTTTATGTGGTGTCGTGTAGCAAATTGTGATGCGCTGACGTTTCCACTCGGTTTTGTAATCTCTGGAAATTGTCTCAATAGGTCCCAGAAAATTGAGGTGTCGTTTACCTGTAGCGTCTTTATGGAGCAGGCGTTCGGCATGTTGATAACTCCCGGAGATCCCAGGCCCGTGGATTCGTCTCGTAGTAATCCGTGTTTTAGATCAACTAGGAGTCCGAAGTTTTTTAAGAAATCTGCTCCGATGATAGGGACTGCTACCTCTGCTACCACGAAACGCCAGGTGAATTCCCTGCGAAGGCCAAGATTAAGAGTTATTAATTGAGTGCCGTATGTGTTTATTACCGTGCTATTTGCTGCGAATAGGCGATACTCGGTAGGAGCTGTTTTTCCGTTACTTCTTGGAGGTAGGACTGACACGTCAGATCCAGTGTCTACCAAGAATCGCCTGCCTGTTGTCCTGTCCGTAATGAACAGACGGCATTGGCCTGAGGAAGAGTCACCTGCCGCCATCAGTGACCCTGATTCTCGTTTTTTGCAAATTTACATCCGGGCTCACATCTTCGTGCAGCCTCCTTGAATTTTAAATGGCAATAGCACACGCCAAATTGTTTCACTGAACGTGAACGACTCCTAGCGCGTCCATGAAAGTCATCATCTTTCTTATATTGTTGCCGGCCCCGAGGTGCGCCCTACGTCTTCAGATCTTTAATCTCTCGTGTAAGAGCTGCGATTGATTGTTCAAGTTCACCCAGGCGATCTGGTTGTTATTGTTGGACCTGCGTAGATGCTACGCATCCTGGCTTTAGCACCTCTATAATCCGGTCTGCTGCTTCCGCCAGCTCGTTCAGCTCAACGTGGTCTTGGGCTGCGAGGCAGGCGCTGACTTGTTGTGGAAGATGCGACAGCCATGTGGACTTTAAGATGTTTTCGCTAAGTCCGGGTACCAGAGTACGTAGGTGACGCAGGTGTTGAGTCGGTTGTCGGTCTCCCAAGGTCTCTCTTTTTAGTAGTTGGTTGATGCGTGCCTCTTCCGATGCTGTAAAGACCTTGACGATTGCTGCTTTGAGGTCAGTGTATGGTGTATCTCGGCTTGGGTTTGTGATGTACTCTTCTACCTCCATCGCGATTTTTGTTTCTATTAGCGGTGCTACGATCATAAATTTTTCTTTTTCAGTTGTTAACATGTGCTGCTCAAATTGTAGCTCTATTTGCCTGAACCACAGTGTAGGTCGTTCAGCACAAAACGGTTGAGCATGAATTTTTGGTTGCTGTATTTGCGGGGTAGCAGTAGCGTTGTTATCGGTGCCTGACGCTCCCCCCCCCCTTTTTTTCATCCGGGTTTGTCATTTAAAAATTTATTCTCGCGAAAATAAGAAACGGCAGAGATACTAAAGAAGAATAAGAGAAATTGAGGTAGAGCGCCGGGAAACGAATAAATCGATTTTATTAGCACCTATTGTTTCTGACCTTGATGTATTTGGTTTTCTTCTCACTCACTCTTATAGTGAAACGAAAATTTTCTCGATGCTTCGAAGGAACTTGTCTCCGCGTCTTTCAAATTGTTCAATTTAATTTGCACTTACGCTGCAAAAGTCAATTAATTTGTCTAGTTGTTATTCTTCACTTCCACTGTTTATACGCTGCACGTAATCTTGGCACGTTCGTTATTGTTTTTTATTACTTTTTTTTTTTTTTTCATTTTTTTCATTTTTTTATTTTTTTATCGGGGTCACCATTTGAAGGGATATTTAATAATCCACTTCAAATATGTAACACACTAACACTAATTTATTTACAGGTCTTATAATTAAATACAATTCAATTAATAATCGTATCGAAATTGGAATTTGACTTGACGTGCGGTCTCGGCACAGGTGTCTATCGTACGACGATTCTCTCGCGAGTGCCTTCTCCCTCTTCTCTCTATTGTTCTCCGGCTATCAAATCTCCGGCTATATATATACAAATTCAATTATCTTACTTGGGTAAACTGTCGAAAAAGGAGGAAATCCCACGCAATGAAAACTTCTGCTATCACCCGAAATTCTTTTCTCACCAAATCGTATAACGCTTCAAACACAGGAGTGGACGGAGTAGAATGTTGGCGGAGGGCATTAAGACCCTGGTAAAATCCTTCAGAGCCTCCAATTTCCTCCAAAAAAATAGTCCACTGCTCCCTTTCTCTACACATCATTCGACGACTTACGATCCACACTAAATAATTCAACCTGCGTTCCACTGGCCGGAAAACCGTTTCAACATCGTCTCTTTCTCCCATATCCTGTACCACATGCTCGTCCTCACTTTCCACTTCGCCTATCAGAGTAAATATCCCGTGTTCAGCCTCCGATACATTGGAGGCATCCGATTATTTCTCATTGGGAAATTTGTAACACATTTTCTCGAACGTAAATTCAATGTTTTCACACCAGCACAAAGAGACGTAATGCATCCGGTCTAGCCAAGGGAAAAGAATTCACGAAAATGCAACGTTGCTGAAAGGCCAACAAGAACACTTCATCAGCAATAAGTTGGAGCGTAAGGAACGGCTAAAGTAAAACTCACTGTGAGTTAGAAAATTGTGAGCAAAACGGAAAAATGGAAAGAAATTCACTTTTTAATCGGGATAACACCGGCAGAATTGAGATTTACGTAGATGGATCCTGTTCATACAATGGAACTCCGAAAGCCATTGCCGGCATTGGTGTATGGTTTAAGGAGGGCAACCCCTTAAACACTTCAAAAACCCTAAAACAACCAAAGGTAACAAACGTCACTGCAGAAATTTGGGCTGTGATCGTAGCATGCGAAATAGTCTTGGAATTCGGCCTAGGAAAGGTAAGAATTTTTACGGATTCGGAATACGTTGTAGACTGTATAACCACGTATATCGAGAATTGGAAAAAGAATGGATGGATGAGCTCGAGACATAAACCTGTCTCAAACCAATCTCTGCTTCAGAAATTGGACGTGATGCTACAGCAGGTGGATGCAGATTTCACCTACGTACCGGGACACAAAGGAATAGATGACAATGAACAGGCAGATAAACTGGCAAAGCTTGGTGCCGGGATAATAATGAAAAGAAGTATTGGAAAAAGAAACAAACCAGAAAAAACCAAGAATACCTCTTTCCTACCATTCCAACCCACCTCTCATTGACGTATGTGTGTATGTATGTATATAATGATCATGCATGTGCGCACTGTGGCGGGGAGGGGGAACAAATGAATAAAGATCACTACAAATGAATCATTTATTTCTTTTTCTCTCTCTTCATATTTACATTACATAATCTCTGTCGTTCCCCTGCGGGAGACGTCGCAAAACCGCGAGAAACGCAAAAGCAAAGGTCGTGAAAGCACGTTCCCGGAAGATGACATTGTCAAATAGGTAGCCTTCGTAAATCTCCCGCAAGAACTCCAGAAACTGCCTGTAGTAGGGAAGGAGTTGTTGATGCTGGAACAGAAAAATAACAAACATAATTAGATAAAATAAGGAATTTAGAAGTGCAGGAGTGAATAAGTTAATGAGACTACGTACATGATCAAAATACATGCCTCGGACGAAGGCTAAAAAGGCCACAATAGTCTCGAACGAGAACCTTTCGGAAGAGGGGACATATGGATGACGGAGGTAATACACCTCCGCAGCGTGAAAGCTGAAATTGTACCTTCTGTCGTGTTCAACGAGGAAAGTGAGGTCGGAGATTTCCTCCCTCCAGCACAAATAGCGCTCCTGCACCAAGGGAGCAAGCTCCAACATCATGTCCTCCTCTTCCGAAGGCTGCCAGACTATAGAGCGCAGCCCCTCGCAGAAAGCTCGATCCATTGTTGGGTATTTCCTGAAAAAGAAAAAGAAAATTGAATAAAATCAAAAAATTTCAAAAATCGGGAAAAATCAATAGATCAATTACGTAAATTTGCGACTATCTCGGAAACGGTGAGAGATAGGGAAATTTTGTTGAAACCAAAAACAACGAGCTCGAGAAGCCCGAGGTTTTTGGCCTCTTGAAAAATTCCCCTAAAACGCACCAGTAAAAAGATGGTAATAAAAATAAGGCCTTACCTTAAGAATTTGAAAGTTTTCAAAAATGGTCCAAAAAAAAAAACGTTTAAAACTCCCACAAGATTCTTTATTTATTTATTTTCCTAAAAAAGAAAAATATTTTAGTGAAAATAAATAAGAAAAGTAAATAAAATCAAGAAATTTCAAAAATTGGGAAAAAGCAATAGATCAATTACGTAAGTTTGCGACTATCTCGAAAACGGTGAGAGATAGGGAAATTTTGTTGAAACCAAAAACAACGAGCTCGAGAAGCCCGAGCTTTTGGCCTCTTGAAAAATTCCCCTAAAACGCACCAGTAAAAAGATGGTAATAAAAATAAGGCCATACCTTAAAAATTTGAAAGTTTTCAAAAATGGTCAAAAAAAAACGTTTAAAACTCCCACAAGATCCTTTATTTATTTATTTTCCTGAAAAAGAAAAATATTTTAGTGAAAATAAATAAGAAAAGTGAATAAAATCAAAAAATTTCAAAAATTGGGAAAAATCCCTCGTGGAAATCGAGTCGTCAGATTCTGTAGAAAAATGACAGACGCTGCAGAATTCTGTAGAAATACATCAATACTGGCTGACAATTTATGTCAGATTTCGTCAAAAGTCGGTCAGAATCGGACATATATCGATCATATTTGACACCTTCCATCAAAAATTGACGATTTCTATCCGTAAATTGGAACAAGCAGGTCACATTTCGTCATATTTATTCAGAAAAAAAAAGTCCTAATTCGACAAATTATGGAAGAATCTGCCATTATCTGTCATAATTCGGGTGTAAATAGGGATGGCAAATTTATCAAAAAATGTCATAATCTGCAATATTTTTACAGAATCTATCATAAAATATCATATTTTGATGTTTTTTTTTGTATATTAATTGGTAAAATAATTTTACTGTGGTGGTGTATTGACTTTTGTTGTCAATATATGAAAATGTTTCACCATCAATCGGGACATCATCATATTTTATTAACCTTTCCCTTAGAAAATTGTATCATAATTTAACACTCCACTAGGGAGGCTATCAGCGGGTATTATTCTTCTAAGCCGTATGGGAAGCACCCACACGGATAGTATCAAAAATGCGGTTATATAGTTGTCTAACACGATCCTTGCACGATCGAATTGTCACAGTCAACTTGTTCGCTGGTTTAAACTTATGACTTCTAAAATGATAGTGGACTTGCGGACTAGTTTTCTATGATGCGCGCTCTAGCGGCACTTCCAGAACTACCAATTTCACTCATACACTGTGAGGAATTAGAATATTTACTTTGTTCTCCCTTGTTCCCTTAATATCTCAACCGAAATTTTGAGTAAATATCCCAACTTTCACCTTCGGCCCCCTTGTCACATCCTCCCCTTCCTCCAGCGTGGCTGTAAAACCCGATACGGCTCAAAATACCGTCCCCCAACCCGCCTCGAGAGTAGCTTAAAAGAAAATAGATATGGGCGCCAGATAGATTTTGATACTGCTGGACCTATCTAACCAGACCAATAGTAAAAATGACGGTAACGGTAACGGTAAACTCTCGAGGGGATTGTGGAAACGCCGGAGAAAAGGGTGTCGGAAAAGGAGGTTGCGGCTTGTGCTAGGCTAGTTCAGTTTCGTGGAGAGAGGGCGTAGGTCTAGGGCACACTCAGAAGTCGCCGAAAATGAGATAAAACACCAAGAAAATCCGAAGAAGAGATCCGAACCATAGGACGAGAGTTTGGGGTTAGGGATTGAGAAATAAAGAATTCGAGTCAGTAATATCCTTACGTGTTCCGCTATTGCATCCAAGAATCAGAAAAATTGTACAAAACTTTCAGTTATACATTACTTAGTACATTCCTTCCTTCGTTATCGTAAAAGTAGCCAATGCTACTAGGAAAAATTGCGAGAAGCGCCTTTTATCAAGAAACGTCTAAAAGGTCGGCTAAAAATCCCTTAACGACCTTAAAAAGGTCGGATTAATCGATAATTCCCTTAGATAGTCTGACGACTCGAGAAAGTCCTTAGCATCTTAAATCGAGCGAGAGAGAGAGAGAATAATCGCACAAAACGAGAGAGTTACTTAATTTCATCAATTTGGACCTAAAATCGCCAATAATGAAAAATATACTAAAAGGTACAAACGCGCCCCAAAATCTGGTAAAGATAATTTTTAGATAATTATCTATCAGTTAGATTGGGCGGAATTCCCTAAAAGATACTCGCCAGTATTAATTAATAATTATTTTTAAGGATGTCCATTACGTAACTCGTGCGCCATTGCGAAAGACTCATACGCCCTTACGTTCCTATGAACTGGCGGAAAAGATAACCGGCGGCACGATTAATCCCATCATTCTTTCGAATTAGGCGGCATTTCCTTCAAAATGTTGTGAGGGAACCGGAAATGCCCACAAATATCCTAATTCATTGATAGGTATAGGGAACTATTTATTGCACCTCCATTAATGCAAAAATCCCAAAAGATAACCCAAACTCCAAAAGTCTATCGAAAGAGTTCATAATAAAAGATATTTTCCCTCTACATTAATTGGGAGAGAATGTTTCAAGGCCGATGCTCTTGAAAGCGCGCCTAAATCTCTCCCTAGTCAGTAACTAGGGAATTTCCCCTAGTCTGGGGAAGTCGCTGAGTCGCTGGTTGTGAGCGTACCCCAACTGCCTTCGCACCGACTTGGGTGTGAAGGAAAAAGGAAGAGAAAACGGCACTGAACGGAAAAGAGACATCGATGCCTGTAAAGAAAGGCACTCGAAAATTCTCTTTAATCCGGCTGGAATTATTTCTCCGAATCGAGAGGAGAAATAACTCAACAGCGTATTGACGTGAATGCTCGCTTTATTTCAGGTAGAAATAATATTCGGAAACACGTACGAGTGCGAGAGAGACAGCAATAGCTGCGAATTCGAAAGAATTCAAGCAGCTATGCGTGTGAGAGAGAGAAAAAAGATAGAAAGGTATGAGTGTGAGAGAGCCAGCAATAGCTGCGAAATTTATAATTTCTAACAGCTATGCGTGCGAGTGAGATAGCCGTATGCGAGTGGGTGTGTGCGAGAGAGAAAGAGATAGCCGGCTCTACCCAAGCGTTGGGGAGCACGTGCTTCGCGGCATTGCATCAACCCATTGATGCATTGTTTAATTCGCCTGAAAATGCCCCAAAGTCCGGAAATAAAATCCTGAACCATGTTTAATTTATTTGTTTTCCCCATTATCTCCTCACTGGCCTTTAATTAATTAAAGAAAACCGGCCAGGAGAGATAAAGAGAGCCGGAGAAAACTTTAATAAATTCGAGACGCCACGAGGTGCGTGGCGTCATTTCTCCTTGCCTTTTCGTTGTCCTTGAAAAAAATCATAAAAATTCCTGAAAATCGCGAAAATTACGAAAAAAACATTCGCGAAATTCCTTTAGTTATTTTTCTCAGTGGCCTCATTAACTCTTGAGATAGCCGGCCACGAGAAAATAGAGGAAAAACGATGAAGATAAAAGGGACGCTACAACCACGTGTAGCGTCTCATCGGAAATTTTCACTCGCGGCGGTTAAACGTTATAATTATTAACACTTCGCGAAAATAAATTGATCTAAAGGACTCACCATTATTCCCACGGGGTTGAGGCACTTTTTAGGGAATATTTGGGGTTTCTGGGGAGACTTTTTTCTCGCGACACACGAATAATACTTGCAGCGGATCACGGGAGCTGTTCACGGTCTCACCACTCTACTCGAACTGACTCTTCGAGGAGAGGGGAGTGAGTTGCGTTGAGTGGAGCGGTGGGGCCAGCTGCGTGGTGCTGCGCCCTCGCACCACTCGGAGGTACTAATGCCGCACTCATGCGCATTGATTTGAGTGGGAGAATTCAAATGCTCTTGAATTCTCCCATGTTTATCTTTTATTATTTTATTTAACGGAATAGGGGAATTTTTAACGGGATAATTTTTGTGATCGGTAGAGGATGAATAGAGGGTGGTTTTGAGGGTTTTCTCGGAAGCTATGGTGGCTTTACAGGAGTATAAAATTTTATTATTGTGTGGGGAAATTGTTGGGGAAAAATAGGTTTTGGGAGCTACCTTTTTGGCTAGTTATTTGTGAGCCTGTTTGGGGAGATGGTTTTCCCTTTCTTATGGGGAATAGCCGCCATCAGAGGGGCACGTCTCCTGGGGAATGAGCAGACTCGCCTCGGCGATAACGTAAACCCAGTTTTGGCAATTCCTTTGGCAGGATGGGTTATTCCCTACCTCCAGACCTTCCATCCGAGGGCCTGATCATTCCCACACACCTGGAGCGCGACTCCTTTCAAATCGTCCTCTGCACTCACCCCTGAGGACGGCCAAGAGGGTGGTCCGGAAGCTCCTAGGAAACACGTTATTTTGGTCAATTAACCATGGTGCTTCCGGGCCCTCTCTTCCCCCACAAGATAGCCAAAGGTACTGCCCTGCGGAAAACTATACAAAAAATGAAATGGCGGTACTATTGCTCTTTTATCGCGGGCACGAACGTATTTTCGGGGCTGTAGTTAACTGAATCCTTAAGGGATCGTTATAATCCCCGTTTGAGAGAACCGCAAGTCAGTTTTCCCTCTTGACTTGGAGGTTTTTATGCTCAAAAGTTTCAAGATAGCCCTAGTCAGTTTTCCCTCATGACTTGGAGGATTTTTAAGGTAACCTTGAGTCAGTTTACCCTCGTGACCGGGAGGTTTTCTAAGATAACCGTGAGTCAGTTTAACCTCGTGACCGGGAGGTTTTTCGAGATAGCCATTAGGTCAGTTTACCCTCGTGACCGGGAGGATTTCAAGATAGCCTTAATTACTTAGATTTCTCGCGCGAACTTCTCTCTCTACTCACGGAACTCCTTCTACTTTAGCCTACAGGTGGCGTGGAAAAATACCACGTCACAACACATAGCATTGTATCACATATTATGATGCTTTGAAGATGACATGATCTGTCATGATTTGACATTATGAAATATGCTGACATTATTCCTAATTTTTTCTCATTAATCGTCCAATCCTGACAGTTTATGAAACACCATGAAGTGGTGAAAAATCACAACGGAAAAAAGGTCATATTATGGCAAAGATTGTCATTTTTCGACATATTTGGACATTACATGATATGGCAAAAAATGTCATAAAGCGACAATAAAAGCTTGTAATTTTATGTCAATAAATGACATTTTTGGCCATGATGATGACATAAAGAGTCAAATAATGACAATATATGTTATCCAATCGATTTCTCATAATACGACAGTCTCCGTCGAAATTCGTCATAAAAATTTTAACGAAACTTGAAGAATTATGTCGAATTGTATACTATTCTCTCATTATCTGTAATATTTCTCATTTTATGACATTTTTTGACATTGTTTGACATCATTTGTCAAAATTACGTAAATTTGCGACTATCTCGGAAACGGTGAGAGATAGGGAAATTTTGTTGAAACCAAAAACAACGAGCTCGAGAAGCCCGAGGTTTTTGGCCTCTTGAAAAATTCCCCTAAAACGCACCAGTAAAAAGATGGTAATAAAAATAAGGCCATACCTTAAAAATTTGAAAGTTTTCAAAAATGGTCCAAAAAAAAAACGTTTAAAACTCCCACAAGATCCTTTATTTATTTATTTTCCTGAAAAAGAAAAATATTTTAGTAAAAATAAATAAGAAAATCAAAAAAAAATTTCAAGAATTGGGAAAAACCAATAAATCGATTTCATAACTTCGGGATTATCTAGAAAACGGTGAGCGATAGGGAAATTTCGTAAGAACCAAAGATGACGAGCTCAAGAAGCCCGAGGTTTTTGGCCCCTTGGAAAATTCCCCTAAAATGCACCAATAAAAGGATACCTACAAAAATAAGGTATACCACAGAAAATTCTGATTTCTTAAAGTAAGATTTTATTGGAAAATAGAGAGATAAGAAATGTGGATTGAGGGGAAGACTAAATTCAACGTTATTTAATAAATGTACAAAATCTTACCTTGGAAATTGAATAAATCACACTAAAACACGATCAATGTAAAACTGCACTAAGAGATAGCAGGAATGTGCTGAGTATGCATTTTTGAATTACGCCTTGAACGCGCGAGGAAGAGTGCATTACCGCCATCTGAGGGTGACGCTGGGGACGATGACGAATAGGAACCCGAGAGTTATCCTCATTACCGACTCATTTGAATCCTGAGGAATCATACACCTTATAAGGCGTTAGAAAATACCTTATAAGGTGGGGGGCTGTTATATCCACCCCAGGATTAGATAAAAATTTCCCTTTTAAACATTTGTTAATAATGTTGAAAACGCATGAGTTGCAAAAATGTCCAAATAAAGTGGAACATTTTCGCAATCAATTTGGTAAAACCTAGAATGTGTCGCAAGAATGAGAAATCGACGAATTGTGATGAATCGACAAAACGAAACATCTTTCAATAAACCACGGAAGTTAATCAGTCGCGATTTCACCAGGAACGAGCAAGGTTCCCAATTAACTTTCGTACGGTCTTAGATAACTAAATAGATTTTCGTTAACACCGATTCATCATAATTTCGGGACAAGTTCTGGTGTGTAACTCCAAATTTTGATCTATTGAGACGCAAAATCGGCGGTGGTCTTCGACAAGCGAAAAACTCTTTGTGTAAAGTACAGAATTCCGGATAATTCTTGTGAAAATCAACCAAGGCACACGCGGACTCCTCAGGCCTAAAAGTGTTAATTCTTTGCGCGAATTATTATATCAGAATTCTCGAACCAACAAACGAGAAAAACAAACCAACAAACAAGAAAACAACTGTAAAGGACAGGATCCAGAAAACTGTAAGTAATCTTAAAATCTGTGGAAGATTACAAAGATCCAAGTCCTCATAAACTCATCAGATTTGTGAAACACTTATAAAGCGAAGGGTTAAAATATAGAGAAATTGGGTATAGTCAAAAAGAGAGTATTTCCATCGAAATTTCCTACATCCTTAATTCCTTCACGCGAATAGTTTCACTCAACTCGCAGTAAAATGAAATTAAGAACCAATTCAATAAAAACCTGCAAATATTAGAAATAAAAGAAACA
Source organism: Aleiodes alternator (assembly GCA_963921955.1). Classification (NCBI taxonomy): domain Eukaryota; kingdom Metazoa; phylum Arthropoda; class Insecta; order Hymenoptera; family Braconidae; genus Aleiodes; species Aleiodes alternator. The sequence continues at coordinate 11,587,458 of OY998107.1, read as the reverse complement.
CCAGCACGGGGAAAATCATAACTAATTTTCCGGGAAGAAAGGTAAGAGCTTCACTCCCTCCTTTCAAATTCTAAATTTCTTTGTTATTATTCAGATTCTCGGCTGAATAGTCCCTCCGGACATAACAGTAAGAAAGAAAGAAAGAAAGAAAGAAAGAAATGAAGAAAGAAATAAAGAAAGAAAGAAATAAAAAAAGAAAGAAAGAAAGAAAGAATGAAAGAAAGAAAGAAAGAAAGAAAGAATGGAAGATAGATAGATAGATAGAAAAAAAGAAATAAAGAAAGAAATGAAATCACTAAATTTCCAGGAATATGATGAAATAGTTTTATATTGAATGAATGCAAAGAATTTCAGTTGATGATGACGTGTGTGAAGTTGGCACCCGACTTGAAAAAAAAAATTTTTTGAGTCATGATTTTTGAAGAATTTTTTGCGTAGATGATTGTAGTTATAATTCGTTTTTTTTTTAAATAACAATTAGGATGGAATTACATTGTAGATTAAAAACTTCAATGGATTGACCCTCAGAATTGTTTGTAGTTTTTCATAGTTTAAGCGGTTTTGCGATGGTTTAAAAATTGAAGAGATGGTGTACATTGGATTGAGGAGAAGGAGTAAATTTATCAGGAGACCTCAATCAAGGTCCCATTGCTCAAGGAATTCGTTCGTAGTTTTATGTAGTACACGAAATTTCGTGCTCATGTGAAAAGTGAAAATGTGAGTAGTTTTTAAATAACAGTTACGGTCAAACTGAATGCTGAACTCGAAACATCAATAGATTTTCACCTAAAATTGTTTGTAGTTTTTTGTAGTTCGTCAATTTTCCCGTTTATTTGGAACGCGAAAAAATGGTTCACATTTGATTGAGCAAAAGGAGTAAATTCGTCGGCGAACCCCAATTGAGGTCATATTTTTTAAGGAATCTGTTTGTATTATTTTGTGGTAAACAGAGTTTCATACTCATTTGAAAAGTGGAAATGTAAGTGCCCCAGAAGAAAAGTTCGATTCTCTTAAGACCCAATTTGATCTGAGCTCCATAGATCTGATTCGATACGGAATTTGGTACACCTCAACCAGATCTAATTGGATCTGATCAGATCCAAATGGATCTGCACAAAATTTGTAGCAGAAATGAAAAATAAATGCGTTGATTTATTGCGTAGATAATTGTAGCTATAATTTTTTTGTATGTAGTTGAAACGTAAGAACGTAGATAGTTTTTCAATAACAATTAGGATGGAATAACCGACGGCAGTGGCTGTGTGGTTAGAGCGGGGGGGTTTGGCATGCTGAAGGCCCGGGTTCGAATCCCGGCGGGGGGAAAGCCAAAATGGAAAGAAAGCTCTAATTTCGCAGTTTCTACTGAGCGGGAGTCTCGCAAGGGACGACTGTATCGGGCAGGTTTTCCTCAAGAAAAAAGAGGTTTTCCCTCGTCCTTCGGCGAATGCGGTACAGCGGGGTTGGGTTGGTGATAAAAATGCGTAAAAACTCGAGAGGGTATACGTCAAAGGCCAAATTTAAAAAATTTAGGATGGAATTACAAGGTAGATTACAAACTTTAGGGGATTCTCACTCAAAATTGTTTCTAGTTTTTTAAAGTTCAAGCAGTTTTGCGATAGTTTAAAAATTGAAGAGATGATGTGCATTGGATTGAGGAGAAGGAGTAAATTGATCAGGCGACCTCAATCAAGGTCCCATTGCTCAAGGAATTCGTTCGTAGTTTTATGTAGTACACGAAATTCCGTGCTCATTTGAAAAGTGAAGATGTGAGTAGTTTTTAAATAACAGTTACGGTCAAACTGAATGCTGAACTCGAAACATCAATAGATTTTCACCTAAAATTGTTTGTAGTTTTTTGTAGTTCGTCAATTTTCCCGTTTATTTGGAACGCGAAAAAATGGTTCACATTTGATTGAGCAAAAGGAGTAAATTCGTCGGCGAACCCTAATCGAGGTCATATTTTTTAAGGAATCTGTTTGTATTTTTTTGTGGTAAACAAAGTTTCATACTCATTTGAAAAGTGGAAATGTAAGTGCCCCGGAAGAAAAGTTGGAATCTCTTAAGACCCAATCTGATCTGAGTTCCATAGATCTGATTTGATATGAAATTTGGTACACCTCAACCAGATCTATTCGGATCTGATCAGATCCATATGGATCTGCATAAAATCCGGAATGAAAAAGTCAAAATTTTTTGGCAGAAATGAAAAATAAATGCGTAGATTTTTTGCGTAGATAATTATAGCTATAATTTTTTTGGATGCCCGAGTCGAAAAATTTCGTTGGTTTCTAGTCTGAAACACGTGAAAATCATCGGGAAAAAGTCTAAAAATTGCATTCTACGAACTAAAACCGACCAACCGAAAATGACCAAGTCGGTTTCAAGTCCATTTCAATTCACAGATGAGTTCGTCGTCTCCACTGACTTTCAAGAAAAGACGAAATACCGACGAAAACCAAAGTCTCTGGGTGCTGAAATTTTTCTAAGTTCTTCACAAACTTAGAAAAATTTCGCTCTGCGGATTTTTTATCTAAGTTCTTCAAGCTTGTCCAATTTTTTGTCAATTTTTCCAAACTAGAACATCGCTCTACATAATTAATACCTCACACTGAATGAAAAAGATCATAACAGTTCAGCGATAGATATCACGTATATCCTATAACGAATTTATTTCTCAAATTGATTGAAATGTATGAATAGTATATTCTCAATTGAATTCGATTGATCTCAGCTCTGCTATAGAGAGTTCATTGAAGATAGTGAAGATTTCCCCTGATTGTCATTTCTATAATTTAAATTATATTTTATATCAATTTGCAATGAACAGTACAAAGGAGATGGCAAATTATTAAATAAATTTTAAGCAGTGGAAAAATGGGTGTTTCTCAAAATTGTAATAAATGCCCTTTTCCCTTGTTCGAGTACGCCTGAGTAATAAAACAGCACATGTTGCCTCCGGTAGGCTTCGTTATTCTCTCTCTCTCTTTCTCTCTCCCACAAAGCTCAATGTGAAACTCGTGAAATTTCTAATGTCGATATCTCTATCTCAGGAACTGCTCGGTCGATTTTGCTGAAATTTAATATCAAACATTGAGCTCATGAGAGGTACAAGCTCACCAAATTTAAAGTCTCTAACTCAAATATCCTTCAAGTTATCGCAATAACAGCGTTTTTTTCAAAAATCACATCAAGTTATGAATAAACGAAAGATCGGAGTGCTTGCCATCCCGAGGGTTTAATATGCGCCTGATCCGTGCGCATCTCCTCGCAGAGGATACATGCTGTAAATTAAGTTTTCGTTGAGAAAACCCAAAAAAACTATTTTTTGACAATTCTTTCTTTCTCGAGAACCATTGAGCTGATCAAGCTGGAATTTTGCTGAGAACACGGCGCTCACGTAGTCAATATGCCCTCGAAATTTCATTTTCCTTAATAAAATGTAAACCATTTTTTCGCTTTCCAAATAAACGGAAAAATTGACTATCTACAAAAAACTACAAACAATTTCAGGTCAAAATATATTGATGCTTCGAGTTCAACATTCAGTTCGATGGGTCTAGGAAAACATTTCTTCACAGTCAATTTCTCGGAAAAAATTTCCCGGAAAAAATTTCTCTGAAGAAAATTTCTCGAGCAAAAATTTCTCCAAAAAAATTTTCTTCCAGAAAAATTTCTCCACCCAAAAATTTCTCCAAAAAAATTACTCCACAAAAATCAATTAAGAAAAAAACGGATTCATCGAGCAGACATAACAGCCCTGCATTCAATTTCTTGTATACATCAGAGAAAGAAATCCCATCGAAAATAAAATAGTGAAGAAGATAAAATCGATACCAGGATGAATACCTTATAGATATGTATATAATTCTCCATGTACACGTGTCTATTCACAATTCAATATATATAGGGGAAGGGCGGGCAATATGACATAGCATCTTTTCGGATGCCTTGTAGTCACCTTTCCTTTTTCTCATGAGCTTCATTATGAGTTAAAGAAATCGTGGCACTTTTTTCATTCCGATATGATCGTTTTTTGTCCCCACGGGCAAAATGACATACCCCGGGCAAAATGACATACCCAAAAATGATCAAATTTTTTTTTCTCACTATCAAAAAATTTAAAATAATAAATCGGTGCGATGAGGGAAATAATATTAACAAACAGGAATTTCTAAGGACACAAAAGACATAGGGGAGCGCTGGGCCAAATGACATTGTGGAAAGTGGGATAAGATAGACATTGCAATAGAACTGCTCGGGATAAATTTTTTTGGATGACTCTATTAGAAAATTAAATGAATTTGAGCTGAGAAACAAGTGCTGGGATTCATTTCCTTGGAATTGTCTGAAAATTTGACTATATTAGCGAAAATTTGAAGGTAGAAACCCCCCATTACATGAAAAATTTCGATTTTTGTGAATATCTCCAGTTCTATTTATTGCAGTCAGCTCTTATGCCGTTGGTCTCAAAAAAACATGAGCTCATTTCTCATCAACCTATGCGTTAGAAATTTGTTTCAAATTTTTTTCTCGATTACTCATAGGCTATTTTCTGCAGATAAGTTTTTGTGCTATCACTGAAATTTTGATTGTATTTTCCGCAAACTCCATAAATCTGTAGGGAATGAGTTCACCTTTCATTTGAGATCAGCTCCAGGTCGGTGTAACCAATGAAACCAGAGATATCCGGAAAAATCGGAATTTTTCAAAAGCAAAAAATGTTCCACCTTCAAATCTTGATGGAAAAGATGGAATTCTCGAAAATTCCGAAAAATGAATACTTGCACATGATTTCTATGGGAAATTTCCTTAGCTTTCCAATGAAGTCATTAGAAAAAACTCATCGCAAATATTTTCACGGAATTCGAGCCATTTTCATAAGATAAAACATCGAAGTTGTTCCCGTTTTTCCCATTTTGTCTTTTTCACCTCACTCTCTTTTATCCGAAAATAGTAAGAGAACATGGACTAAAATCATAGAGAAAAGGAATTATGCAATTTTTACAAACATTTTTCAATTTTTATTTTTCTTGCTAATATATGGGTATGTCATTTTGCCCGCCCTATGTCATATTGCCCGGCCTTCCCCTATATATATATATATATATATATATATATATATATATATATATATATATAAGTATATATATATATATATATGTATATATATATATATATATATATATATATATATATATATATATATATATATATATATATATATATATATATATATATATATATATATATATATATATATATATATATATATATATATATATATATATATATATATATATATATATATATATATATATATATATATATATATATATATATATATATATATATATATATATATATATATATATATATATATATATATATATATATATATATATATATATATATATATATATATATATATATATATATATATATATATATATATATATATATATTGTAACGTGCCACTTCTTGGCCGTCTTAACGAGAAGAGTGGATGGGTCTTTGTCCACGAACCAGAGAGACTTATATCTAGAGTATTGAATGATGTAGTCGACACGAGTTGGTTATGCTCAAAAGAATCCTATTTATTTAATTATTTGCAAGTGAATTGGAGAGGAGCATTTATCCTCCGATACATAAAATAATCTTTCTTCTCAGAATTTTATCTTAATTGTTATTTTTATGAATGATTAACCCTTTTATTTTACTCATTTCGTAGTACTTTCATTGATTACGTTGGCCGATGGCGATGTCCTCTAGATGCTGATCTTGGTCCTCTTACTCGTGTTGGAAATCGCCGTACTGAGACCTGGGGCGTCCACCTACGTTTTGGAAGCGCCCTCAGAGTCTCTCTTCTTTTCATAGAATATTTTTAGAAAGAATTACTTTATTTATTTTATTACAAATATTACTTAAATTAAACGCTCGGGCTTGACGCCGTCGCGTAAGGAACACTCGGGCTTGTCACCGTTGTGCAAGGAAAAATGCTGGGGCTTATCGCCGTCGCGTAGGAAGGAAGACGCTCGGGCTTGTCACCGTCGCGTAAGAAGGGATTTTGCGCGGGCTCTTCGCCGTTGCATAAACTCACTCGGGCTTGTCGCCGTCGCTTAGTGGGAAAGGGTTTCGCTCGGGCTGATCGCCATCGCGTGATGAGTCTTCTGCCGCAAGCGGCAGTCGACTGACTCTTCTCTTCGCAATAGCCTCTTATATACTGCTTCGTGCTGGTGGCTCCGCTTCCCCACTCTTGGGTTTCCCCTTCCTTCGGGCTTCTCCGCTGGCTTGGATTGGCTGGGCCGCTCGTCCTCTTTGCGGGGAGTAGGGTTACGGAGTTGAAAGACGCTCGGGCTTGTCACCGTTGCGTCGAGAAACACTAGGGCTCATCACCGTCGTGTAGGGAAAGGAACACTCGGGCTTATCACCGTCGTGTAGGGGAAGGAACACTCGGGCTTAGCACCGTTGTGTAGGAATCGCTCGGGCTTGTCACCGTCGCGTGGTGAGTCGTCCACCATGGGTGGCAGTTGACTGACTTCGGTCCACGCTGCGGGCTTCTTATATCCCCGTGGCGCGGACCGAGGGCGCTTGTGATCCCCCCACTCCTCGACTCTCGACCAATCAGAGCGCGCGTTTGTTTTCCGGGCTCTGATTGCCCCGTTACAATATATATATATATATATATATATATATATATATATATATATATATATATATATATATATATATATATATATATATATATATATATATATATATATATATATAATATAAAAAAAACTAATTAATTATTAATATATTTATAATGAAGTTAATTTGTTATTAATGTATAGTGATTTATTTAATTGTTCTATGTTCTTTGTTCTATATATAGGATATTGAACGTGTGTGTGTGTGTGTTGCGTGTATCGAGAGAATATCACAAGATAGAGAAATAACTCTGTGAACCAAACGAATTAGACGCTACCCTCCAACTGACGAAGCTAATAAAAGGACGCTATCTCTAACAGAGTAGAGCGTCGAAATTTTCCTTTGTTCCCCCCTCCATATACTTTTTCTTTGTAATGCGCTTACGCAGTATTGTACTGCGCTTGCGTAGCTGGTCTTCAATCTCCCTCTCCATATTTATAGCTACTAATTTGATACTGGTGGCGGTGGTGGTGGTGGTCGTGGTGGTGAGGAGGAGGAGGAGGAGGAGGAGAAGATAATGAAAACAACTACCTATCCTAACACAGCCGGTAAAGTAGTTGTTTTTTTCTATATTAAAAAAAAAATAACCTCACTATTATTAAGGAGTACAGTATCAGGGGACGATAATCAACAATTTTAATGAGAAAAAAGAAGAAAATGAGAAATTTTACTAATAAAATAGTATAAAACTATGAGAAATGCGTTTTAAAGGACTATAAAGGCCTGTAGAGGAGTAGAGAAGGCTCTAGAGGACTATAAAGGCCTGTAGAGGAGTAGAGAAAGCTCTAGAGGACTATAAAGGCCTGTCAAGTAATAAGTAAAGGCTCTAGAGGACTATAAAGGCCTGTCAAGTAATAAGAAAAGGCTCTAGAGGACTATAAAGGCCTGTCAAGTAATAAGAAAAGGCTCTAGAAGACTATAAAGGCCTGTCAAGTAATAGGAAAAGGCTCTAGAGGACTATAAAGGCCTGTAAAGTAATAAGAAAGGGCTCTAGAGGACTATAAATGCCTGTAAAGTAATAAGAAAAGGCTCTAGAGGACTATAAAGGCCTGTAAAGTAATAAGAAAAGGCTCTAGAGGACTATAAAGGCCTGTAAAGTAATAAGAAAAGGCTCTAGAGGACTATAAAGGCCTGTAGAGCAGTAGAGAAGGCTCTAGAGGACTATAAAGGCCTGTAAAGTAATAAGAAAAGGCTCTAGAGGACTATACAGGCCTGTAAAGGAGTAAGAGAAGGCTCTAGAGGACTAGAGAAGGCTCTAGAGGACTACACAGGCCTGTAGAGAACTACAGAGGCCTCTAGAGGAGTACACAGGCCTGTAGAAAACTACACAGGCCTCTAGAGGAGTACAGAAGCCTGTAGAGGACTAAACAAGGCTCTACAGGACTCCAGAGCCCTGTAGAGGACTACACTATCATTACTACGTTGAAATAATCCAAATTACAATGTTCATAGTACATACACACAGTTAATACCGGATCAGGAAGGAGTTTCTCCAGTTTTTTGTCAATATCTCGATAAATAAGCGAGATAGAGCGAAATGGGCGTCAGTTTGGGATCACCAGGGAATGTCCTCGATTTTTGCCGATTATAGAGGAAAATAGGTGGGATAGAGCGGAATGGACATCAATTTGGGATCGGGAAGAAGTTTTCTCAGTGCTTCGCGACTATGTCGCATTATTAAGTTAATTTCTGAAAAGGGAGTTCCCAGAAAGTGAGTTTCCGGAAAGTGAGATTCCGGAAAGTGAGTTTCCGGAAAGTGAGTTTCCGGAAAGTGATATTCCGGAAAGTGAGTTTCCGGAAAGTGAGTTTCCGGAAAGTGAGTTTCCGGAAAGTGAGTTTCCGGAAAGTGAGTTTCCGGAAAGTGAGTTTCCGGAAAGTGAGTTTCCGGAAAGTGAGTTTCGGGAAAATGAGTTTCCGGAAAATGAGTTTCCGGAAAGTGAGATTCCGGAAACCTCGATGGATGACCGAAGTAATGGGGGGGGGGGGAAGGAGGAGGAGGAGGAGGGAGAGAAACAGACAGAGAAAAACGGAAAATATACTTGGGGTTTTTTTTCTCTTATTAATGCAAGATGTGAATTTCCTTGGACACCAAATTTTGTTGTCCAGGGGCCTGGTTGTGAAACCCGATCCCGGTTGCTAGTAACGAAGGCCAGTGCTCCTACTATTATACTCGACTCGACTCTTGAGTTAGGGAGGCTGGGTGGGAGGGAGGGAATATATATATAAATATATATTCCTTTACGATAGCAAAAATTTGCAGTTTTCACAAAAGAATAGAGTGTTTTTTATAGAGAAAATTTGCAATTTTACATGAGAATAGAGTGTTTTTCATGGTACTACGCTACTCTATAAGAGTCTTTTAAAGAGCGTAGACTTATTGAATGACATTTTTCAACAAATTTGATTTTTTCACCAATTTTTCAAGGGGTTCACCTTTGAAAAAATGAAAAAATTCATTTTTCCAACAATATCTCCGGTTCTATTAGTCTTAGCGACTTGGAGTTGATTTTAAATGAAAGATGAGCTCATTTGCCATCGATTTATGTGGTTCAATTTCGTTTTTTCATCAATTTTACATATATTTATACGTCATTTTCTGAAAATCAGTTTTTGTCGAATAAATGTGTTAAAAATCAATATTTTTAAATTGAAAACCCCATAAATCGATAGAAAATGAGCTAATTTTAAATTTGAGCACAACCTCAGATTGCTACGACCAATAGAACCACAGATATTCCCAAAATAGTAAAATTTTCACAAAATCAAGGGCAAATAGAGTTGAGTAAGAATAGAAATTTCTCGAAAATTGAGAAAAAAAAATCATTTCATATGAATTCCATGTGAAATTTTCTCAGAATTCCAATAAAATCATCAGAATCATTCTATCTCAATTATTTGCAATGATTTCAAGCAATTTATCCCCAAAAATTTAGTCCCTAACACATACACCAGTCTCTGTCTGTCTCTCTCTCACACATTAGAATTAGGGTCCCAGGCCCTGGGTTATTAGGGTCCTCTGTCCCTGATCGCAGTACCTAGTAAACGCAAGAATTTTACTACTCTTACTCTCTTACTCTTACTTGTTCACTTTCTCTGTCTGTCTGTCTGTCCGTCCGTCCGTCCGTCCATCCGTCCGTCCGTCCCTCTCTCAAAAGAATAGAGTGTTTTATAGGACTATGCTACTCTCTATAAGAGTCTTTTAAACAGCGCAGACCACTATTGAACATGACATTTTGTGTGAAAGAAATTGGACTATTTACTTGATTTTTTAAGGGGTTTTTGCCTTTGAAAAAATGAAAAAATTCACTTTTCCAACAATATCTTGGCGGTTCTATTAGTCTTAGCGACTTGGTGTTAATTTTAAATAAAAGATGATTTGCCATTGATTTATGTTGTTCAATTTCGTTTTTTCACATATATTTATACGTCATTTTCTCAAAAAATCAGTTTTTTAACCCAAATAAATGTGTTTTAAAACTCAATATTTTTAAATTGAAAATCCCAGAAATCGATAGAAAATGAGCTAATCTTGAATTTGAGTCATTAAGACTTGAGATTGCTACGACCAATAGAACCAAAATAGTAATTCCCAAAATAGTAAAATTTTCACAAAATCAAGGTCAAATAGAGTTGAGTAAAAATAAAAATTTCATATGAATTCCATGTCAAATTTTTTCAGAATTTCAATTAAATCATCAGAATCATTCCATCTCAATTATTTGCAATGATTCCAAAGCAATTTATCCTCAAAAATTTAGTCCCTAACACATACACCAGTCTCTGTCTGTCTCTCTCTCACACATTAGAATTAGGGTCCCAAGCCCTGGGTTATTAGGGTCCTCTGTTCCCGATCGCAGTACCTAGTAAACGCAAGAATTTTACTACTCTTACTCTCTTACTCTTATAGTCTTACTCTTTCCGCTATACCCAGGGATAAAAAGTCAGCCTTGCAGTTAGCTTGGCGCAAGAGTGCACTGGAATGAAGAGCCCAGGTTTTTTAATTTTTATTTATATATAAATATGATGATTACCCTCGTGGAAATCGCTTCGGCAGATTTTGACAAATAATGTCAAACAATCTCAAAAAATGTCATAAAATGAGAAATATTACAGATAATGAGAGAATAGTATACAATTCGACATAATTCTTCAAGTTTTGTCAAAATTTTTATGACGAATTCTGACGGAGAATGTCATATTATGAAAAATCGATTGGATGACATATATTGTCATTATTTGACTCTTTATGTCATCATCATGGCCAAAAATGTCATTTATTCACATAAAATTACAAACTTTTATTGTCGCTTTATGACATTTTTTGTCATATCATATAGCGTCCAAATATGTCGAAAAATGACAATCTTTGCCATAATATGACCTTTCTTTCTCTGTGATTTTTCACCACTTCATGGTGTTTCATAAACTGTCAGAATAGGACGATTCATGAGTAAAAATTAGGAATAATGTCAGCATATTTCAAATTTCGTTAAATATTTTCTATCATAATATGTCATATAATTTCATATTCGGACAAACAGTAATTCTTGGAGGCATGTTGGAAAATGTAGAATCATGATGAAAAGTGATAGAATGGAATATATAATGTCAAATCATGACAGATTATGTCATCTTCTAAGCATCATAATATGTGATATAATGCTATGTGTATGAGTGAAATTGGTAGTTCTGAAAACGCCGCTAGAGCGCGCATCATAGAAAACTAGTCCGCAAGTCCACTATCATTTTAGAAGTCATAAGTTCAAACCAGCGAGCAAGTTTTCTGTGACTAAATCACCGCATTCTTGATACTATCCGTGTGGGTGCTTCCCATACAACTTAAAAGAATAATACCCGCTGATAGCCTCCCTAGTGGAGTGTTAAATTATGATACAATTTTCTAAGGGAAAGGTTAGTAAAATATGATGATGTCCCAATTGATGGTGAAACTTTTTCATATTTTGACAACAAAAGTCAATACACCACAGTAAAATTATTTTACCAATTAATATACAAAAAAAACATCAAAGTATGATATTTTATGATAGATTCTGCAAAAATATTTCAGATTATGACATTTTTTGACAAATTTGCCATCCCTATTCACACTCGAATTATGACAGATCATGGCAGACTCTTCGATAATTTGTCGAATTATGACATTTTTTTTCTGAATAAATATGACGAAATCTGACCTGCTTGTTCCAATTTACGGATAGAAATCGTCAATTTTTGATGGAAAGTGTCAAATATGATCGATATATGTCCGATTCTGACCGACTTCTGACGAAATCTGACATAAATTGTCAGCCAGTTTTGATGTATTTCTACAGAATTCTGCAGCGTCTGTCATTTTTCTACAGAATCTGACGACTCGATTTCCACGAGGGTATGGGTATAAAAATTATTATCAGTACATAAAATTTGGAATCATTTTATTTAAAAAAAGAAAAAAAAAGCTACATATTGACCAAGATAAATTAATACTGTTTTAAATTTAAAATGTAATACTAATACAGTTTTTATATAAATATGTGAATTATAGAACAACAACAAATAATTTGTCCAACTGAATAACACTTGGAATCTAAAAATGAAGTACTAAGCTGTATGAAAAAAAAAATTTCAAACTTTCATTATCTTGGTTAATTTTGCAAACACGGAAAAAGTTTATACTAACAATTTTGTGGATCCTTTCAAGATTTTTTAATCAAACAGAGTCCCTATGAATCAATGGCAAATGATGTCACTTTTCACTATCCATTAGAATTAGCTACAACTACTGCCAGTCAAAAGTAAGTAAAATTGCAATTGCTCAGCGACACAATAACGCGTGGATGGAAAATGAAGTATTGGGGTATTTCTTTCAAGTTTTTTTCTATTTTGCAAGTTGATAAAAAATAAAGATGCTGTGAATGAAATGTAGAGGGAAAATTAACCAAGACTAGTAATTTCCGAGATATCACGTTTTTTTTTTTTTTTTTTTCATTATTATTTTTTAAGAGTAGTTGAGAAACAATGGATAGTGCCTTGTGAATTTTTCATTAAATGCTATTAATATTGTAACTAAGCCCGAAGGATCTCGTTCGTCGCGGAACATCGGCAGAGCACAGGTAAGTGCACTAACCGTCGCGCACAACCCTGAGGCAAATAGTCGAGTCACCCCGTATACGTTATATCGAAAACCCCAATATTCCCGTTACGCAACGCCCCAAAAACCCGTGACAAACCCCGAAACGCGACCGTTCAAAGCGGAAGCGAGGCTAGGGATGGGAAACCGCGTGAAAAGCCCAGTAAGAAGGGCGCTCCCAATAAGGGGATTTTTTTTGTAGCAGTGAGAAAAAAGGTTTGGAGCAATATTTTGTTTTTTAGTAGTTAGTGAGGATTGGGAGGCAGCAGCGGACGAGATCCGTGCCTCAACGTACGCCAATCGTTTTTTTTGTGGGATATACAAGGCCCGGTAGTATTTAGGAGGCATCGGCGGACAAGATCCGTGCCTCAAGGTTAGAGTGTAGTTATTGTTAAAATTTAGGGGCATCAGCGGACACGATCCGTGCCCAATAAAGTATTAAAAAATTTAGTAATTGTAAAATCCCGGAGAAGCGCGCCCAAAAGTAGCCCGGTCGCTAAGAAAATAAATTGTTAGTAGAGAAAATAGTCGATAAACCCGTTTGAACTCGAATGAAAACCGCGCGAAGAAGTCCCGTCGTGAAGATCAATGTCATGCACCCTAGCGGCCGAAAGAGGCATGAGTTGTGAGAGCGACCGTGCCCATAGAGGCATACACAGTCGCAGATACGCCGGACTGTACACAACACGTGGGTGATAGTCGTTGTTCGCGAGTGTGCTAAAACTAATTAAATAAAGGACGGAAAAAAAAGGACCCGTGAGGACGGAAAAGATGGAGAGGAAGGCAGAGACGGTGCCGCCGAGGGATTCGGTGAGAAAATAATTTTTTTCCCGTATTTTCCCACTCCCCGTAGTAATTCCCGTAACTCCGTTTTTTCCAATTTCTTTTGATTTTCCCCGTGGCGAAATTAAACCATAAGTTAATTAATTAAACTAGTCCCCGTCGCGAAACACCCCGTGGCGTCTATTTCGTACGTTTTTTTTGTGAAGAGGAAAGCCAAACCCCGCGCGTTTCATCCACCGTAACAAGCCGGTCGTCTGTCTCTCTCGCACTCATTGTGTCGAGGTAGGCGAAATGGTTTTCAGCCCGTAACCCCCGTAGTTTTCACGGGAAAAATCAGAAACCAACCCCCTTCGATGAGGTTGATCCCCAGGCACCCGACAAGTCCCCATTTATCCACCCGTGACGTTTTTTTTGAATTTTTAATTAGGAAAAACTGAAAAGGAAATTGGAGCATTTCATTGCCAAACACCCGGTGATAATACTTTCCATTCCCCCTTCCCCCCATATCACGTCACCCATATACCTCGGACAAATTCCGAGAAATCTAGTGCCTCAGGACGGTTATTGTGCTTTCCAGGAATCGAATAATAATAACTAAAATAATTTTATTTCGCGTCTTGTGATAATAATAACTAAAATCATTTAATTCCGAGTCGCGAATAATCATAAATAAAATCCATCTAATTTTTGAGTAATTCCGATATTAATTTAGGTTTTATTTCTCTTTTTGGGATTTTCTGTTGGGGAATAATTTTGCTTAGATAGGGCAACCAAAGAGAACTGCGAAGTAATGTAATTATTATTATTCTGGGACAATATACGTTAATTTTACCCGATTTCTTGTGTTGTTTCGAGGGTTTCAGGACTTTGCTATTTTTTCGGGGTGTTCGTTTCTTTTTTTTTTGGAGTAACAACAGCGGATCGGGTTAACACCCCCCGATTCCCCCCCCCCCCCCCTCTGACTCATGACATGTGAATCTCTCGGGCTAGCCGGGAAGAAGGTAACACCTCCCCCCTTCCACCTATTTCGTTCCGTTCTCGGTGGAGTTCCTGGCTGCTACGGGCCGGGTATGAGCCGTAAATATGTAGGGCGGGAACCCACCGAGGAACTTCTGGTTTGGTGGTTCCGTAAAAACCACCTGGCGCCCATTTATGAGGTTTTAACAGGGAACTTTGATAGAGAGAGGTGGAGGGAGGGACGGCGCAGTAGCTTTTTATCCCCCGGATAAAAAGTCACGTTACACCTTGGGTAACCGTTACATGAATTGTACAATAAGTTACAATTGTATCGTGGAGACTACACGGCAGATTCATCGCTAGTTGTCACTTGTCATTCAATAGATATTTTCCGAGATGCCCTCCAAAATGGCAACAGAAGACATATAGTGAGAAAATCAATTCCTCAATCGATGATTGAATAACGAAGAGACTCATCAGATATGTATGAGCATATGAGATGTGTCTTCCTATTCTTCACTCATCGCAATATGAATTATACAATAAGTTACAATTGTAACGTGGAGGATACATGGCAAATTCATATCTTCTTGTCTCTGGCAATCCCCGCAAAATATTTTCCCGTTCAATGGATATTGAAGACATGAGGATAGTTCCGGGAAATGTAGATAATAATGTTCGTAATTTGGAAAATGAGTAGTTTTTCAAGTATCAATATTTTTCATGTTTGAGCAGCAGATAAAAATTACGAAAAAACCAAAATTATATTCATCCATTCAGTAATCATCTAGACCTATCCAAGAAACCAATTGTATTATTGAGAGAAGCACGATTATTCTATTAATTGACTACAAAAAGTTTATGACAGTTCATATATTAGTAAAGAATAGCTCTATTAGCTAGCTCCCTAAGCGGAGATCCTAGTTCAAATCCCACTCATATATTTCTTTCTGAATCAAATTACTCCTTTAAAAATGCAAATTCATCTATTCCTCTCATATTGATTATGAATGTCAGCAATTGAAGTAATTAATGAGGATACTGTATACATCTTCCCGTTCTTCAGCCATCGATATATGAAGTGCTATACTAATAGTATATTGTACTACAAGTTACAATTCTGTCCTGGAGTCTGCACCGCACATTTATATGTAGTTGTCACAGTTATCCACTCGGTACTTCCTGCACCTTTTGGATTGGTCTCGATATGATTTCCTGCTAGTTACTCATTGCTATATGAATTGTACAATAAGTTATAATTCCGTCAGGGAGTCAACACGGCGCATACATATGCAGTTGTCAAACTTATTCACTCGGTACTTTCTGAGCCCTGCGAAATCGTCAGAAAGGCCATCTAGTAAATGAGTGTATTACTATATCGATAATTAAATAACAGTGCGATATATTAGCTGTGGATGAATATATGGGACATGATTTTCTGCCAGCTACTTATTGCTATATTGATTTGTACAATAAGTTATAATCCTATCGTGGGGGATACACGGTAAATTTGTATGTTGTTGTCTCTGGCAATTCCACAAAAATCATTTTTCCATCCAATTGGTCTTAAATTTTCGGGAGTAGTGATAGGGAGCTCAGAGAATGATTTTGGTAATTTGGTAAATGACTCATTCATTATGGACTGAATGTTTTTTTAGCAAGTAAACAACAGATAAAAATTTCGGAGCAGCCGTAATTGTGCTTAGCCATTCCGAAACTATCTAAAGATATCCAGGGAATCAACTTTATTTTTAGGGGATGCATTATTATTCAATTGATTGAGCAGAAGAGGCTCATAAAAGTCAGTGTAGCAGTAACGAATTGCATCTCGTAAAGTGCTTATTAAGCACACTGCTATGTTACCTCACTCATTAAGCACAGATCCCGGCTTAGAATCCCTATCATATTTTGTTTTTTTCACATTCATCTACTCCTTCCAAATGCAAATTCATCTATTTTTCTCATGCTGCTCATGAAGTTGCATCGATTGAAGAGATCAATGAAGATACTGTACACGTCTTCCTCTTATTCAGTCATCGATGTATGAAATTTACAATAAGCTGCAATTTTGTCGTGGAATCCTCACGGCAAGTTCATATGCAGTTCTCACAGTGATTCTCTCGGGACTTTCTACGCCCTCTGGGATAGTGTGAAAGGCCATGTAGTTGAGGAGTAAACTGCTATATCGATACCTACATTGCAGAGAGATATATCAGCTGTAGATGACTATATGGGATTACGATTTTTATCTGCTAGCTACTCATCACTATGTGAATTGTACTATAAGTTACAGTTTTATCGTGGAGCATACACATTGAGTCCGTATCCAATTGTCTCTGGCAATCCCTTGAAATACATTTTTGATCAAATTGAGATTAATTTTTTGGGGATAGTCTTGGGGAACTTTGGAAATGATTTTCGTAATTTGGGGAATAACTCATTTGTAATCGAGCGACTTTTTTATTTTTTAATAAATGCCAAATAAAACTTTCCAAGCAGCCACAATGATATTGATTTTGTAGATTTTAGTATGGAATTCATAACCTTCCAATCTCCCAGGATATTTATTGGATTGTTTATTAATCCGGTAATCATCTGTGAATTTTCAGGGAACTAATCTTATTATTCAGGGATGCATATTCATTCAATGGAAAGAGTACAAAACGCGGATAAAAGTTAATTGACTAGTCGAGAGATGTATCTCAGAAGCGGCTCTCCCAGCACGTTGCTATGTTACCTTCCTCATTGAGCGGGATTTCTGAGTTCAAATCCCGGTCATATACTTTTTTTTAAATTAAACTACTTTCTTCAATACACAAATTCATTCGTTTCCGGGTTGTTGCTGATGAAATTGCACCAATGAAGGTAATCAATGAGGATACCGTAGACATCTTCTCGTTCTTCGGTCTTCAACATATAATGTGTACAATAAGTTGCAATTCTGTCGTGGAATCCACACGGCAAATTCATATGCAGTTTTCACAGTGATTCTCTTGGCACTTTCTACGCCCTCTGGAGTCGTTTCAAAGGTCATATAGTTGAGGAGTGAACTACAACATCGATAGCTATATTGCAGAGAGATATATCTACTGTGGATGAATATATGGGATACAAGCTTTGTCTGCTAGTTACTCATCGCTATGTGAATTGTACTATAAGTTACAGTTTTATCGTGGAGCACGCACGGTAAATCCATATCTTATTGTCCCTGGCGATCACCTGAAATCAATTCTCAATCTAAATCTTATTGATTTCTTGGGAATAGTCTTGGAAGCTTGGGGAATGATTTTCGTAATATGGGAAATAGCTCATATGTTATGAATCAACATTTTTTTTACAGATGAATGGCAAAAGGAAATCTTGAAGCAGCCACAATTATGTTTATCGATTCAGATATCATCAGTGGATTTTCAGGGATTTAATTTTATCATTCAGGGATGCATATTCATCTAATGGAAAGAGTATAAGACACTGATAAAAGTTGATTTACTAGTAGAATGATATATCTCGTAAGTGCCTCTTCCACCACGTCGCTATTTCACCTTCTGCATGAGGCGGAGATCCTGGGTTCGAATCCCGGCCATATACTTTTTTTTTAAATCAAACTATTTTCTGGAGAACGCAATCCTTTCCTTTCTTAATTGTTGCTGATGAAATGATGCCAATGAGAGTAATCAATGACGATACCGTATGCCTCTTCTCGTTCTTCAGTCATCGATATATAATGTGTACTGCAAGTCACGATTCTGTCATGGGGCTTACACGGCAAATTCATATCTAATTGTCATGGACTAGCCACTCGGTCCTACTCGCTGACTCCGAATAATTCACGTCGGGATCTTCAATATCGAGGTTCACAAATGCTAGTGAATCAGTACAGTCGAATACCTTACAGCCCAGGCCTCATATATGTGAGGCTAGAAGAATGGCTGCACCATGACAGCACCATGGTGCTGATCGAGAATTGTTCTAGCGATGGATAGAATATTAACTTCTACGAGCCACTCACCCTTGATTGATAGAATTTATGTTCTCACAAAATAATGTCATTTTTTTGTTCCAGATGATCTTCTTTCGACATTTACGCAAAAAGGCTGACCTACAATTATTCAGATTATTTTCTCAACTAAAATCCTTGTATATAAATGATGACTTCATGAACAGAAAAGAAAACTCATCATGTATTCCGGAAGTATATTTATTGAGTGTAACAATTGTCTCATCGATATCTGTTACGTGCTGAAACACGTAATTCATGTTAGGGTTATCTTTGAATGGGTTTTTCCCCAAAAACTTTCAAGGAAGGGAGGGTTTTTCCCAGGCATTTCCTCTTACCGTAATTTACGGGTTTTTCCCCAATTCCCGTTAGATTCACAATTACTCAGGGGTTTTTCCCATCAATAGAACAAAAGTCCCCAAACAGAGTGTCAAAATTTCCCCACAGCTGCAACTTTATTGCACGGAGCGTAGTTTGCTAATCCCTGCAATAAAACCAAAGGTTCCTTTCCAAAATTGAGCACGAATCTTTTCCTTCATTTTTCTCGAGTCTTTAATGACTTTATTAGCCTATGTTCATGTTTGTTCCTTCTTTAAATTTTTTATTACTATAATCCCTTTCACCTGGACGAGACCTTACCCAAACAACCCAATGTTCTATACCTGAAGGATTCGACACCTAAACCACCACCCACTTGAAACCTATCACGGGATTCGCCAATTCTTACCCCCTCTTACCCTCTCCAATACTTCACACCTCATTTTCCAATAATATTTAAGGAGAGACTAACAATTATAAACTTACTTCCCGACAGAGGCTCAAGACAGCTAGAAGTTACTAAGTGTTATTCTCAACCATGGTAATGTCTTAAAATTAAAATAAAAATAATAATCGGAAATCAGTAAAAAAGTAAAGTTATATGTATAGAGTTAAAATTAAAATAAAGTGTGTGTTTTTAAAATAAATCTCAAGTGTTAACCGATATATTTTTTTTTCACAACAACCTCCTAGAAAACAGTCACGCAAAATTATCTTGGCGTGGGACAGTCCGCATTGAATTCTCTCTCTTGCACTGAGGCACCGGCCTTGCAACCCGAGTCTTAAATAGAGTTCATTGACGGCACAATATCTATAATATAGGCTTATTAAAAAAATTCATGAAAATGACCTTTTAGTGACAAGACTCCTTGAGTAAAATGATGCGAGCAAATGAATATGATAAAAAAAATGAAAAGTAAAAGATGGTAGAACTATTTTTCAGATCTTCTTACTCAATTTGGAATTAGTATAGTATTGCAAAAAAATTATTATCTATCAATGATAATGGAGTTATTTAACTCGATTAATTACAGCAGCATGGGAGTATGCAGCGCTTTGTGATTATCTTCCTTTTCCTTTTCAACTCATTCGAACGATCATGTTTCGTACCATTTAGTTCAGTTGAAGTCAATTTTCGGCGAACAACCCGTACTGGTCTTACTCTGTACACTCTACATGCGTAGTCATCTGAAACATAAAAATGGAGATTTAATGATATTTACCACTTCTACGTCGTTGTCATATATTTACAAACGGTGATTTTTCATCCAACAACTGATATCTCGGTGAGAAAAGTTCGTACAGAGGGAAGATATCAGAAATTAAAGTTGAAGAACCGGGCTAAATGACCCTAGCATTTGTTAAAACTAGAAATTTTTGTTGAACTTGTAGACATCTTAAAGAAAGAAAAAAGAATTTTTTCTTTTCTTCATGTTCATCCCCTTTTTGCACCATAAGTCAAGTTCAATGAAAATTTCCATTTCAAAATTTTGAAATTATGCATTTGAAGCTTTAACCTTTCGTTGGTCGCGTGTTTTTTTAGTATCTCACTTGCACTGTCGTAACTCTCTATAGATTGAGTAGTGTCCGGCGGCGCGCCGCTCACCACGCGAGCAGCGAAGGGTTAAAATGATTTTTTTCATTTTGATTCTATAATTTTTGACAAAGTTACAGCCTTCCGAAAAACGCCAAAGAAACTTCGCAAATTTTCCTTTTTCTCTCCTTCTTCAACTACTTCATACCGTTGGATGTATTGTATCATATTTTGTGAAAAGATACTTACTCTCATAGAATTGTGGCATTGATGATTCATCAGGAGGCATAACTATGTGTTCCTCATCTTTGGAATTCTCTTTAGAAATCGAGCATTTGATTTCACTAATTAGCAAAGGATATTTAATCTCGTTTTCTCCCCTCACCTCAGCTCCTTCAGTGTCCGTTTGTTCTCTTTCTGTTTCAATTATTGAAACTCTCTGTCTTTCATTAATTAGCTCATTGATCATGATAGCTGAGCGGAACTCATCAAGTTTTTCAAGTAGAACACTAAACCACGCTCTCACTCCTTTCATTTGGTGAAAAGGGTCCTCCATGTAAGCTATCCACTCTCTATTGTAGAATGCAACGCATATTTCCGCAAACATTTCGTGCAAACCATCAGTCTCCCCATAACATCGGATAATTTTTTCCATCTTACATGTGTAAGCGGTGCACTTATCGAAGGACTTAGCTAAAAAAGAAGAAAAATGATAAGTGATAAAGAAAAGCATATAGACTAGAAATCCTAGAACAAGCTACTCTAAAAAATTAAATTGTGGCAAAGAGCGTGCTGGATGGATTACTTGCTTGAAGAATGAGATTGTCATGTCATAAGTGAGTGGAGAGAAAGTGGGCCCTATATTCACAGAATTGATTGAATGACTAGAGAAGAGCGTGGTAAACCAAAATTCTGGGATGAAAAAGAACGAAGAGCTCCCTATTCTGATTACGTGAAATGAAATTCGATTTCAAAAAAATCTTATAAGAAAGTCCCGATTACTATTGAAACGGTTATACCACTGTAGAATTACTATAAAATTGTTTCCTTTGACGAACTTCAGGACCTGTCATCTGGCAATTATATTTTTTTTAATAAAGCTTAGGATTTTAAGACATGAATATATGCTCATTAATTCCCTTAAATGTTATGTACGTATTACCCTTTTTTTCTACCTTGAAAAATGTCTAAAAATCCCCTTCTTTTAAAGTAGCTGCAGTGATGAAACTTCTTAAATTCTTTTTGAGAAGGGTATGTGCCGAGGATCTCTCAACGATTCATACAGATACGAAGTATGGAATGGAAGAAAACTCACCAGCAGAATAATAACCTGTAGGCATGTAAATATTCGGAGACAAGCCGCAACGTCTCAGGCGTTGCTTCTTATGCTCCCTTGCGCTATTTAGCATCAGTGCATAAAAACATAATTTTCTATTAGATCCAGAGTTTCGAACAAAATCCAACTCCTCTCCTTCATGAAAGAGCCGATGGAGTTTCGGAAAATCATCCTCGAATTTCCACCGTCGATATTCCTTAAGCTTCTCAAAAAGTATTTCCTGGAAAAACAGAATCAAGCGTGAATTCCGAGAACCCTCCAAATCCGTATGACAATTGCATAACATCATAACTGAGGAGAGTAAAAACTCTCGAGCAACTCACTTGTGTTTCCAATTTCTCTGGATCAAAAACTGAATTCATTTTCAAACTGTTTTCCTTGTAGAATTTATGTCAAAAAACTTGACGTTCGTAATTTAATTTTTTTTCAAATTTCTTGATGTCGATCACTTCAAAAATTTCACTATCACTATGTAAAATCTCGAATTATTATCTGCCCGATCAAAATCCGAAAATTATTCAACTAATAAGAAGAATGAATTTGTAATATTTGGGCACGATAGATACTTGATACAGTGTTCCAATCACTGTGACTGGATATTTCAAACGGACGTCTGAGACAGCCCTTCTATTCCTTTTGGTTATATCCGCTATGAGAAGGGCAAGTACCAATGTCTGAGACAGTTGAAACGTCAACACTGAAAGACCTGCTGTAACGTCTTCAGTCCCCACCATGAACGAAAGAAAGTGCTCAAGTGCGCTTAAGCTACACTTGGTGTGATGACGTGCAGAGATGGTTGACGAATACTTAAAGAGAGTTTATTTGAAATGTAAACATTTGTATTTCCCTCATAAACACACTCAGCGAAACGATTGAAGGAACGAAGATTTTTCCCCATTTTTTCAGTGATTTTCAAAGAATTGTATTTTCTTAAAAAATGATCGAATTGGAATAAAACCAAATGAATTTTGGAATGTTTATTCGTAGATCTTGGAATGTAAAATTGGCTTTGACATAGCACGGGTATCCCTCAGTAAATCATTGTAAAATCTTTTACAAACTGGTTTTTATTGATGTTTTTAAGTGAATATATGATGTTTCATGATGTATGTATGATGATGTCTCAAAACAAGTGGATAATGTTCAACTTATGGGTCATTGACACTTATGTTTAGTTAAACATAAGTGTGAAGGACGCATAAGCTGTTGAAACTTGAACATGCGTGCTTCTATCGCGCTCCCCCCTCTCCGTCATGCTAGCAGAACCACGACGTGCACGTGGAGGGGCTCAGGTTCCAAAAAATGTGTTGGAACTTGACGCTGTAATAGCCGACAAGTCCAACAGTTGATGGAAATGGAGACCGTTTATTGGTACCTGAAAGTCAACATCTTACGATGGAATTTCTGTTTCACCTGGTCCAAGTTGTGAAATGACAATGATGATGAAATTGAGATCTTTTCCCTTTACTCCACCCCTCTTCATGGGCAATTGTTTGTTTTAAAAATATTTGATACAAAATTTGTTGAAAAAACTTCATTTTCACCACACAACCAGTCACACACCTTGCTAATGTTGTAAATTCCATAGTTTTTCATCAACTCCAGAGGCAGATAGAAGTGGAAACCTATTTTTTAACACCTTCTTCATAAAATTCACTTGACCCATTCATAACTTGCAATCATTCGGATCCACGCATATGTATCATTCATCAAAATCCATGTTGAACATGTAGTCTGAGTCAGACCAATCAGAAACAGACTCAAGTTCATCAGTTGTTGTTGTTCTTAATAAATCAAGAAAGACATCAGGAATTTGATTGGGATTGTTTCTATGACGGAAGTAAAATTCCGCAATATGTTCAAAGAAATATTGTTTCTTTAACCCTTTCCTTGGTAAACTGGTTTTTAGACTATACCATGAGCTCTCAATATTTTGGGTATAGGCCCCCGAGTGTGGATCAACATAGTTGTGTTTGTGATTGACAGTAAAGTGTTTGTATCCATGAACAGAAAGTCCACAGTATGAGGACCAACAGTCTGTATGTACTGTTGTACCCGTTATTACGTATTTCTTAATAATCTGGTGTAGAATTTCTTTGGATCTACCCTTAACTAATGCAACAAACATTCTTCTGCTTTGTCTGCCAATGCCACCCACAACCCAGTAACCCAAACTTAATCTACTTGATTTTTCACCAGGACCAATTCTTGTTTCATCGATTTCTACAATTTCATCACCTCCAATCTTTCCTAAATTTTGGAAATAATGTAATTTGCATAAGTTTCTGAACTTGTGATTTAATTTAACAGCAGTACTTGAGGATAAGTTACAATGTACTTGAAGAGTACGTTGTGTTGGATGAAAAACAAGTTTATAAGCAAAGAATCTGAGTAATTCACATATATCAATTCTTGAATTCTCGAATATATTGTCTCTGAAGATAGTAATTTTAGTATTGCACCTTCCATTCAAGTTAACTCTTTTACATATAAAGAAATAATTGTCTTTACTAATTGAACAGTCCTTTAAGCAAGAGGGACAACATAACCCTTTGCGTAACACTCTTTTTTCTAACAAAAACTTGGTGGTAATGTTTTTATTCCGACACTTTTCAAGAAATTCATGTAATAGCATATTGCTAAAGATGTTGTGTTAATATTAATGTAAAAAGTCTTACTTGTTGTTGTGGAATCATGTGCACTCGTAGTTTTTTACTTTACTCAAAACCGGCACTTGCTGGAACTCCTCGTTGGCACCATGCGGTCAAGAAAATTAATTTCTTCAGTGGTCATTGACTCAAACATTGTCGCTACGGGTATATCGAAGGCGGAATTAATATTGTGAACGAGATTTAGCGGGAATTTATGAAATTACAAAGTATACCAAATCGGGGTACCTGTGCTATACAAAAGCCGTAAAATTTTTTGGACATTTTTATAGTGCAAAAAGAGCATTGAATGCGAAACA
Source organism: Aleiodes alternator (assembly GCA_963921955.1). Classification (NCBI taxonomy): domain Eukaryota; kingdom Metazoa; phylum Arthropoda; class Insecta; order Hymenoptera; family Braconidae; genus Aleiodes; species Aleiodes alternator. The sequence continues at coordinate 11,562,745 of OY998107.1, read as the reverse complement.
TTTTTCTTCCAATTTCCAAAATGGTCCACGGACTCGAAAAATTTTTCTTTGACTTAACCAATATCAGGGTCGTTCAGTATGATTCTTCGGCTTCAGTTCAATTTTCTCACATGCGACCGTCCGTCACAAGGTAACGGCAATTGAATGAAGAAGCATCCTTTTGTCTTTTATCGTCGACATCTCGTTAACAACTTCATCGCACTCGAGTTGAAAAATAAAGTGTTCTGAGTTGTACAAATTGTCGACCTAGGAACAAAAGGGCGTAAGTGCCATTTTTTTCATTTTTTTAATAACAAAAGGGCGTAATTTTCTTTCGCTCTATTGATTATGCTCGATTTTGCCCATCATTTGGAGCATTTTTTTTCTCGAATAACAAACAGGTGTACCTCCAATTATTGATATGAAACAGGCGTATCTCCCTCACATAGGCCCTTTTGTTATTATAATTTCTACAAAAGAAATTCATGGTTAAGGAAAATATTTAAAAACAAATAGGCGTATGTGAAGAAGATACGCCTTTTTACCACTAAGCATCTTCTGTATAATGGTTCGAACGCACAGAAAACACTGAGCGTAGAACACACACAGAAGTGTGTAATCTCTGCACATGTATACGTACTTCACGTTCTCACAATCGAACGTGATCTACGCACACTTGTGCGTGATGTACGCACACGTGTGCGTGATGTCCACACACGGTAAGTCGCGAAATAGACATTAATTTGGGATCAAGAAGGAGTTTTTCCAGTTTTTTGTGATTATCTCAGTGAATAACCGAGATAGAGCGAAATAGATATCAATATTGAATCAGGAGAGAGTTTTTTCTGTTTTTCACGAAGATCTCGGTGAATAAGTGAGATAGAGCGAAATGGACATTAATATGGGATCACCGAGGAGTTTTTTCAGTTTTTCGCTGTCATCTCGGTACATAACAGAGATACAGCGACATGGACGTTAGTATGGGATCACCGTTGTGAAGGGGTAGAGATGCAATCAACTACCCCAAGGGATGAGAATACGAGTGGGAAATGTGAAAAATATGTATTGAGTCGCTTTAATACACTTATTCCGTATTTGCAATAATAATGAAGATACACTCAGCAAAAAAATTAAGGGAGCAGTAAATTTTGTTAGTTTTTTGGGTGATTTTCAAATGGCTGTAACTTCGTCGAAAATCATTGTATCAGGATTTTAAAAAAACGGTTCGAAAGCTTGAAGTTTCTACTCTTGAAATCTTGTGATGAAAATTTTTTATGACCATCCGTTATAACGAGATAAGAGGGTTGAAAGCGGAAATTTTTTTTTCTTTTTTTTTCATTTTTTCAAATTGTTCCACGGACTTCAAAAAAAATTTTTAACCCTAACCCTCATCAGAATCGTGTAGCCTGCTCTTTCAGCTTCAATTTTCTTTTTTTATTTTCCCCTTACGACCATTTGTTGCTGAGATATCGTCGATTGAATCAAAAAACACCCTTTTGTCTTTAATCGTCGATATCTCAGAAACTACTGATCGCATAGCGAGCGGATGATGAGATTCGTAAACTTGAATAATTTTCCTGTAAGATTAGTGTACTGTTCAATTAAAAAAAAAAAATTTCCACTTTTAAAATCCGTTTGAAAAGGTACCGAAAAATTGAGTTTTTTTACTTTTTTGAAAATTGCCCAGAATTTCGCGAATTTTGTGGAAATTGCAAATGTTTTAACGTTTTTCTTTACTTTACTGTGTGCTGAAATGCCGCCTAAATTTTCAAGCCAATCGGCTGGACCGTTTTTTTTTCCCGAATGAACAAAGTTTTAGCAAAAATTAAAGGAACACTTTTTTGTTCCTTAAACACCAATTAAAGATGATTAAGGCCGAAAATGTGTTTTTTTCCGTCATTTCTTTGTGAGTTTCTGTGCAAAATTCGTTCAATCTTATCGAAAAAAAAACAATGAAAAAATCGTTTTTTTTGCAAAAATCAACGAAAAATTCGTTCTTTTTCTTTAAAAAAAACCCATCGGATTTGAAAAAATCGGAATTTTTTTTTTTTTTTAGTTCAAAAAAACGCCAGAATCGCATTTGACTTGGAGAGATAGTGATATTTTTAGCAAAAAAAAAATTTTCTCGATATGTTTTCGATTAAAATTACATTTTTTTTCGACTTTCTCCGATTGAAAACTAAAAAAAAAGCAATTTTTCAATCGAAAAAAAACATTTTTTTGTTTAAAAACAATTTTTGAGTGACTATCTCTCCGAGTCAAATGCGATTCTAGCTTTGTTTTTTAATTTTTGAAATTTTTTTTTCGATTCTTTCCTGGTTTTTTCCGAAGAAAATTTTTCGATTTTTTTATTGATCAAAGAAAAAAAAATCAAATTTTTTGTTGATTTTTGCAAAAAAAAATCGATTTTTTCATTGTTTTTTTTCGATGAGACTGAACAAATTTTGCACAAAAAATCACAAAGAAATAACGGAGAAAACACATTTTCGGCCTTAATCATCATTAATTGGTGTTTAAGGAACAAAAAGGTGTTCCTTTAATTTTTGCTGAAACTTTGTTCATTCGGGAAAAAAAATGGTCCAGCCGATTGGCTTGAAAATTTAGGCAGTGTTTCAGCACACAGTAAAGTAAAGAAACAAGTTAAAACATTTGCAATTTTCACAAAATTCGCGAAATTCTGGCCGATTTTCAAAAAAGAAAAAAAACTCAATTTTTTGGTACTTTTTCAAACGAATTTTAAAAGTGGAAGAAATTTTTTCTTCAGTTGAACAGTGCAGAAATCTTACAGGAAATTCATTCAAGTTTACGAATCTCATCATCCGCTCGCTGTGCGATCAGTAGTTTCTGAGATATCGACGATTAAAGACAAAAGGGTGTTTTTTGATTCAATCGACGATATCTCAGCAACAAATGTTCTCAGGGGGAAAATAAAAAAAGAAAATTGAAGCTGAAAGATCAAGCTACACGATCCTGATAAAGGCTAGGGTGAAAAAAATTTTTTGAAGTCCGTGGTGCAATTTGAAAAAATGAAAAAAAAAGAAAAAAAAAATTTCCGCTTTCAACCCTCTTATCTCGTTATAACGGATGGTCATAAAAAATTTTCATCACAAGATTTCAAGAGTAGAAACTTCAAGCTTTCGAACCGTTTTTTTTTTATCCTGATACAATGATTTTCGACGAAGTTACAGCCATTTGAAAATCACCCAAAAAACTAACAAAATTTACTGCTCCCTTAATTTTTTTGCTGAGTGTATTTCAAATTCAAATTTCTTATGAGCTATCTAGCTCAACTGCGACAAAAACCTGAATTTTTGAAATTCATGAAAAAAATTCTTATTTTTCGATATTTCTTCAAGATCTCATTACAGAAAATCAAAAATGAATCAAGAGATGCGGTAATGTCTCTCGCCAAAAAACAGAACCGAAATAAATTCCAAAAAAAATTCCTGGCTGGACGATCGGTATCGAATCATATGGGCACAGCCAAAAACGTTTTTTGAATTTTGGTTTCGGCATCTGTTTTTCCTCTATTATTGTTACTGAATTGAGAATTTGCGCTTTTCCGTTTGCACAGAGTACTCGGGGCTATAGACATACAGATTGAAAAGAAAAAATTTATTCACAAGGTATTATGAACACAATCTTTTCGAATTTCCATTTTGTTATTAGAATTACTTTAATTTTTATAATATACATCGTTTGGACGTCTCTGCACAAGTCCGAATATTTTCGATGTCTCGAAATTATACGCATAGCTGCAATTTTCTCTGAATAAATCTATCGTGAAAGTTGTCCCTGCACCTTATACCCTCTAGTTTTGCGGCACAAAGAAAGAAGGAACGTATCCACGTTTCTCTTTCACTTTTGCTGCCCAGAAAACCATGAATTTGTAACGGTTGGCTTGACTGACCTTGAGCCAACGCGTTAAATGCACTGAAATTCCTCAAACTGACCCAAATTTATGCTCCAAATTTTTCCCCAAATTACTCCCGATTAATTTCCCTTTATTTAAACTGGGCGCCAGTCGTTTTTCGAAACTTTAACAGCTTGGGGGAAAACGACAAATCCCCAAGTTTTATTCTAAATCAACGATAATCCAAAACCCCCAAAAAGACTCTAATTTTACCCGCTTTTTTATATGAAACTCTCAATTTATCCCGAGGGGGAGAGGGGACGATACCCTCTATTTGGGTATTCGTGACGACAAAAACTTTACACAAAACTCATGACAAATTTTAGCTCCAATAATATAAATTCGATATATTCAGAAGAATTAATTATATACACGTAAATTGAAAAAAAACCATTAAATATTTAAAGAAACCTTTCGTGAATAATATTATAATTATTTCACCTTAATTATTAACTCAAAATTGGACTCAGAATGACCAACAATAATTTTAATTTTAGCCGGGTGGCCTCACCCGGAACAGACGCTAACTCGACGTTTTCTTTACTTTAAACTCTTTACTCAAAATTCTTTACTTCTAATCTTTTACTCAAAATTCTTTGCCCTAAACTCAAAATATTAATTGTACGGGGACTCGCGTACCTTACGTTAATTGTGCTGTCTTTCCTCCGTGTTGACCTCTCTTTAATTATCTTTACTCCAATTTCCTTTACGTAATTCTTTACAATTTTCTTTACGTTTCTCTACACGATGTGATCGCCACGGTGTCCCGGGAGAAGAAGAACGAGTCTTCTCTCCCACGAGTCGGCATTGGGTTTCCTCGGCTATCTCCGCTCAATTTCGGTAGAGCCGAGGCCCAACCCAACCAATTGTCCCGCGAGTCCCCCACTACTTTACCCTAACGTCACTGGCTTTACTTGAATTTCTCTTAAACTAACTAATTCCAAATAATGTACAAAAATAATCATAATAACTCGGACAATATTTTCCCGACAATAATAAACGGAGAACTTTAGTCTTTTCTTTCCACACACATAACTTTAGTCTTTATTTTCACTCTTTTAATTTGAGTCTTTTCTTTCCACTGACTCCAATGCTGATCCTGGTGATCTCCAGTTTCTCTTGCTGTTGGCCAGTATTCCCCCTAGTTGGCTGATACTGGACCAAACGAGTAGATGCTGCTTTCGTCCCAGTTCTCCCGAATTGGCCTTGATATCCGATGAATAATCTCTGGGACTGGGGAAACTCTTCTCCAGTCCTACCTCTTGACTTTTTCTCCGTTTTCTCGGAGTTAATTTCAACGAAACAAACAAAAATAATTAGTGAGGTCACAAAATATGTTGACCTCACTCTGGACATTTGCTGTCTTGACTCCAAATGAGCCCTATCCTCACCGGGTACCGCGAATCGCGACCAAAACCGTGATTTTCATGAAATTTCTTTATTGTTCTAATTTTATTGATTCTGTGACGGTAAAAACCGTCACAACGCCCCTTATTTGAATTAGCCCTCCTGGGCGTGTAACTCAAGTAAGTGGATACCACACAAAAAGGCTAACGAGTCCCAATAACAAAAAAAACAAAACAAAATTTTCCTTGAGAATTTACCAGACAAAATCAAAATTTTCCCCCGAGTCAGCAACTGTCCAGAGTAGTCATCATCTTCAATTTAAACAATAAAACAAACAAAGTATTTCTGAAAAAAAAGTAATTATCCAAAAATAAATATTCAACACAAAATTTCCAATAATTATTGTTGTTCCCTCTGAGTTTTATCTTGTTACTTTTCAGAGGGCTCGAACCCACACCCTAATCCCTAAAATTCCTTAAACTCAATTCTTCAATCTTTAATTTCTAGCTGGGGTCAATGACCCTTGCTAATTTTCTGAATGGGGTTGACCTGATTGTCGTTACTGTACCAGCATCTCCAATCACACCAACCCTATATACTTTACTTATATACTACCTATATACTTCTTATATACTTGGACACCTGGTACTTTTCTGATTGTCCAGGTGTCCTCTACTGGGTCTCCAACCGCATCAGCTGTGATGGAGAGTTTTTATACTTTCTCAACTTATTTTCTCGGTTGAGAGTGAACCTTAACTAAATTTCTATGATCTTTATTTAAAATTTTTTCAACAAAATTCTCGGAGATGCTCTCTCGAGTCTGACGTGAACGGTAATGTGCCTCAGCCACATTCACGTTCGTCCCTAATTTTTCTTTACGGTGGTCTCGGCTCAAAGATGAAGAGTCGATCCTCCTCATGTTTTAAATTGCGATTTTCCCTCATGTTCCTCACCCTTACATCATAATCATCAACGGCAATTTCTTCCTCCAATACCATCACAATTAATTCAAGATATTCGTCTTGATTTTCTATACTTCTGGGAAAATCTCCGTTTTCCCAGTTTATTCTTAACGACTTCTCTGGTGCTTGACTCAACTGTGCTTTTGCTGACCAAGCTTTTGCAAGCTGAGCTTTTCCCCACTGAAATTTACTAGATTGAGCTTGACTTGCACAAAAGTCACTAGATAGAGCTTTCTTTAACTGGAAGTCACTAGACTGAGCTTCACTTAACGAGATTTCCCTAGACTGAGCTTGCACAAGCTGAGCTTTTTCGAGCTGGTTTTCCTCGAATTGAGCTTTTTCAGGCGAAGCTTCCCTGGACTGAATTTTATTCGGCATTACTTGACTTGAAACTGATTCGGTGATCATCTCACACTCTTCAGGGTCATTTGGCCCTGGACCACCATCAGAAAATGAATAAACATTGGAGCTACCATCTAGACTCCACTGTTCTCTATCACCAGTACCAGCCATTTTCGGCACTTTTACTAAATCTGAATGTTGAGCCTCAGAGGAAGAGGAATTTTCCTCTTGAGAATGACTCATCATTCTCTGACCTGACTTCACAGATTGTGGAATTGGAAGAATTATTTCTTCCAATTGTTGAGATGAATATTCCACCACATTGCTGAATTTTCCCTCATTCTTTACTTGACAACTTGGATTCTCTGGTCTGGCTGGTATTTTCAGATTATTCTTAATTTCTTGAATTGAATTTTCTTGATTATCATCAACCAACCACCGATCATCCTGACTACTGCAAATAATTGAACTCTGACCATTATCTCCACAAATTCCAGCACCTTCACCCAGACTGGCTTGACCTTGGCTAACTTTACCAGCTATACCTTGACAAACATCACCAGAACCCTGAACAACATTACCATGACCGTAACTAGCGTTGCCTTTACCGTTACCAACATCATCAAGACTCCGACCAAGATTACCATAACCAATACAAATTCCACCATCTTCACCTTGACTGACTCTACCTTGACAACCATCACCCTCTTCACCTGACTGGACTCGACTAACTGTACCTTGACGAATATCAACAGAGTTCTGAGTAACGATACCTTTACCTTGACTAAACTGACCTTTACCTACGTTACCAGAACCCCAACCGACTTCACCATTACCTTGACTGTCTTTACCAACATCTTGACTGACTTTACCAACCCCTTGACTGACTTTACCAACATCTTGACTTACTTCACCAACATCTTGACTGACTTTACCAATATCTTGACTGACTTTACCAATATCTTGACTTACTTCACCACCATCTTCACTAAAAGACTCATAATCTCCACCAACATCACCAAGACCTCCACTAACATCAACTTTACCTTGACCATCATCGACTTTACTTTGACTGACATGACTAACATCGACTTTACCTTGACTGACATGACCTCCACTAACATTACTTTGACTGACATTAACTTTACCATGACTACCAGAAACTTCATTAATATTACCTCGAGTGAGATTAACTTGACTTTGACTAACTGAAACTTCACTAACATTACCTCTAGTTTGACTGACATCATCTTTACCTGGACAAACATGACCTCCACCAACATTACCTCGACTGACATTACTTCCACCAACATTAACTCGACCGACTTCAACTTTACCTTGACTATCATCGTGACCTGCACCAACACCTGGACCTCTGCTATCATTACCTCGACTGACATGAACTTTACCCTGACTATCATCGACTTTACCTTGACTGACATTACCTTCACTAGCATTAACTCGACAGACTTCAACTTTACCTCGACCATCATCGTGACCTGCACCAACACCTGGACTTACGAGCCCCTTATTTAAACTCGGCTCGGCCGTGGAAGTTTTCCTCAAGTGGACCTCTTCGCATTTCCTCGTTGGTAGACACCTGGACTTGTCTCTCACTCCTGCAGTATACTCAAATGCTGGTTCTTTTATTTTTTGTTGTCTCCACATGATTTTCTGTTGGAGAGCAACACCAGCTCTCCCGCCTACGAATATAGCCAGGAACTGACACTCGAAATTTCTCCAGCTTATATTGGAGATATCCTCACACCTGTACCAACTCAACGCTGCACCTTGCAAGACCTCAGACAATATTTGAAATCTGTCTTCATCTTTAATACCTCTATCATCACACTCTGTGATAAAATCTACGAAAAATTGTCCTGCATCTTCGAAAGGTTTTCCGGAGAATTTAATTCCCCACTCACAAGCTTCCTCCACTGCTCGACTCAATGCTGATTGATATTCAACATCCTGAACATAATCTATTTGTGTTGGTGGGTACATTGCCCACTGACTTGACCTTACTGGTGCCATTGACGACGTTGGGGGATACCCCCAGCCATAATTCTCATGAGGAGAAAATTGATTCTCTTTTTCCTGACGATACTCTTTAATTTTTTCATGACAAAATGTCTGCCACTCTTCTACTAATTTTTTTCTTAATTTTTCATCTTCTGTAATCTCATTAATTTCGTCCAAAATTTTTTGCGTGAGAATCATTTTTATTATCTACTATTATTCTTTACACTTTACTCAATTTAATTCAAGACTTTAATTTATTTTTTCTTCATTTTACTTAACGCAATTCTTTACCTTTAACTCAATTTAATTTAAAGACTTTACTTAATTTTTTTCTCAATTTAATTCAAAAATTCAAATACTTTTTCTCGCCTCATTTCCGAGAATTTTCTCTACTTATTTCTCGTCTTACTTCCGAGAATTTTCGTTACTTCTCACTCTCACCACAACCGTGCGACTGAGAACCCTCTACCTTTACTTTATTAATTTCAATCTTAATTGATTGAGCACCACTGCTGTGCTCTGTTTGTTTTGTCGCGAATACCCAAACGTTCGAGCCCCACGTTGGGCGCCATTGTAACGGTTGGCTTGACTGACCTTGAGCCAACGCGTTAAATGCACTGAAATTCCTCAAACTGACCCAAATTTATGCTCCAAATTTTTCCCCAAATTACTCCCGATTAATTTCCCTTTATTTAAACTGGGCGCCAGTCGTTTTTCGAAACTTTAACAGCTTGGGGGAAAACGACAAATCCCCAAGTTTTATTCTAAATCAACGATAATCCAAAACCCCCAAAAAGACTCTAATTTTACCCGCTTTTTTATATGAAACTCTCAATTTATCCCGAGGGGGAGAGGGGACGATACCCTCTATTTGGGTATTCGTGACGACAAAAACTTTACACAAAACTCATGACAAATTTTAGCTCCAATAATATAAATTCGATATATTCAGAAGAATTAATTATATACACGTAAATTGAAAAAAAACCATTAAATATTTAAAGAAACCTTTCGTGAATAATATTATAATTATTTCACCTTAATTATTAACTCAAAATTGGACTCAGAATGACCAACAATAATTTTAATTTTAGCCGGGTGGCCTCACCCGGAACAGACGCTAACTCGACGTTTTCTTTACTTTAAACTCTTTACTCAAAATTCTTTACTTCTAATCTTTTACTCAAAATTCTTTGCCCTAAACTCAAAATATTAATTGTACGGGGACTCGCGTACCTTACGTTAATTGTGCTGTCTTTCCTCCGTGTTGACCTCTCTTTAATTATCTTTACTCCAATTTCCTTTACGTAATTCTTTACAATTTTCTTTACGTTTCTCTACACGATGTGATCGCCACGGTGTCCCGGGAGAAGAAGAACGAGTCTTCTCTCCCACGAGTCGGCATTGGGTTTCCTCGGCTATCTCCGCTCAATTTCGGTAGAGCCGAGGCCCAACCCAACCAATTGTCCCGCGAGTCCCCCACTACTTTACCCTAACGTCACTGGCTTTACTTGAATTTCTCTTAAACTAACTAATTCCAAATAATGTACAAAAATAATCATAATAACTCGGACAATATTTTCCCGACAATAATAAACGGAGAACTTTAGTCTTTTCTTTCCACACACATAACTTTAGTCTTTATTTTCACTCTTTTAATTTGAGTCTTTTCTTTCCACTGACTCCAATGCTGATCCTGGTGATCTCCAGTTTCTCTTGCTGTTGGCCAGTATTCCCCCTAGTTGGCTGATACTGGACCAAACGAGTAGATGCTGCTTTCGTCCCAGTTCTCCCGAATTGGCCTTGATATCCGATGAATAATCTCTGGGACTGGGGAAACTCTTCTCCAGTCCTACCTCTTGACTTTTTCTCCGTTTTCTCGGAGTTAATTTCAACGAAACAAACAAAAATAATTAGTGAGGTCACAAAATATGTTGACCTCACTCTGGACATTTGCTGTCTTGACTCCAAATGAGCCCTATCCTCACCGGGTACCGCGAATCGCGACCAAAACCGTGATTTTCATGAAATTTCTTTATTGTTCTAATTTTATTGATTCTGTGACGGTAAAAACCGTCACAAATTTCAATTGTGAAAGATCGCTAAGTCCGCGAAAAAAGGACCCGTTATTTTTCCTGATAATTCAAGGAATGGGCTGATCAGTTATCCAATCATATTTCAATTTCCTCTTCTTTCTTCGTACCAGTATATGACTTTGATTACTGAAATACATCAAATAAAGAATAGTTTGGAAAAACACGTATGAAAGTGCTTCATAAAGAATATTTTTTTATAAGGAATTGAAAGTTTTCTTATAAAGAATTGGAACTTTTTCACAAGGACTTTATGAAGACGTTATAAAGTCTTTATAAAATATTTGCAATATGTGCAACACTGAATGGAAAACATTTGGAACAAAAAGTTCACTCTCCAATTTTTGTCAATTCTCCAATTGAAGAGCACATCAAGTTTCAAGTGAAAAGCATGTTTGTGTGAAGGATATTTCTCAAGAGAACGTATTTTTTCGTGCCGCCTCCTTAGGTTTATGACCATCTCAAGTGGCCGGGGTCTGCATCACATCAGTTATGGTTTTCGAGAAAAACCATGGCAGGCATCGCAGATGGTTATGCATCCGAATGAACATTTTAGGGTAACACGTCAATTCATCCCAAAATATTTCATCCCGAATTCCAACTGATTTAATATGTAAGAATGGAGAATTAAATTTTTTAATGTAATATGTATTTGTTCTTCAAAGCGTAGAATTTCATATAGAATTGTAAAATGAAAATTTTACTGATGGGATTTTACTGATTTTAATTGGGTAGGATGAATTGGTTGGAGATGAGTGGTCGGGCATTCACATTTTAGATACAATTCAACAATGGAGACTCTATGCTCTTGATAGACTGGCCCAGCACAAGGAAAGTCAAGATGTAGCAACCGCTACAGTACGCGTGTACTTGAAGAGCACAAATAATATCTTCTATCGCATATCTATTATACCTGTCTCGCTCTTGACCATTGTAACGTATTCTTTTCAATTCCCTTTTGTGTGGATATTCCGAGTTTCGGGTATCCTTATATGGTGATTATTAAATCACACTCGCGTATCGGCAGTTCACGAGAATGCATCTCAATCACCACACTATTGACTTGTATTATACACCCAGCAAAAAAGTTAAGGGAACGGTAAATTTTGTCAGTTTTTTGCTTGATTTTCAAATGGCTGTAACTTCACCAAAAATGATCGTATCAGAATAAAAAAAAATCGTTGGAAAGCTTGAAGTCTCTACTCTTGAAATCTTGAGATGAAAATTTTTTATGACCATTTGTTATAACGAGATAGGAGAGTTGAAAGTGGAAAAATTTTTTTGGTAATTTGTCAGTTTCACTCTGCCATATATTCCAAAATTTTTCAATAATTTTACCAAGTTTTTTATTTTAAATTGATGTGTTTTGATGTAGCAGAGGCCAGTGGCAAGATTTTAAGGCAGACGGACTAAATCCTAATTAAATTTTTTCAAACCAACTAACTTTTTTTGGAAGTCACTAACCAATTAAACCAAAAAAAAACAATAAATGAAAATTGAGATTATCACCACGTTTGGCGTAACCCAAGGCCACGACGAGGACGTAGTGGTGCATAGGCCTCGAAAAGGAACCTATCACGACCCATCCTATAAACGACACTCGGGATTTTAGATGAAGAATATATTGACAACAAACTCCGCCCACCTTCATTGGGCATAAAAATTTAATTTTTATATTACACGGAAACAAGTACTTCATGCACAATGTGCTTTTTAAAATGTACCTTTTCCTTCTTTTGTCAATAATTTGTACACTTCACGTGGAACAATTTCAATTTGAAGTATCAATCAAAAATAGAAACAAAAACAGAAAAAAAGACGAAAAAAAACTTCAATAAATTTAATACGGATTAAATGAAACTTCAAAATACTCATCTGAAAACTGGATTTTCCAAAAAAAAAAAACCCAGATGCAGTGGTGGCAACTAGCTCTTAAAACAAAACACACAGTTTTGGTGTTTCACCACAGAAGACCCGAATGATACTGGTCTAGAAAAGGTTCATTTGGTTGAATTACCAAATGTACCATTTTCTCAAGACCATTGGTCTCTGTTTATCATTGTGTTTTCACACCAACTGTCTTTGTCAGGAAGAAATTGACTTTTCGTACCTGCCTCACCTCTCACCCCGCCTCCCACCTCATGCTCAATCAAAATATCAAACTCTACTCTATTGAATTTATTATTTTGTATCAAAATTACAGTGAAATGAAATTTTATTAAAGTTTGAATGATGTATTCATTGAGCTGTTAAACACAATGAATAAATTCAAGTTTTTCGGCTCGAAATTAAGAAACAACTTATTTAGAAAAAAAAAATTTTTATAAAATGAAATTTTTCATGAACCGAACTCAATGCGAGCCTAGAATAGGCGCACCGAGCACGGCGGAAGAAAAAAATTTGAGATAAAACATTAAAAACACTAATTTTCAGTTGGCAGAGCTATACTGCTAAATTACCATTTTTTTTCTTTTTTTTTCATTTTTTCAACTTGTTCCACGGACTTCAAAAAAATTTTCTCGACTCAACCCTTATGAGGATTAGGCTGGCCCATTTAGAAAAATTTTTGAATTTCAACTCTCGCATGCTCGAAAATGAAAGTTTATAAGATACAAGAACAGTGTGAATTTTTTCAAATTTTTAAAAATAGTTTTCCAGGCCGCGCGAGTTATCCAAAGTTGTATGAAAAATTTTGACCTATAGGCATTTCCCAACCATAAAATTTGATGAGAAGTTAAACGGTGTAAATTACCCTCCATTGTCAGGTAGGAAAAGTATCAGGTCAAAGTAATGGGCATTCTCAGTCATAAATGAAAGGCTTAGTATTACCATTTACCTGCACTACCTGGCTTCAGATATTGGGAAAATGTTAGAAAATGGTTTTGTCGCAAATATTTTTAGTAATAACTCTGTATTCGATGGTGACATTTCTAAAGAATTATCAATATTTATATTCTATCAAATCGAGTAAAGAAAACCTTGAACTATAATTTGCCGTTTATGCTCGATCTTTTGTCTCGTTTCATTCGTGAGAGTAATGAATAACAGACATTTCAGTAAAATGGCCTGATTAAAATATGTAGATTATAAAATATATCATTAATTAGTTGAAAATCATGGGAGATTGGAAGGTTGAGGCTGAATAGACCCGAATAGAGTTTCGAAGCCGTAACAGAAAAAAAAAAAGATTGGAAGGTTAGAAATAAAATATTAAGATATTGTCAATTCGCGACGTTTCGCTTATAATTTAAGCTTCTTCAAGCTATTGACATTCTTAATATTTCGTCAAATTAAACTTGAATAAATCCATGTTGAGTCCTAACAACATTGCAAATCATCCCAAATGACAAACAAATACACAATCAATTAATTCTTTTCACTCTTGTACGTTTTTCGATTTCCACCTGATAATTTGCAATGTTGTTAGGACTCAACATGGATTCATTTAAGTTTAATTTGACAAAATATTAAGAATGTCAAGGGCCTGAAGAAGCTTGAATTATAAGCGAAACGTCGCGAATTGATAATATCTCAGTATTGTCTTTATAACCTTCCAATCTCCCATGATTTTCAACTAATTACTACATACATGGAAATGAATCCGATAATTTATATCATTAATGACCGAATGGAATTCATTTAAGAGATCATCATTTCCTACCTCTGTTTCCTTTTCTCATCTATTGGTATTTTTCATTCAGAGGAGATGAAAAATACATTTGATGTGCAAGATATGAAGTTTCTAAACATTGTAACGATCCTAGAAAATTAACTGTGTTTTTTCATATGATTCTTCATATAAGTTTTCATATAAGAATGATTTTTATATTGACGGAATGTCCTGGGTTTCTATACGCAAATTTTTTTTTTAAATCAAACATACGCAAATTGAGTATGTATGAGAATAATCTCTATACGAAGAGAACTTCATGGGTTTCTATACGCAAACGGAGTGTGTATAAGAATAATTTCTGTATGAAGAAAATTTTCTGGGTTTCTATTTATTTTTTGTATAGATATCCCGGAAGGTAAGCGAAATAGAACGCATCTGCCTCAGTCCTTTTCACAAAGAATCCCAAGAACAACAAAACAAGCTGAGGGTAAAATCGTTTTATCTCGCTTAGTTTTCGAAATATTCTCAAAAACAGTTGAAAAAAAATTAATTTATCCAATTTTGCCGTTTCCCTTCATTTATCTTTCTATGAATGTCGCGGAAACTAAGCGAGATAGAGCAATTCCAGTTGAATTCTTATTTGCTGAGAATTTTAAGAGCTACAGAAGAAGATCAGGGTGGAATCGCTCTATCTCGCGTATTTTTCGAGATATTGTCAAAAACAATTAAGAGAAAAAATCGCTTTATTCAATTTTACTTTTTCATCATTTATTTATGAATATCTTGGAAAGTAAGTGAGATAGAGCAATTTTGCTTCGAGCCTTTTTTATGGAGAATTCCAATAGCTACAAAACAAGTTTGAGGTAGAATCACTATATCTCGTTTAGTTTCGGAGATTTTCTCAAGAACAATTTAATGGAGAAATCGATTTTTTTCAATCAATTATTTTTGAGAATATCTCAGGAATTAAGCGAGATACAGTGAGTCCACTTCTATACTCTTTTGTAGCTTTTGAAATTCTCTACAAAACAGCATGAAGGTGCAATCGCTCTATCTCGTTTAGTTTCCACCATATTCATGAAAAATTAAGCCAGTAAAAAAGTAGAGTTGAATGACTCGATTTCTTCATTTAATTATTTTTGAAAATACCTCGGAAACCAAGCGAGATAGAGCGATTTCACCTCCATCTTGGGGTGAAATCACTCTATCATTAGCTTTATCACGCTCATTTCACAAGATATTCATAAAAAATGAATGGAGTGAAAGAGTAAAATTGAATGAATCGATTTTTTCCCTCAATTGTCTTTAAGAATATCTTCAAAACAAAGCGAGGTAGACTGATGTTATGCCGATTTTGTTTAATCGCTCTTAAAATTGTCTATAGAAAAAAATTCAGCCAACATTGCTCTATCTCGCTTAGTTTCTGAAATATTGATGAACAAATGAATGAAGTTAAGAAGTAAAATTGTATAAATGGATTTTTTTTGAAATTTTTCCCGAGAATATCTGGAAAATGAAGCGAAATAGAACAATTTTGTTCTCATCTTGTTTTGTAGCTCTTAGAATTCTCCGTTAAAAGGATTCAGGCGAAATTGCTGTATCTCACTTAGTTTTCGAGATATTCATAGAAAAATATTAAAAATACTCGCTTAGTTTCCAATACATTCATAGAGAACAGGAGCCCGATAAACCCGTAGAAGACTAAATAAAGTAACGTTATTTAAAAAATTACAATTTCTGTTTGAATCGTCCGATTTTTACAATTCAAGTTGAACCAGCATCAGCGTTGATGTTTCATACGCCTAATGTTTAGTATACGTTGAGATTGTCAAAAATTATCGAAATTTCGCATAAAAATAATAACATTGTGACGTTGAAATTAAATGAATAATTCCAACTCACTGTTTTAGATTTTATTGATTTATTTCTGTACTGTTCGGACCAATTTTACTCATTAACGATTACTCGAATCTCACCTGCTAAATTATTATTTCAAGAGAATAAGAGAGTATTTCCCCCAAAAGGAAATAGGATTGTTCGGGCTTTACTGTTTTATTAATTTGGAAAAGAAAATGTTCGGGATAAATTTACATAGGAATTTACTGTTCGGGTATACGTTGAAAATAAGATGATATTTGAGACGATTTGAGATGTCTATGATTTAACAATATTTATTTAATGAAATTGTTTATTTGCCACAACTTTTGACACACCCGGTACCTTTGTACATTAAGTGTACCACGCGTTGGGATATGCTGCGTCCAGCGATATCCCCACTCACTCACTCTATCTCTCTCCCACTCGTGTAGAACCCTATCCGTACATTACAATCGTCTTTACTTGCAAAATAAATGTTATTTCTGGGAGAACTTCGGTCCCAATGCTTTCCGATAATTATTCTCGGTATTTCTGTACTTGCCACTTAATTGTCCGGGCAATAATTATTGCAATATTTAGAGTTTTCCAAGTATTCACCACGTGGTGATGTCCAAGTGGCCAAGATGGCGTCGCCGGAGAAGCCGGGGACGTCGCAATTGCAATAATTATTCAACTATATTTAATGGGCAATTTCTTGATACTCGTAAATTCATAGACCGTCTGTGGATACTCAACTTATTGGAACAAGGATACTTTCGGGTTCTTTTATTCTATTTCTTTTCCGTAATCGTTACGGGAAAATACGCGTTTTGCCTACTTAATATTCGCACACACACCTGTCACTTTATACCACAATTAAAGTGTACTCACGCACAATATTACGCTCGGGAAATGCTCTGGATGTACTGCTAACTACTGCAATACTTTTCTGGTCAGATTGGGTCCTTTATTTCAGTTCAATTATCTTAATTTATAATAGTAAAAATATATAAATTAAGAAGTGAACCAAAACGTGTGAAGACCAAGACCAGAGTGTCGTTGTCCAGGGTCAGGGAGCCAACCACAGCTTGCTTCTTCCGGGATTATTAACTTCAGCCAATCCTGACGGAGGATTCCCTTTTGTTCTTGGCTCATTGGCTAGAAGTGTCGCCAGTATCGATCGAGGCGCTCGGTGGCGCTAATCAATACCTCAGGCCCAGTTATCCAGTCGATAACTGGGTCAATGTCACGGCAGATGGTAATTGTCGTTTTAGCCTTGAATCTTCTTATTCCGGGAGCAATGACCGATTGGTGCTGTCCTCTAGTCTTTTGGCGGTATTTTCCTTGTATTCAAGTTGACTCTGGACTCTGACAGGTGTTCTTTGGGACATCTGGGCATTGTTCTGGCCTTGGAATTTTCTAAGTTGTTGCTATTCTCTGTCATTGTCCTCCGGGTGATGACTTCTTCTTCTTAGCACTCCGGGCGTAATATACACATTCATTCATTACAGGTATCATTTATTTCTCCATTCATTCTTTTTATTTAGGAGTAGGGAGGGCCAGGGAAGTACTCTCATTTTAACTAACTAATTTAATTGACGGGCATTTATTCTCGTCACAACATGTACAGTTATTTATTATGTACAATAAAGGGATTAGTCCCTCCCGGAAAAGGTCCGCCTAGGTAACCAGCCTTCTCAGTTTCCACTTTATGGCTGTTATAAAAGCAGCTGATGAGATGAGGCACCTGACGTTGTTGCAAAATCGCAAAAATTTCATTGACTATTTTTCCATTATAAAAATGGAGAAAAAAACATTTTTTTTTCTGAAAATGATAGTCAATTGTACGAGGCACTAGTTGGTGAGATTCGTAATGAATCAATACAGTTTGAAGGCTATCTATGTGCCCCCAAAAACCTCTCATTTTGCCGAAAATGAGGTAATTTTTTTCACTAAAAAACGTTAGAATAAACAAAAAAAAAATATTTTCTTGTTTTGGACATCATTCAATGACCTCTCCCAGAAAAGCTTACAGAAATTCAGTTAATCACATTGAAAAAAAAAATGTAAAGTTTTTTTTGTGTATTTCCTATGGAAATAGTCATTAGAAATAAGAACAATCAGCGCGGTATCACAAAAGGTTTTCAAAAATCTCAAAAAATTCACACTGTTCTTTTATCTTATAAACTTCCATTTTTGAGCATGCGAGAGTTAAAATTCAAAAATTTTTCTAAATGGGCCAGCCTAATGATGACTGATTCTGGTTGACCACCCACAACATTACGGAAATATATCTGTTTGTCCAAGTGTTTGTCTTCTTTAACTTTCAACCAGTTCTTTTTGCCTTTTATAAGGAGCGAAGACTTGTGCACAATTTTATAAATCGGGGTACTGCTGTTTATTAATTTAATTAACGCGTACGACCAAGTCTCGCTCATGATTCTGACTAGGTTATGATAAACAAGTATAATGTTGAACCAACGAAGAAATGAACGTGAAGCTGATTTGCCTTCCCAAGAGCGCTTCCCTCTCTCCTCTAGTTGTGGCCAATTGGCACTCTTGCTGGTTTCATCAAACGCTCTGTGGGTGAAACGCTGCGGCGGCAAATTCAAATGATAGCAATCACCATGAAATTAATCAGTATTCGCAATATAATTTTGTGAAGTATGAATGCGTTTGCTGTAATTATATTGTAAATTTGAATTTCTAGCGCTCAATTTCAAGATCAAAAATATATATAGTACACTCCAGGTGAAGTAGTCGACGCATATACATATAATATCCATTCATACCATAGTATATCCGTGGAATTAGCAATCCGTAGTATAGTTTATGCGACTGTTTACTGGTGCATGTGTTTTTGATTTTCCAACAAGAGTCATTATTAAATTCCCCTCCGAAACTGGACAGGTGGGTTACAGTTCGAAATTTGTAGAGAGTATTATCACAAAATGTAAGTATAAAACGAGTTCTTTACCATACCTTTTGTTAAATTAGAACAAAATCTGTATTTATTATATCCTTGCAAATCATTGTAATTTTCAAGCTAACCTCAGCTTGCACTTTTAATATTTACCAAAACTTTGGGAACATTAACGCTAAAAAAAATTTCGATTGATTCATTCACTTTTATGTCTTATTAATGAATAACGGTACTAGTCTCCTAAGTAGAATTGCTTGGAGCATTAGGTAATTGATTTCGCATTCAAAGAATCTGCCATGTAAATATTGATAGAGGCACTAAACGAATTAATGATTTTTGATATTTATTATATTTCAATTATTGATTTGTATAAAATACTGCGTGTCTTAAAAATAATTCCGGCATGTAGAATATATCGTCGCCTTCGAATTAAAAGGGCGTTAGTGCCATAAACACCAAATTCTGGTGTGAAAGAAGCGTATTTCTAGATTTTACTCCAAAATTTTTTTTAGCATATTGGAGAAAAAAAGCTTTAGATAGCCCTTTGTCATTTAGAACAAAAATGGGAGAATGGCTCTCATGTCTTCTCAGCTGTGAGGCGACGATATACAGTTGATCCTTCTTGTGATAGAATTATGCTCTCACAGCCAAATAATGAGACTTCTCACAATTACATCTATGAATTTTACTGCGTCAATACATGATTTTGATATTTTTCAGATACATAATGCTTAAAGGAAAATATCGAGGGATATCTCGTACTTCTGTATTTAAAAGAAACAAAAAGAGGTTGAAAGCTTTTGTATTAATTTCTGAGAAAACACTTCCAATTCCACCGAATTTATTACAAGAAATGGTGAATATATTTTACTTTTTCTCTTTTTTTATATTGAAAACAAATTCGTGAAACCAGTTTTAACGTTAGTAGCACAATCAGAAAAAAATATAGTAAAAAAATTGGCAATACAGGTAACATAAAGGCGTTTGAGTTGATCATTTATTATTAAAGCATCTGAACACGAGAAATAAATCAAAATGACAAAGCTTCTACTATAGGCATCGAGAACCATGAAGACGTTGAAAAAATGGAAATTCTCTTCTTTCAGCTTCATACTCCTTGATTATGATCAAATTCATCACAAATGCTTTTTGGTATGTGTCCTTGAGATGCCCGGGGGACGATGGAAGGATATCGTCGCCTTAGTACCAAAGAATCGTAAATACTATGCTTCTACACAGCACTTACGATTCTTTGTTACTAAGATGACGATATAATTTTTTTTTTTTTTATTAAAGACGATATAATTAACTCGTATATCCTTATGAGACCTGTAGAGCGAATTATTTCTTTCCTTCAAGATGCTACCGAATTTTAGTTCAGAAAAGAAAAATTTATGTATATGAAAAATTCTTCTTCAATTTATTTTGTAGCCTTCAACGTCAGTCATCCAATTCCATCCTGAGTTGCATCATTATGTTGCTGGGGACTCTCCTCCAAGACAATTGGAATTTTACGGAAATATCAATAGTGTTAGTGAACCGGATGATAGTAATGATACCGATGATGATCTTTACGCTAAGGAAGAGGCCAACTATAATGTCCACGCCACTGAAGACAAACAGAATGACAACATTTGTCATGATCATATCTATAATAATGTCATCGATGTTGATGATAATGAGACTGATGATGATCAAGAGAATAACGAGGATGCTAACGATAATTATGATGATGAGGATGAGCATGATGAGGATGAGGATGAGCATGATGATGATGATGATGATGATGATGATGATGATGAGGATGAGGATGATGACAATCCATTTTTTACGATTAACAATGTACATGGATTAAAAATCCCGTTGATATCTAAAAAAAATATTTTTTCTGATGATCATTTTGTAGCAGAGATCACAAAAGCAATGAGGGGTCACCTATCATATGAAGATTTGCTAGCTTCATTCCGATGGTATAAAACATGGAGTGTATGGAATCAGTTACCAACTACTAAAGCAGCACTATGGAAGATCCTGAGTCGCAATAAGTCTATGATAACACCTCATTATTATTGCAAGCTCTGTAAAGGATATTTAGGTAAAAAAAAAAAAAATAATTTGTTGAAATTGGTGTGTCCTTGCAAGACATGTGGTCCGAGGAAGTCCGAGGAACATCTTGGGAATTTTTTAAGCCTCAGTTTAATTTCACAAATTAAGCAACTATTAAAAGTGCCAAATATAGCAGAATCTCTACAGTACAGATTCCGAAGAGAGAAGAAAAATGAAGAGGCTCTTGAGGATATCTATGACGGCCTAGAGTACAAAAAATTATGCTCACCCGGTAATATTTTAGAACACTGGTTCAATTTTTTTGTCACCATTAATACTGATGGATGCAAAATTTCCAATTCATCTAAGGATAGTGTCTGGCCTGTATATGTAGAAATAAATGAATTGCCGCCTCATATGCGCAAGAAGTATGTTCTGCTAGCAGCTATATACATTGATAAAGCACATCCAAAGATGAATAATTTACTCCGACCACTTACGATACAAATGAGGCAGCTTTTCAATCAAGGTATTACCTGGAAACCATCAGAAATGCACGAAGTCACCTCTAAATTTGTTGTCATTACCTGTAGCTTAGATTCTCCCGCTCGCGCAGCAGTAGTTCGAATAAAACAGTTCAACGGCTACTTTGGTTGTATGTACTGTTACGCTGGAGGAGATAGTGTATTAAAAAGACTGGTTTATCCATTTAAGCAATCTTATGGAAAATTGCGAACTGAGAAAGAATTAAGAGCAGACATGAAATACGTTAAAGAGACTGGAATAATGAGACATGGCGTCAAAGGATATTCGTCGCTAACAGCTTTACCTTTATTTAGTGTCACTAAAGGAGTAATAGTTGAAGTTATGCATTCAGTTTTCTTGGGTGTAGTAAAACTGCACACTGGGATATTGTTAAAAGCAACACGTAAGCCTTACTACATTGGAAAAAAAGGAATTATTGCCAGAATTAACAAGACTCTATTATCTATAAGACCTCCGTCGCGTCGATCCCGAACACCTCGAGAATTAGAATCCCATGCCGACTGGAAAGCTTCAGAATGGAGGAACTGGCTGGATTACGCTCCAGTCTGTTTAATATCAGTATTAGAAAAAAAATATATTGACCACCTAGCTCTTCTTTCAGAAGCTATCCATTATTTAAATAGTGATTCAATAACATCAGCTGAACTTGATCATGCAGACGTCTTACTGAAGAAGTATGCAAAACTGTTTGAGCAATATTTTGGTACAGTCAAAATGACGTCCAATATACATTCATTGTCTCATATTGTTGAATGTGTAAGGAATTGGGGGCCTACATGGGCACATGACGCTTTTATATTCGAGTCGCTGAATAAAAAAATTATTGATTGCTTGACAAGTCCCAACGGTCGAAAAGATCAGATTGCTACCCGCTTTTTAATGCACAGATTCATGAATGTAATTGCATTCGATAAATCGATTTCCAGCGAAACCAGAAATTATATCATAAAAGAGTTGGGAGTTGTAGATGATACTGTCAGAATTGGATACCGGAATAAATTTGTAGTTGAAGGTACGTCGAGGACGCGGCTCTTGTCATCAGAAGAACGCACGGTTCTACATCAACTTGGATATAAGCCCGAGCGGCTTGTAGCATATAAAAATATGCGCTTGAACGGCGTCAAATTTTCTTCTGTAAATGAAAAAGAGCAAACAAAATCTTCAGACTCTTTTATATATGATGATACCAATGGAAAATTCAGTGATATTCAAACTATTGTGAAGTTCCATAGTCATGGTGAGTGCATATCTGGCCTAATCGTTAGAAGCTTCAAACGTATTGAGTACGGATTCAATACACGGCACATCCATGTTATTGAACAAACCAAAAATTTGAATTTCATTAAAGAAACTCGTATGATAAGACCTGCGATAAAAATGACAAATTCAGGAGTCTCTTATGCTATTAAGCTGGGTAACAGCTGGGAAACAGACTGATATTCACTTTTTTTTATAAAAAATTGATAATGTTGATAGTATTATTTCTATTCTATGTATTAGAGAATGAAATTAAATATCATTGAGTGTAATTGAAAATTTGTACATAACTATATACTACAGATACAAAGTCAAGTTTCATTGCTTCATATAACCTGAATGATTATCCTTTTCCAATATAAATTATTCACGGCTCTTCAT
Source organism: Aleiodes alternator (assembly GCA_963921955.1). Taxonomy (NCBI): domain Eukaryota; kingdom Metazoa; phylum Arthropoda; class Insecta; order Hymenoptera; family Braconidae; genus Aleiodes; species Aleiodes alternator. The sequence continues at coordinate 11,539,464 of OY998107.1, read as the reverse complement.
TAAAAATAAATTGCTTAAAATCCCAACCAACAACTTGCAAACAATTCACTCATAAGTCACTTCTGCCTTACCAACTATTCACTCGCAATTCACCGCTCTTTCACGTACAAATCACTCCTAACTTACCGACAATTCACTTGGGATTAACCGGCACTTCACTAGCGATTCACCATTCTATGATTGTCCAGCGACGATCAATTCACGAAATATAAGACGAGAATGACGCTCATCTCGCTTCGTTTTTTTATCAATTTACCATTGAATCACTCTACACCAACGGTGAATGTACGGTGCAAAATTTGCACAAACACACTTATTATGCACGGTGAAATCACGATCGTTCAAACGTGAAAGTACCCTCTTTCACGGGTGAAGTGAAATCACTAGGAATTCACCGTCATTTTTCCACAGTTTCACGTGCTTTTCAGCGTGACGGCAAAACCGTCAGGGTGTTCTAACGGTACATCACACACCTAAGGAGGCAAGAATACTTCTGGTGTGTGCATGCTATTTTTTTCAACAAAGAGAGTGAAGAATTAAGTTTCTGACAGAGTAAAGCGAGGGAGAAAAGTGAGTGAGAATTTCATCCGGAAGCTTTCTGCCAATCGCATTGGCAGAATATTAAATTTAAGCGTAGTTTCAAGACATTCAAGTAACGCGCAAGGGGCGGAAGCCTGCTTGTTTCTTTTGTTATTCTCAAGTGCAGTCTACTCGCACTCCTCGTCAATTTATCCAGCTCTAATGACATCTTTCCATATCAATCAATAATAATTTGTTCGATTCAATTGGTCGAGTGAACTTCAGGATTTTGAATCTCTTCATCCTCTTGCTTCTTCTTGAAATTAAGAATAGCCGAACTTCAAAATGTATCTTGCATCATTAATTTTTTGAATTTCCCCTCTTCACTTAGTAAAATCGACTCGGTCCAATGCTCTCTTTTTTCTCTATTTTATTCAGCTTTACTGGACAGCTGGCAAAGAATACCAAAAATATTGACGACCCCAACAACAAAATGAATGTAAAATCCCTCTATCTGGCTTAGTTTCTGAGATATTTTCAACCACAATGAAAAGAAAAAATCAATTTATCCCATTTCACTTTTTAACTTCATTTATTTCTTCTAATCAATCGACTTCACGCATGCGTCAACTGCTTAACCTCACCGACTGTTTTGTTCTCGTGTGTATAGCCGGAGAAAAATCGTGTCGGGTTTGTTTTAATTTTTATTAATTGTTTTTCGAGAATATTCCGGAAACTAAGTGAGATAAGGCATTTTTCTGTAAATCTTGGAATTTTCCACACAGAAGTATCACGGCAAAATCACTCTATCTCACTCAGTTTTCGAGGTATTTAAAAAAAAAATCCAGTGAAGAAGTCAAATGGAACGAATCGATTTGTTCAATCAATTATTTCCAAGAATATCTCGGGAATTAAGCGAGATAGAGTGATTTTACATCTATACTCTTTTGTAGCCTTCCAAATTCTCCACAAAACAGCGCTCGGGCAAAATTGCTCTATCTTGCTTAGTTTCCAAGATATTCAAAGAAAAATAAATCCAGTGATAAAATGAAATTGAATAAATCTACTTTTTCTTTCAATTGTTTTTGGGAATATTTCGAAAACTAAGGAAGATGGAGCGATTTTACTTCCAACTCGTTTTGTAGCTCTTTAAATTTTTCTATAAACAAAAAAGGATCCAAGCGAAATACCTCTATCTCACTTATTTTCCAAGATATCCATGAATAAGTGAATTCAGTGAAAAAGTAAAATTGAATAAATCAATTTTTTCTATTAATCATTATTGAGAATATTTCGGAAACTAAGCGAGATAGAGCGATTTTGTCCAAATTCTTTTTTTTAGCTCTTAAAATTTACTACAAAAAGGATCCAAGCGAAATTGCTGCACCTCGCTTATTTTTCAAGATATCCAAGAGGAAAAATCCAGTGAAACAGTCAAATTGAACAAATCGACTTTTTTAATCAATTATTTTTGAAAATATCTCGAAAACTAAGCGAGATAGAGTAATTTCACTCTGAACTCGTTTTGCAGCTCGTGACATTCTCCATGAAGAAGGTCCAGAGTAAAATTGCTCTATCTCCCTTAGTTCCCAAGATATTCATGAAAGAATGAATCCAGTGAAACAGTAAAATTGGATGAATCGATTTTTTCTTTCAATTGCTTTCGAAAATATCTCGAAAACTAAGCGATTTTACTCTCTTCTTGTTTTGAAGCTCTTGAAATTCTCCATAAGAAAAGCTCCAGGCAAAATCGCTATATCTCGCTTAGTTTCCAAGATATTCATAAATAAATGAATTAAAAAGTAAAATTGGGTAAATCAATTTCTCCTGTCAATGGTTTTTGAGAATATCTCAAACTAAGCGAGATGAATAGCTCTATCCCGCTTAATTTCCAAGATATTCATAAAAAATGAATGAAGCGAAAAAGTGAAACTGAATAAATCGTTTTTTTTCTCAATTGCTTCTGAGAATATCTTGAAAAAGTGAAATTTTCATATATCGAATTTTTCTTTCAATTGTTTCTGAAAATATCTGGAGAACTAAGCGAGATAGAGCAATATTACCCTTCTCTTGTCTTGTACCTTCTGAAATTGTCCATAAAAAGGGCTCCAGGCGAAGTCGCTCTATCTCGCTTAGTTTCCAAGATATTCTAAGACACATCAATCCAGTGATAAAGTGAAATTGGAGAAATTTATTTCTTCTTTTAGTTGTTTTTGGAAATATTTCGAAAACCCAGCAAGATAGAGTGATTTTACTCATAACTTTTTTTCAGTTCTCGAAATTCTCTATAAATAGAGAAGGATTCAAGCAAAATTATTCTATCTCACTTAGTTTCCAAGATATTCATAATTAAATGAATCCAGTGGAAAAGTAAAATTGGATCCAATTTCATACTTTCTTTTAATTGTTTTCATAAATATCTCGGAAACGAAACGAGATAGAGTCATTTTACTCCCATCTTGTTTCATAGCTCTTGAAATTCTCTATAAAACAGGATCGGGGCATAATTGCTCTATCGCGCTTCATGGCCAAGATATTCATAAAAATATGATTGAAGTGAAAAAGTAAAATTGAATGAATCGATTTTTTCTCTCAATTGTTTGTAAGAATATCTTGAAAACAAAGCCAGATAGAGTTAAGTCATGCTCATGTTGTTTTATAGCACTTGCAATTTTCTATAAAAAAGGATTCAGCCAAAATTGCTCTATCTCGCTTAGTTTCCGAGGAATTGAAAAAAAAATCCAGTAAAAAAGTGAAATTGACCGAATTGATTTTTTCAATCATTTTTTTTTAGAATATCTCGAAAACGAAGCGAGTTAGAGTGATTTCACTGCCATATTTTTTTCTAACCCTTAGAATTCTCTACAAGACAGGATAGGAGCGAAATTGCTCTATCTCACTTAGTTTCCGAGATATTGATTAGAAGAAATAAATGAAGTTAAAAAGTGAAATTGGATAAATTGATTTTTTCTTTTCATTGTGGTTGAAAATATCTCAGAAACTAAGCCAGATAGAGGGATTTCACATTCATTTTGTTGTTGGGGTCGTCAATATTTTTGGTATTCTTTGCCAGCTTCCAGTAAAGCTGAATAAAATAGAGAAAAAAGAGAGCATTGGACCGAGTCAATTTTACTAAGTGAAGAGGGGAAATTCAAAAAATTAATGATGCAAGATACATTTTGAAGTTCGGCTATTCTTAATTACAAGAAGAAGCAAGAGGATGAAGAGATTCAAAATCCTGAAGTTCACTCGACCAATTGAATCGAACAAATTATTATTGATTGATATGGAAAGATGTCATTAGAGTTGGATAAATCGACGAGGAGTGCGAGTAGACTGCACTTGAGAATAACAAAAGAAAAAAGTGGAGATGATGATGATAAAAAACTGCTAGAAACTACAGATTAGCATTACCAAGTAACGAAGACAGTCTAGCGGACTTTAAGTCTCCGAAATTAAATTTCAAAGTATTTCCGAATGATTCAATTCGAATCATCAAAGATTCATCAACAAAAAAAATTCAAAATGTAAAGAAATGATATGATGAAAAATATTCTATCGTCCCCTTAATAACAGAGTCATGTCAGTGCTATAAAATCCTTATAGAAAGCGTTACTCTGTCATTAGGGTAACGATATGTATATATTTCATAGAAAATATCTTCATAAAATGCCTTCATATGAAAAAAATACTTTACAAGAAATCATTTTATGAAGAACCTGTAACGGTTGGCTTGACTGACCTTGAGCCAACGCGTTAAATGCACTGAAATTCCTCAAACTGACCCAAATTTATGCTCCAAATTTTTCTCCAAATTACTCCCGATTAATTTCCCTTTATTTAAACTGGGCGCCAGTCGTTTTCATGAAATTCTAAGAACTTGGGGGAAAACGACAAATCCCCAAGTTTTCCTCTAATTCAACGAAATTACAAAACCCCAAAAAGACTAATTTTACCCGCTTTTTTATATGAAACTCTCAAGTTATCCCGAGGGGGAGAGGGGACGATACCCTCTATTTGGGTATTCGTGACGACAAAAACTTTACACAAAACTCATGACAAATTTCGACTCAAATGATATAAATTCGATATATTCAGAAGAATTAATTATATACACGTAAATTGCAAAAAAACATAAAATATTCAAAGTAACTTTTCGTGATTAATTTTATAATTATTTCACTCTAATTATTAACTCTAAATTCAACTCAGAATGAATGACAATAATTTTAATATTAGCCGGGTGGGCTCACCCGGAACAGACGCTAACTCGACGTTTTCTTTACTTTCGATTCTTTACTCAAAATTCTTCACTGTTAGTCTTTACTCAAAATTCTTTATTCTAAACTCGAAATATTAATTGTACGGGGACTCGCGTACCTTACATTATTTGTGCTGTCTTTCCTCCGTGTTGACCTCTCTTTATTTTCTTTACGTAATTCTTTACAATTTTCTTTACGTTTCTCTACACGATGTGATCGCCACGGTGTCCCGGGAGAAGAAGAACGAGTCTTCTCTCCCACGAGCTGGCATTGGGTTCCCTCGGCTGTTTCCGCTCAATTTCGGTAGAGCCGAGGCCCAACCCAACCAATTGTCCCGCGAGTCCCCCACTACTTTACCCTAACGTCACTGGCTTTACTTAAATTTCTCTTAAACTAACTAATTCCAAATAATGTACAAAAATAATCATAATAACTCGGACAACATTTTCCCGACAATTAGAAACGGAAAACTTTAGTCTTTTCTTTCCACACTTTTCACTGTTCCTGGAGATCTCCAACTTCCTTTACTGTTGGCCAACATTCTTCCTAGTTGGCTGATGCTGGACCAATCCCTTGGAGGCTGCTCTTGTCCAAGCTTCTCCGGATCATCCTTGACTCTTCTAATTTATTCGTGGGACTGGGGAAAATCCTTCCCAGTCCTAACTCTCGTACTTTTCTCCAAATTTTGGAGTTAAATTGAACAAAAATAAACAAAAATAATTAGTGAGTTCACAAAATATGTTGACCTCACTCTGGACATTTGCTGTCTTGACTCAAAATGAGCCCTATCCTCACCGGGTACCGCGAATCGCGACCAAAACCGTGATTTTTATCAAAATAATTAATTATTCTTATTTTTATTGATTCTGTGACAGTAAAAACCGTCACAAACCTCTTTATCAAATTCGATTTCATGAAGACATTTTTTCACAGAAGTATCTCTATGGAAAAATCTGCACTAATACTCTGAGTATTAATGACATTATAATTTAAGGATTTTTTGATAATCATGAAAATTCTATGATTGTGAAATTCAAACATCACACAAATATCCACCATTAAATTTATGGTTATAGCAAGTTTGTCCATGGCAAATTTCGCATTGACAAATTCCGTGATGGAGAAAATGCAATGGAAAAGAATGCGATGAAAAAGATCGCCATGGAAAAAATCGCCATGGAAAGAATCACCATGGAAAGAATCACCATGGAAAGAATCACCATGGAAAAGAAACGCCATGGGAAAAAAAACACCATGGAAAGGAAAGCTATGAAAAACAAGCAGGAGTTCCACCCTTTGTGCGTTATTTGCAAACCCCACTCTTTGTGTGACATTTAATATTTTGCCAATTCGATTGGCAATATGCTTCCGAATGGGATTTTACTCATAATCAATCGAATCTCTATAAAAATGAATATTTTTTCAATCGCTCAAAAAATAACATTATTCTCGCAAAAAATACGCACTTATAGATCCCTACAAATCTCAGCTCAGAATAATCGATTAAATTGCAATAATATCACATGGTACATAAAAATTCAATATTAGATGAAAATTCAGATCCTATGATGGAACACAAAAATTGGCGTTCGGTTTCCAAATAGGATTTCTATTCTTTCTGATTGTCGTCAGGATGAAAAGGTACTCATTTTGTAGAAAAAATTGTCTACTTTCGAATGGTGAAATAAAAAATAGTAGTGTTCTTAGGGAGAAAGCTAAGAAAAACCGTGATTTTTAAAAAAACTAATTTATTGAACATCCTTGCAAGAGACTTTTTCTGAAAAATCTGAAATTATCACCATTTGTGGGGCTCATTGAGATGAATCTTTTAAGCTGAACTTGGATGTAATCGCTTGGATAGTTTTCGAGATATAACCTCTTTTCATCAAATGGGTTTTGGCCAATATCTCAGAAACTACTGGAGCGATTTCGCCCAATTTCAATACCAAATTTGAGTTTTTCAAAAATTTGAGTTTTCTCGAAAAGTACTCAACCGATTTCGCTCAAATTTCACTGACAGCAATTTGCATGGGGAGGGAAAGTACTGTTAAATTTTCAGCTCACTAAGTATTACCGTTGCTGAGCAATGAGCTGATATCTGTCACACATACACACACACCCACACACACACACACATACAGACATTTTTAAAAAATGTCATTTCTCGACGTTTTGGATCATTCTGAGTCATATTCCGATGAAATCTCGAAATCGAAAAAAATCGCGTTTACAATGCTTCCATTCGGAAGCAAAAATGGAAAGAAAAGTCATGAAAACAAATGCCATGGAAAGAAAAGTCATGAAAATAATCGCCATAAAAAGAAATGCCATGGAAAGAAACGTCATGAAAACAAATGCCATGGAAAGAAAAGTCATGAAAATAATCGCCATAAAAAGAAATGCCATGGAAAGAAACGTCATGAAAAGAATAGCTATGGCGAAAAACACCATGGAAAGAATCGCCTTGGAAGAAACCGCCATGGAAAAGAAACGCCATGGGAAAAAACGCCATGGAAAGGAAAGCTATGACAAAAAATGGAACGAAAAGTCATGAAAACAAATGCCATGGAAAGAAAAGTCATGAAAAGAATCGCTATAAAAAGAAATGCCATGGAAAGAAACGTCATGAAAAGAATAGCTATTCCGAAAAACGCCATGGAATGAATCGCCATGGAAAGAATCGCAATGGAAAAAATCAGCATGGAAGGGATCGCCATGGAAAAAAACGCCATGGGAAAAGAACGCTATAGAAAAGAAAGCTATCGAAAGGAACACCATGGAGAGAATCGCCATGGCAAACAACCCCATGGGAAGAATCGCCATGGAATGAATCGCAATGGAAAACATCGACATGGAAAAGATCGTCATGGAAAAAATCGCCATGGAAAAACTCGCCATGGAAAAACTCGCCATGGGAAAAGAACGCCATAGAAAGGAAAGCTATCGAAAGAAACCCCATGGAGAGAATCGCCATGGAAAAAAATGCCATGGCGAAGACCTCCATGGAAAGCGGCAAATTTGTGATGGCGGCCGCCATGACCGGCGCCATGGTGACCGTCATGGCAGCCGCCATAGCAGCCGCCATGGCCACGGCCATGGCGGCCGCCATCAGAATTTTTCTACGTGTCAGCATATTTCCAACTCCATTACATATTTTCTATAATAATATGTCATACAATTTCATATTCGGACGAACAATTATTGTTTGAGGGATGTTGGAAAATGTGGAATGACAATGAAAAGTGATAAAATGGAATATATAATGTCTAATCATGACAGATTATATTATCTTCTGAGCTTACAACATGTCATATAATGCTATGTGTATGAGTGAATTCTGTAGTTCTGAAGGCGCCGTTACAGCGCGCATTATAGAAAACCCGTCCCCAACTCCACTATCATTTTACATGTCATGAATTCAAAACGGCGAACAAGCTTTCGGTGACAATTCGATCGTGCGAGGATCATGTTAGGCAACAAAATTATCGCATTTCTGATATTATCCGTATGGGTGTTTCCCATAAGGCATGAAATAATAATCGCCGTTTGATATATTCCCTAATGGAGGGTTTAATTACAATACCATTTTCTGCAGGAAAATTTGAGAAAATATGGTGATGTCACAATTGCTTTCATATTTTAACGACAAAAGTGAATACACCACAGTAAATTTCTTTTACCAATTAATGTACAAAAAAACAATTATGAATATCAGGGGAATTTCACCACCAAACCTTCATTTTGGCTTCATTCGTTGATATAATATTTTCTTATACTTAATACATTAAATGCATATTCACATAATGAATTCTATCTGAACTAACGACTCCATTTCCACGAGGGTAAAACTCAAAATTTAGTGCAAAAAAACGGAGATTTTCTATGTGGGGAAATAAAAGGGGAATGACCATTGGAGAATATTATATTTTGTACCTTGGCCGAAAATAGTCCAATGCGAAAACAATTTCCTTCCCGAGCGAAGCGAGGGTAGCAAATGTTTTCGCAGTTGACCTTTTCTCGGTCAAGGTGCGAAGCAAGGTTAGAAAGTCGTTTTTTCGTGTCCTAGGTAGAAAATTTTCTATTTTCTCACTCATGCCCATGTAACATCGGAACGATGTTTAGTATTATTAATATTTTTCTTTTTCCTCACTTAGTTTTATTGCGTTTATTTGGGGACAAACTTCTATATTCTAATATTTTATTTTTGCGTTGGGCACTTGAGGGATTAAAAGGAACCTTTCTCGAATTATTTTTTGAACTGTTAGTGTTTTTTTTTCTTTTCCGGGAATTGTTAGAATTATATTATTACCAGGCCACGTTTCGAATTTTGGAAACGACGAGTGGAAATAGGAGATGATTTACAATCATCTCAAGTAAACATTTTTTTTTCTCTTTTTTTTTTCTTTCTAAAACTCGAAACTCTCTAACAAAAGGGGACCTTCTTTCATTTCACTCTAAAATTTGGGTACTTGTAGAAATAAGGGGCTGGTTTACAACCGTCTCGAGTAAATGTTTTCTCTTTTCTTTTTATTTTTCCCGGGAAATAAAACAGACCCATCGTAAACTTGGGTCCTGGCGACAGAGCGACGCGACGTAGTTGCCATGTGCGCTGCACATTTTTCTTCCCCTTTATATTTTCATTATAGGGATTTGTAGACATTCTTGAATTCTAGGAATCGAAGTTGTTTAAATTTTCCAAGAAATTGTGGCGGGAGAATGGGCCTCCCAAAACAATTCACCCGAGAGGGGGTAATTTTCCACGCCTAACACTCGATTTTGGAGTCTAATGGGGAGGAGGGGGAACTGACCTTCGAACCATTGGGCCTCAGGAAAATAGGAGGGAAACTCGGAGGTCAAGGGCATCAGTCATTGGGCCGAAGTGTTCCCCTCCCCTGTAAATTAAGGAAACATAATTTTCTTTTACTTAGAGTTACTTTGGGAAAAATTTTGAAGTTAGTTACGTTCGGGATTTCTACAAAAAAGCTTCTTGCAGTCTACGCAAGGCTATTCAAAGGTTATCGCAGTCTACGCGAAAAATAGTCATTTAAAGAGTTTCTTTTAATTATTTCAGTCAAAGTTAAAATTTAAGTGAGTTAATTGACTTCAAGTTTTTCGTCGTTTAGTTAAGCTAGAATTGAACTTAAATTTTATGAATAAGTGAAATTAGTTGTCATCTTTGCAAAATATAAGAAAAAACTAACTGAAAGGATACTTCGAGATTCTACTTCGAAAGTCGGCATAAATCCTTATTTTACTTTCATCTTTAGTTTGGGAATTCTCTTTCTCTTAGTTTCGGTTTTTAGAAAATGGTTTCAAGTTCGTTTAATCAAAATAAAAATTCAATTTTATATTTGGGTTTTCTTTAAATCTATCATTTCTTGAAATTTTGTATCGTTTATCTGTTTTTAAAATATAGATCCTCACGGATCAGTTTAAACAAAATACGAGTTTAAGATTCATTTAATAACTATTTCCTTCTAAAATCCCATCCCAATCTTTTAGGAAACCTAGGATTCAAAAGGGAATCAAATCTGATAAGTGAAGAATAGCTTCACTTTGACGTAACACCCAAGTTGCGATCTTTTTCACACCGCATGGCGGACGAAAATTGGTACTTTTCGGTATTGGTAGGGCAGTGGCGCCACCAGTCTGAGGAAAATTTTTTCACAAACTGTTCAAACTGCCTAGGCTGAAAAGGAACTTTCCTCAGGCTGAATCGGTGAAAGAAGGGCCTTGTCTTGAGCCAAACTGGGGAATTGCATGGTTCTTCAGTGAAGCCACTGCATTACTTCGGTGATGTCACTGTTCCCAGCCGAATATCGAGTGTATTCAAACAGTCGATTCATATTAACGAATGAAATTTAGTCAATTCAAATAGTTAAGTTATTTAGATGAACAAAATTCAATAAATTGAACAACTTTTTTTTATTATTTTTAAAACATATTTGCTACGAATATATGAAACAAATACCTCAGATTTTTTATTGCTTTCTTTCTTCTCAGTGTATGACTACATTAATTGCGAAGGATTCACAAAACTAAAATTCAATATTAGCAAGGAGATGATTTTTTAACAATGCAATTCAAGATTTACTTATTATTGATCAACAAAGGTTTTATTGATGACTTTATCATTGATTAACGTATGTTGGATAAGAATGAGACCGTTTTAAGCATCTCTCTTCAATTAATTGAAACGAAATCATTTACAAATATTTTAGTCCATTCAATGTGAAAGATTTCCTACAGTATTGAAAACCGTTACAACTGCCGATTATTTTGGCTGTGTTCGAAAATCCTTTTCACGGTGAAATTTCAATACATTCCTGTATTTTTCAGTTGTTGAAACTCAAGCAAATCTGGAACAAGACTCGTCAAGCAATGAAGTCCTTCAGATTCCTGTCAGTTCGTGGTTATAAACTGGGGAGAATTACCGTTAAAGAGCTTGAAGCAATGCCAAAACTATCTGGTGTCGATGCATACCAGAATCCAATGTACAAAGGGTTTTCAATTGAAAAATATCGATTTTTGAGGTATTTATGGGCATTTTTATCGAACTGTTGTAAAACACCATGAAGTGGTGAAAAATCACTGAGGAAGAAAGGTGATATTATAGCAATAAAAGTTTGTAAGTAATGTATGTAAAGTTTGTAAACAATAAAAGTTTGTAATTTTATGTGAATAAATGACATTTTTGGCCATGATGATGACATAAAGAGTCAAATAATGCCAATATATGTCATCGAATCGATTTTTCATAATACGACATTCTCCGTCCAAATTCGTCCTAAAATTTTTGACGAAACTTGAAGAATTATGTCTAATTGTATATTATTCTCTCATTATCTGTAATATTTCTCATTGTATGACATTTTTTTACATTGTTTGACATTATTTGCCGAAATCTGCCGAAGCGATTTCCACGAGGGATCACTTTACCTCCTGGGTAGTGTGGAAAGAAGTGCAAAGTTATTTACAAGGTGAAATTTCGTGACGTTGATTGTTTATCATTGAACCGATTTTGGCCGGTTCCCTCCTCGGTGGAATCCATTGAAATTACGCTGAGCGATCAGCAGAGCCAATGTATTTTCAGCGAACGTCCAGCCTGAAAAATGGTTTATAGGCTGTGGTTGTTGCATTATGTTCTCCGGTAACGCCCCAAGTTGGAGCATCAGGGGTTCAGAATCGGTAACGACTTCTTCTCCCCTCATTTCCCAATCTTCGTTCGAGAACTCCATGATGTATTGAGAAACCACTTGTCCGAAAGAAAACTCCAGTCAATTCAAATTCAAGAAACTTGATGCATTGTATGAGAATGCACCGTTCTCGCTGGAGCCATCGATACACGAGGCTAATGTGGAATATCAAATAACTATATATATTCTTGTTCGGCAGAATGTCTACTAATTTGCGAAAGCATGAACTGTGGCCCATCGTTCTGAAATTACATTATTAGATGCATTATGCGTCTAATTATTTATAGCCCGATTTTGAAGCAAATCTTGAACTTTGTCATTAGGAAGCCAACTACTTTAAGCTGAAAATGACATGTCACTCAGAACGTACAAATTTTTTAATTTCATAATTAATTGCATTAAGAAAAATATTTATTAATAGCATATATATAATTTTAATTATTCAAATTTTCAAGTAAAGAACGAAAGCATGGTAAATTTCTTCAACTTTTGTTTATTTAAGCATAACAATATCTGTATATATAGGGCATTCCACGCCAAATCGGACGGTTTCAAAAATTTTCATTTTTGATTTCCGCCATTTTTTCATATCTTTTAGTACCCGTCGAAAAACCCCTTCCCCGAAATTGTGGGATTTTTTTGATCGCCTGGTCCAAAGATATCGAATTTTAAAAAAAAACAGCTTTTTTTGTAGTTTTTTGCCTGTAACTTTCTCAAAACTCATCCAAATGAAAATTACCCCTCAATATAAATGTTTCATTTTTTCACGTTTTTTCCGAAAAAAATACAAAATTTTTTTTCAAAAAGTTTTTCTATGTGATTTTTGAGTTTTAAAATTTTAAAGTCGATTTCTGAAAAACATATATCCTTCGATTTTTTTGAAAATTTTTGACAGCAAACTATTACCTATTCCACAACTTTTCATGTGGTTCTGGTCGTGGGACTACCATGATTACTATTTTTTTTCGATTTTTGAAAATTGAAAAAAAAAATTTTTTTAAGAATTATCATTTTTGTGATTATATAGGGGAGAGCGGGGCAAAATGGACCCCCGGGGTAAAATGGACCCCGGGGCAAAATGGACCCCTCTTTTTTTTGCATAAATTTTTTTTTTCGTTGAGTGTACATTGCGTCATATCGAATACATTCAAATTTTTGTATTCAGGGGAAGGGGGGTAAGATGAACATCGAAATGAAACTTTCAATTTTTCTACTATTTTTAATTAAGTTATGGGCACTTTTTTTCAAATTATTTTTTGCGTCATAACTAAGGCGTGGATGAGAGTTCATGATAAATATACAGGGTGATGTCGGCATCCACCTTACAAACTTTAGGGGCTTGAAGAATCGTTCATTACAATTCCAATACTGCAAGAATCAATGGAATGGGATAGAAAATTTTTAATGGATGATCCCGAGCCATAAAATTTTTTTGTTGTTGTTGTAACATTGAATGCGATACTCGGAAAGATGTCAAGTGCGACAATTCTGTTGATATGGAAGGGAAGGATTGAGCTCAGATCAATTGCGGTACTTTTAGCGACACTGGATGCAGCAATTGCCAAAATTATAGCAAAAGTCTGTCCGTCACTATTCAGATGATTATTTTCCAACTTTATTGATTTATGCACCATCAGAATTGCCATTTCTTATTTTCTTCATCCCGAGAATTTGCTAGGTGGATGCTGACATCACGCTCTAGTACTTGACCGAATCGTTCTTTTTCCCCTGAGAAAGGAGAAGAGTTTAATTTAATCACCTATTATTGATTGAAATTCATAACATAAAACTCCCTCGCTGTGTCACAGCCAGGGAGCCGCATTTCATTTTATTCAGTTCTGAACCCAGAAAGCATTGAAAATTTGATGACCTTTACTACTAATTAATTTTCCAAAGATCTAAATCATTTTTAGTTAATTGAGTACTTACATTTCAATGAATTCATTTTGCATAAAAAACCTGATCATGACAATAACAGAATGACAGATTAGTTCATAAAAATCATTAAATTTCAAATACTTCCAGGATTCAGAATTGAATAAAATGAAACGTTCCTAAGCAAGAGAATATCCGTTTATGATTGGCGAATATTAATAGTTAATTGAATCAAACTTTCTTTCCTTCTCAAGGAAAAATATAGCGATTTGTTCAAGTACTATATCCATCATGAACCCTCATCTGGTCTTAGTTATGGGGCAAAAAAGTGCCAACACTAAGAGGATTTTTTCCCACTAGCATGACTATTTCTTAAAAGTGAAAACGAACTATTCTAGATCAATGATCGCACCTAGAATTATAACTAAAACAGCTAAATTATACTTAGGGGAAAATGGGGTAAAATGGACACCAGGGTTAAAACGGACACGGGTTGGTTTTGGTATTTTATACGATGAAATTTACTGGAAATGGATGGAAATATGGGAGATAGATTATTTCTGATGATTCCATTGGAAAGATGAGGAAATTTCCCATGAAAATCACATGTCAGAAGTTATTTTTTGGAATTTTTCAAAAATTTCATTTTTTCTGCAAGATTTGAAGGTGAAAGTCTTCTATTTTTGGGAAAATTTCAGTTTTTTGAGAATATCTCTGGTTCTCTTGATCGTAGCGACCTGGGGTTGATCTTAAATGAAAGGTGAGCTCATTTCCCATGGATTAATGTGTTCGAAACTGCGCGCCAAAATTGTGGCCCAGTCGAACAGGTCAGTCAGGGTCGGTCAAAAAGGTCTCAAGACTTTCGGCTTGACCCCCACTCTTCAACTCTGACTGGCCAAGCGTCACTTCTAAGTGAAACCTCATCGGTTACGCATCGTTTTTTGGGGCTTTTTCAACGGAGTATATTGCGGCTACACCAACGAGTTTAATTTCGGGGCTACACCGCCAGTGCAGTGATAAGTGCATTCAACAGTGGTTTTTTCATTATTAATTACCAAAGACAATTAACGGACAATTATCATTCATTTATTAACGGTCAATTCAACGGCTTAATTTTTTGCCAATTTCTTACCGCGTGAACAACAAGTTTATTTTACCAACGACTCTCCTTTTGGAGTGAATTAAATTGACTATCAACGGCAATTGTGTTTTCCTTCTTATTCTCCAGGAAATTCTCAATCCCAAATCCAAAGATTCCCGTCCACTAGAGCAAATCAACGAGTTCTCGAACATAATGGGGTTAAAAAGGGAATAATATCAATTTTTTCAAGTATTTATAGGGTAAAAACTGAGTTTCAAACAATGATTCATAAATATTCGAAAAATTGATAATATTGTTTTCAAAACCCCATTGAGGAGGTAGACACGGATGAGGAGGAGCTGGGGCAGGAGGTGGTACAGGATGACGAGGTATTTCTACCAGAAGTAAGAGACGGGTACAAATATCTCGGCATCACGCAAACTGAGAGGGACACAGGCATCAACTACATCAAAGTGAGAGAAAAACTCCTGAAAGAAGTGGAGTTAATTATCCAATCAGCGTTGGCAGTGCCACAGATGATCCAGCTCATAAATACGTCGCTAATACCAGCAGCAACGTACGTACTAGGTAACCTGTACGCCAATGAGCAGCAGAGAACATCGCTAAAAAAATGCAAGAGCCTAGACAGGGAGATACGCAAAGCTCTAGTTTCGAGAGGCCTAAAAAGATCATGCGCATCGGCAGCGGGTGTCTACTGTCCAGTTAACAGCGGTGGAATGGGACTGAAATCGGTGGAGGATGCAGTGGAAGTGTGCCAAGTGAAGAGAGGGCTGTACCTCATGCTGCATCCTGAGATGGAGAAGACACGAAAGCAGTTTGAGAGATTGAAAGCTGGAGCATGGAGGAATCCGATTACGGATGCAGAAAGAATCATGCAGAAGTATGGACTCCAGATGCCAGAAATCCCCGCAAATCAGAGGGAGCAACAGCCACATGAGGCCATGAACACCTGCAGAGTAACGGCAAAACTGCTCGAAAAGAAACAGGAGGAATGTCATCTCTACACTCGAAGGAGGTGTATGATGTACGGTAGCACGATTCAGAAATTTGAGGGTAATGTGCAGATTCCGGTATTAAAATCGAGACACCTGGATCCGTGGATGGCGTGCTTCCTGTGGGCAGGTATGGAGGAGCAACTGGTGGAGCTAGGTGCAATTCCGGAGGACCGAAAAAAGTGTCAGAGAGGTTGTGATGTACGAGAAACGGCGTACCACGTAGTGTCAGCGTGCATGGCGCCTGAATTTACTGAGAGGCACAATTATGTTGTATATTGGTATTTGAGGACACTTTTGGAGGCAACAAAGGCTCCGGAACATGTCCATGAAAAACTGAGGTTTGGCTCCGGTACCCTGGTAGCAGATTATGAGAGCAGTGAAGTGGGTTCCATCAGCATCAGAGCTGGGGGATATGTAGCCACGGATAGGGAGCTGGTGCATACCAAGCCAGACGTGGTAGTCACCAAGAACAACCCGAAGAAAATCTTCATCATTGAAGTTTCGGTGGCCCACCTCCAGAACCTCCAGTCACAAGAACTCCTGAAACGTACGAAATACGAGAAGAACTCAGAGATCCAAATCACACCGGAGAACACTACATCTGTCCGCCGAGGGGAGAATGTGGTGGACATGATGAGGAGCATGCACGGCTGCAGTGTTGAGCTGGGAGTGATGGTGTTGGGCAGCTTTGGAGAAGTAGTCCAGACACAAGAAATGAAGAGAATGGAGAGTATTAGCAGACAGCTTGGTATTGGGCAAAAGAGGCTAACACCATGCCTCGAGAAATGCTCTTTCAGCATAGGCTTGGTGACAGCGAAGATATTGCTAAAGCGATGTCAAGAGGTGAGAGAGGAGAGAGGGAAAACTGCAACGACATAACGAGAAACAACGTCAATGAGAGCGAGGATGGAAATGAGACGAACCAGAATGCGAAATTGGAAGAATGGAAAATAAAATAAACTTCGACTGTGACCTGTATGCATATGTATGGACGAATGGACTGTATGTGTGTATGTATGAAGTTTTGTATTATTATGCTATTAGCAAGAATGTGAAAAACTAATTCTATGGTAATGGATTGTGTCAAAGCACTGAGTGGAGGGCCCTGTGTGACATACACGATGTACTAATGTAAGAACAAGACGCAATAAAAATCAATTATGAGATCAACCCCAGGTCGCTGCGATCAACAGAACCGGAGATATCGCCGAAAAAGTGAATTTTTCCGATGTTCGGAGGAAAACCTCTTCAAAACTCGGCCAAAAAAGTAAATTTTTCGAAAAATGGGAAAAAAAATTTTGACACATATTTTCCGCCTAAAATTTCCTTAGTTTTTCAATGGAATCATCAGAAAATTTCTATCTCGAACCGTTCAATTGAAGTGTCCATTTCACCCAACCTTCCCCTGTGTTCACTATCTGATAGCTGTACTTGATAAAAATTTGGTCGCTGCTAACATATTAATTAATATATTTCATAGTCAAGGTCTTTCCTGCTATATTTTTAGTTACACAGTTTGACAAATTCTCTCAGTGCATAACTCAAAATTGTACTATTTTGATTTTTACTTTTAAAAATAGTAACAAATTCTCGTTTTTCCCGCTTTCCTCTTGATACAAGAATGTGCATATGTTCTATCTGACTCAATGCTCACACAAATAAAAAAAAACGAAGAAAAAAAAGGGGTCCATTTTGCCCCGGGGTTCATTTTGCCCCTGGGGTCCATTTTGCCCCGGGGTCCATTTTACCCCGGGGGTCCATCTTGCCCCTCCCTCCCCTATATATAATCACAAAAATGATAATTCTTAAAAAAAATTTTTTTTTCAATTTTCAAAAATCGAAAAAAAAATAGTAATCATGGTAGTCCCACGACCAGAACCACATTGTTACGAGGTGGTCGTAAGAGGGGTTTATCGTCGAGGCGCCCTCTTCCTCCTCCTCCGGAAATACAAGGATCCCTACGGTCGATAATTGATTATCGACAGTTCGGCCGTAGAGGCAGCACCTTCCGGAGGCAGAAGTGAAGGTTTTCATAGAGAAAGAGAAAACCCCCCCTCCTGTAATAACTGCCATAAAGCAAACAACGTACATTTTAAGTTTCTATAATATTTAAGCAATTAATTAAGATAATTAGTGATAAGTGAAGTATTATTAAGTGAAACAGAGACTCAATTGAGATTAGAATTAAGTGAATAGAAGAAAAAGACTCTAAGTGAGAAAATAGTGTAAGGAATCCGGAGAGAGGAATTTGGCTGTCACGAGTAAGTCTGTTTTCGTTACCGCGTGTTCAGCCTCAGTACAGTTAAATAAATATTAATTAGGGGAATTTTGTGGGTTAGTTGATCCGGATAAAGGGAGAGACTAATTGTGGATAAATACGGCATCGAGTTTGGCCAAAGATTCAATTATTTACTACAAAAAGGAATTGTGTAAAATCCGAGAACTCAATTGGCGTCCTCACGCCAATTAAATACAAGTAGAAAGAATCCACAATTATCTCGAACATCTGGCTATTAATGAATTGGGAATCTCCATACAATTGTTGACAAAGAATTACAGAATATATTTATGCAGTTATTTCCGGAATAACTGGCGATAAGAGTCCATCATATCTGAAATACATAAAAGTCGTCAACAGGTGTTGTTGCATACCACGCGGTCGGCCATATTGTAGACCGGCCGGCTCACTCACACCACACTCAAGGCGCACTCGTGTGGCGCAGTCCTTGGCGCCAAATTCAAACCGTAGGAAAACTGGACTTGTTATACTTTCCACAATTAAAGAGATACTTCATTGAACAAATAGTCGTTTTCACATTATTTATTTGAAGAATGATCCCGAATATTAATTCCACGCAATTGACGGTGAGTCTTAACGCAGAGGGCGCTGCAGTAAGCTGATCAACGTTGGATGTTCCGGATCTCGTCGCATTTCTTCCACATTTCGAATACGACAATCTACATTCCGCCATTAAATACACATACACACACGCACCTACTACACACACACGCACCTACTATACACACACGCACCTAACACACACACGCACCTACACACAACGGGGCAGGAATTCCTTCCGAATTTCTAGCCTCGTAACAACATGAAAAGTTGTGGAAAAGGTAATAGTTTGCTGTCAAAAATTTTCACTTGTAATACCCCGAGTGCTTGAAAATTAGCGGGTATTTCACGAAAGTTTTGTTGCTCAGCAACACGTGCGTGAAGTTTGGTAGTAACAAAATCCCGAGCACTCGCGTGCGAGGGATTTTGTGACAAACTGAACGCACACGTTGCTGAGCGGGTAAACTTGAGGGAAATACCCAATTCATTTTCAAGCACGAGGGGTATTCGGGGGATTATTTTTTTGATTCCAATTTTGGCGAAAGGGTGCACGGATTTGACATTTTCGTGGGATAAAGTGGGTTGGAATTTGTTTAAAAACGTTTGTTTGCTGCTTAGCAACAGCCGTGGTATTACCAAAAATTATCGAAATAATACACACCACGTGATGTCAAATCCCGTGCTCCTATTGGTCGAAATTGGGATTGAAAAAATAATCAAAAAAATCGAAGGATATATGTTTTTCAGAAATCGACTTTAAAATGTTAAAACTCAAAAATCACATGGAAAAACTTTTTGAAAAAAATTTTTGTATTTTTTTTCGGAAAAAACGTGAAAAAATAAAACTGTTATATTGAGGGGTAATTTTCATTTGGATGAGTTTTGAGAAAGTTACAGGCAAAAAACTACAAAAAAAGCTGTTTTTTTGAAAATTCGATATCTTTGGACCAGGTGATCAAAAAAATCCCACAATTTCGGGGAAGGGGTTTTTCGATGGGTACTAAAAGATATAAAAAAATGGCGGAAATCAAAAATGAAAATTTTTCAAACCGTCCGATTTGGCGTGGAATGCCCCATATATGTTTGAATGAAAAGAACGAAAAAAAATGGGAAGTGTTAAGATTAATACGCGGAGAAAAAAGAACTTAATATTTATGTGAAAAAAAAAATCTCGCTCATAAACATAAAAAAAAAGCAAGTGAGGCTGAAACCCTAATCCCAGCCCTTCAACCTGCACAAATCATCGAACATTCCGTTCTTCTTTTTTAATATTTCCTCATTGTACTTCCGCTCGACCTCATTGTAATCCATGTTCTTATCTGGATGAAGGACCCTGTTCCATCGCCGTTTAAATTTCCTCACATCTCCTTTGGTAGCATTACGCGGTATGCCCAGATGATCAAAAATTGCATTGCTTTTCATGACTCAAATCCTGTAGTCCCTCAGTAAATCTCACAATGCCTGACTGGCCGGGGAAATCTGTAGATGCCGTTCTATGTACGTGCAAGCCTGCAACATGAAAAAAAGATCCTATAAATCGCCCAGCCTCATCATGCTGAAGTAAAAGGTCGAAGTAAGATGCAGATTGTCTCAAAATTGTGTAACTTATTAAATATATGTAAAAATTACTAAGCAGTTTTGTATACTAAAAATTTTTAATTATAATATTCTCGCGATGAACTTTTCAGAATAGGATAATTGCATAATGTACATTAGACATAATTGTATAGAGCATATCAAATATTATTGTACATGGATTGTATTACTTATAATCGATGAGAAAAAAGTGAAAATATTACTCTCTAAAATGTGTAGTATATTCTTTGATATCAAATAAATGACGATCCTCTATTTTAATTACGTTTTTTATCGTATTTTATAGATTCTCTGAAAGGGAAAACCCTATCCCTAACCGTACCCCCTCTTCTATCAACCTCCCACTACAGGCCCTACCATAAATCAATTAGAAAAGGATGGATGTATCGGTCTACGGTCATAAAAGGGAACAGTTTCTGGCGTCGAAGTTGTCGTACGCCAATTAAAAATGGTAAAATTGAGGACATTTTGAGTTTTCACTCACTGTCATGTTCCACACAAAGCCGTGAAACCTACCAATTGATAATCATGGTTTTCCTCCGCCTCAGCTTGCTCGCAAATAAGATCGGCTGCCCTCGCAATGGCCAGTCGGAATGTGTCAATCACAGGATCCTGTCTACCAGGTCCCATTCTCAAAGCCTCCAGACTGTGACACACATATTGCAGCTTCCAAAGTCGCAAGCCACTTTCCACAATCTGGGCATGTCCCTGAAAAAAACCGCAAATAATAATTAATAAAAATCGCGTGACTAGAAGCAAAAGCTTTTCACCATAGAGTGGATATAGTACCTTTTGCTTGTATCTAATATTTGCCAGAAAGGAAAAGTTCTTAAAATCAAAATTTCGTAAAAAAAGAGGTCGAATTTTCATTACTTTTGCTTTCGAATGGAAGCTTTGTTTTCGGCATTTTTTTCGAAATGCTAATTTTCATTGGAAACGACTCAAAATGATGCAAAACGTCGAGAAATCATAATGAGAAAAAAAAGTAGACATGTATGTATGTGTGTCGGTATGTACGACTCTACGACACTCTATTACTCGAGAACGGTGAGAGATAAAAATCTGCAATTTCGGCAAGATATCAGTTTTGATGAAGTGTATGTCCCATAAAAATTTCAGAAAGTTTGGTTTAATGGTTTTTGAGATATAGCAATTTTTTAAAAATCGTATGTTTCAAAATTTCTCAACTTGCGTGAGACGAATACCATTCAAAATTTTATTCAAGATTCGCAACCATAATATCTAACTTTTAGCAAATTTTCATAAAATTAATCCCATTATTCTATTAGCTATTAATTTTTTTATCCTTTTTTTTCAAAAACTCAGTTTTACGATGATAGCGCAATGTATCGTCACCTTAGAGTTAAAGAGGCGTAGGTGCCATTCTTCGCAATTTTTTTTTTTCAAATTAACGACATGGCGTATCTCCACCATTATTGCTCCAATAGGATTTCCAAGGCCTTTTACACAATATTAGTGAAAAAAAAAAAATAATAACATAAAGGCGTAAGTACCACTGACTAATAACGAAGGGGCGTAAGTGCCGGAGATACGCCCCTTTGTTTTTAGTGTTTTCATTGAATTTTTCCGAATCATCGGAAAGAAAGTAATAAGAAAGGGGCGTAAGTGCCAACATTGAAATAAAAATTTCTAAAAACAAAAGGCCGTAACTCCCAAAAATTTTATATATCTATATATAGGGGAGATTGAGGCAAAATTTTGGACACCATTAATGGACACTATAATGAAACGGTTAGAGTTGGATTTTTTTTGATGATTCTACGGAAAAGCTGAGAATATTTTAGCCGGAAAATGAGCGTCAAATGTTTATTTTTGTCATTTTTTTGAAAATTCAATATTTTTCGGCATTTTTGAGGGGTAAAAGCCTTTCTTTTTTTGGAAACTTTCAGTTTTTTGCAAATATCTCTGGTTCTATTGGTCGTAGCAATTCGGGATTATTCTCAAATGGAAGGTGAGCTCATTTCCCATCGATTTACGGGATTTTGAATTGAAAAAAAATCAATTTTTGAGATAGTTATAGGCCAAAAACTGTTTCCCAAAACTGTTTCACAAAAATGCCCATAAATACCTTAAAAATCGATATTCTATAATTGAAAGCCCTATAAATCGATGGCAAATGATGTCACCTTTCACATCCATTCGGAATTTTCACGCTACGACGAATAGAACCGAAGATATCCTCAAAAAACTGAAAATTTTCGAAAAAAGGAAGGGTTTTGCGCCTCTAAAATGCTCAAAAAAGTCAAAATCACCAAAAATTCAAATAAAGTAATTCCGGCACTCGTTTTTTACAGAAAAATTTTCTGAGCTTTCCAATGCAATCAGCAAGAAAAATCTCGCGCCAATATTTCTATTAATTTCAAGAGTTTTTCATAGAGGAGAGCGGGGCAAAATGGAAACTGTCATAGAACGGTTAGAGATGGATTCTTGCTGATGATTCTATTGAAACGCTGAGGAAATTATAGCCGGAAACCCAGTGTCAGATGTATTTTTTTGAAAATTCTATATTTTTTGGCTTTTTTGATGGGTAAAAGCCTTTTTTTTGGAAAATTGCTGCTTTTTGCAAATATCTCTGGTTCTATTAGTCGTAGCAATTCAGGGTTGGTCTAAAATGAAAGATGAGCTCATTTCTCGTCGATTTATGGGGTTTTTAACTGAAAAATATCATTTTTTGGGCTAGTTATAGGACAAAAACTGCTTTACAAAAGTGATTCATAAAAATTCCCATAAATACCTTAAAAATCGATATTTTATAATTGAAAGCCCTATAAATTGATGGCAAATGATATCACCTTTCACCTCCATTCTGAATTTTTATGCTACGACCAATAGAACCGAAGATATTCTCAAAAAATTAAAAATTAAGAAAAAAAGGAAGGCTTCTCCCCTCTAAACTGCTCAAAAAAGTCAAAATCGCCAAAAATTGAAAAAAATGAATTCCGGCACTTGTTTCCCGCCGAAAATTTCCTCAGCTTTCCAATCGAATCATCAAAATCAATCCACCGCCAATATTTCTATTAGTTTTAAGAGCTTTCCATAATATTTGATTGAAAATTTAGATGTGTCCATTTTACCGCTGATGTCCGTCCTGCCCCACCTTCCCATACTAAAAAAAAAATTATAAAACAAAAAGGCGTAAGTGCCACAATTGAAATAAGAAATCCTAAAAACAAAAGGGTGTAACTCCAAAAATTCTGAAGAGATAAATAAAATTATATAAATAAAGAGGCGTAAGTGCGGAGATACGTCCTTTTCACTCAAACATTAACAATTATATAGCGTTCTAAAAGGAAATAGCAAAGAGGCGTAAGTGTGGAGATACGTCCCTTTCATTTTGAAATTGGGAGTTACGCCACTTTGTTATTTTAATTTTTAATTATCCAAATAATGTTCCAGAGACCATAAAGAACATTTTGGAGTCATAAGTGGACATACGCTCCTTTCACACCCGAATTTCGTGTTTTTGGCACTTACGCCCCTTTAACTCTAAGGCGACGGTATAATTGACTTAAAGACTTCAAATTTGTTCAGTATATGTAGTTTCTGCTGAAGATGATTGGGATTGAATCTGAGGCATATCGGATGAACTGTTCTCGAAATATTTTGAATTGAAGTTTTTCCGAAAATCGGCTGTATCTTCCAAACTTCTCATCCCATTTCATCAGGAAGAAGCTCAAAAAATTCGTGTTTATGAGCTGAATAAACCCTCAATTTTTCGAATTATTAGATGAAGTTGTCCGTTTATTACATTGAAAATTGAATTTTTTTCTCAGTTTTTCACCAAAAAATTCAAAAAATGCAATTTATCTCTATTTTTTTGAATGGACACCCCTATATTTTATTTTATTCTCTGAAAGAACACATTTTCCTCTTCTAAATGAGCCCCTACTCATCTTCGTAGGACAGTCAGAAACTGTATCCAAAAGGGAACATTCAAAGTGAAAAAGTGAACTTTTATGTAAAAATTTGTATGATTTGAAAAAAATTGAATTTAATAAATCCCAATCATTTTATCTTATAGAGGAGACCGGGGCGAAAAGGAGTACTTTAGAGCACGCATTCCCGGACCCCATTTCGCCCCGGTTTTCAATTTTTTATTGCGTTACAACACGAAAAGAAAATTTTTGAGACTGCAACAATCGAGATGATTGAAAATATTCGAGAAGAACCATTCGGAAGCCTTCTGCTAATTCATTAGCAGAAATTGAAAGGAAGAAATAGCAATCTAAAGGATAACGTGGAAGAAATAACAGCTAACACAGCGACCAACGCCTGCTTGTCTGTTTTTTTTTTTTTTTTGAGCAAAATACCCTTTCGATTCTCGTGAAAATGCTTTTTTTTAAAAATATCTCTGATTTCATTATTCGCAGCAATCTGGGACTGATTTCAAATGAAAGGTGACATTATTCCCTATCGATTTCTGAGATTTAGAATAAAAAAATATTTATTTTATTTTAGATAGTTATGGACACTTTCGTGAGAACTTTTAATCATCGGCTTTTAGCCTATAAAAATGTGAGAAATTGCTATTTTAAAGTACAAAACTCCTTCAATCCATGGGAAATGATCTCACCTTGCATTTAGAATCGGTTCCAGATCGTTACGACTCATAGAACACAAAATCTTTCTAAAGAAATGGACTTTCACAAGAATTGAGCATTTTTTACCCCAAAAAAATTCTAAAAAAAATCGAATTCTCAAAAAATTCCAAAAAATGCCTTCTGGGACATGTTTTCCACCTGAAATTCTGCCAGTCTTACAACGGGATCATTATAAAAGAAATCTATCTAAGAAATCTCCCCCCCCCCCGCTCATCAGTTCAAACTTACCTTCACGGATTCAGGATTCAACTCCACCGCAATGATGCTGTCCTTCAGGGCTTCAAGTAGTGTAGTAAGGCCGGTTCTGGATCAACGATCCGCCATCTTGGATCCTCGACCAGGTGAGAGGGGGGTACCTGCCCGTTTTAGACCCCGTTAATTACAGGTGAGGGGGTGGTGGGTGGCAGGTGAGGGGGTGGTGGGTGGCAGGTGATGGGGTGGTGGGTGGCAGGTGAGGGGGTGGTGGGTGGTAGGGGGTGGTGGGTGGTAGGTGAGGGTGGTAGGTGAGGGTGTCAGGGGGAGGGGGTGGTGGGTGGTCGGTGAGGGGGTGGTGGGTGGTAGGTGAGGGGGTGGTAGGTGGGAGTATTCGGGTGGATGGTAGATGAAGGTGGGTATCAGAACAGGGGGGGGGGCATTGTTAAGTTTTCTGATGTATGACAGCTGTCATAGAGGGGAATGCAACAGCTGCACCAGGAGGTTAATGTCAACGGATAAGGGGCCTCATGCTAGGAAAGCAGATCTAGCGTATACATCCGTTTCAAATAATGTTTACAAAAACAGAGTCTTGGTTCAAAGATTTGTTTATTGTAACTAATAATGTTTTACATCAACAATTGAACTAAGTGTGCTGCACCTGTTGACGATGTTTAGGGTTCAAGATAGGATCCAGAAGAATCCGTAATAAATTTATGCGTCGTTTAAATCGTTGACGGTCCCATACACTAGATGAACCCTTCCGCGCTTCCCTGTATGCATAAGACCAGACAACCATATGGTGAACTTTGACATCAGGATGGAAGTGAACTTTTTTAGTTTTCCCCTCCTGAACCTCCATTTTCTTGTCCTATGATGTGTATCTACAGCAGCCCACTGTGTTTGTTTATCGCTGTGAAGAGTTTTTTATACTACCCCTGCTAAGATTAGTCATAGTAGTGGGGATGAGTCACTATATATTCAAGCAGAAATCCTCAGGAGCTCACAGTTCCATCCAGAGGATGAAGAAACAGATTCATCAGAAAATTTTGAAGAAACGTCTTGAAGTACTCTTGAAAGATATTAAAGAAGTGAAAAAGATTATTAAATTGAGAAGTGATTTACATCGCGTTTGTGTTCAAATTGATAGAATAGTTCTCTGAGACGATGGATCTTCAGGAAATCAACGCAATTTGCCAACCGAAAGCATTGCTACCGCTGGTGAAGTTAGCTGATCTGGTTCGCAACGAACTATATACCATTGTTGATCTATATAAAGCAAAGACACGCTTTGGCGTCAGAGAAATGGTCAATATCAACAATAGTCATACAATGTTTCTACCAAAGAAATTAGCTGAGTTTTTTCAACTGAATCCCAACGAGTTCCTTCGCTTGCAAAAGGAGGCAAAATTGAAAAATCTACAACTACAATGTTTGGGTGTAAGTCCTCTCGACTTTATAAAATTCAGCTACATCAGCGGAGCTCCAATGGCCGAATACGAGGACCCATTGGATGAGTTTCTGAAGCTATCAACAGAAGCTGGTAATTCCGCGAAGACAGCAGCAGCATCAAAATAATTTTTTCTTTTGAGATAATATTCCTTTAATAATCATAATAGCTATCATCATCGTCATAACTATTATAATCTTTCGTCATTTTGTAATAATAATAATAATAATAATCTTGACAATTTTATAGAGGTATGTAAATGAAGTAAAACAAGATCTTTTCATGTATTCATTAGTTTTTATTGAATAAATTTTGGTTTACATAAATATTTTTGTTATTCATTCAAATTCCACACATCTTACAATCCTTAATCATAGAAGTAATGCCACTGCAAACATCTCCAGTATAGTTTCCACAACTATGATGTTTGATGCAACGCTTACATCTGGCAATATTCTTATTGGTTTTCATCTCATCGGTCAACTTTTCCCATGCTCGATCCACATCGCGAGAGGCGAAATTCACTATGAATGAAACTGGCAAGCAGGCAATATCTTCTTTGTCCATCAGATTTAAATCTTGTAGATCATTGTATATGTAGAGTGATCGCTCAATCGATGGTTCCAATTTATTTTTCAAATATTGTTTCATCATTGAAACATTTCTCGCTGCACACATCATTTTAGGCATATTTGAATGGAAAGTACAATTTCTATTTTCTTGACCAATCAATTTTCTGAGTGATGGACAGTTTTCAAACAATTCATCAATATCAATTATAGCTGGACGTGTTCCGATATGAATAAACTCTCCTAACCATTTTTTCTTTTCCCGACCTTTCACATATATCCTACTTACTCCATCAAATTTCTCATTCATAAATAATCCAAGCTGATCATATGATATAGAACCATAAGTCCATGGAATCCCATGATAATTACGTTCAAGCCAGCCATTCACACAACGATATTTCGTTGATCCACAATCAAATTCGCTTGGAGGTTTGAAAAAATAAGTTGATGGATTTTTTTTCTCATCATTCAAATCCAAAGAATATATTGAAATTTCCTTAACTATAAATTTATTGAAGAACCCTCGGAACCCTAGTACATCCCACACGACATCCATGGTGACTGATCATAATTCCAAAAACCACATCAGCTTTATATTTAGAGATGGGTTAAATCTCGCTGCCTCTATCTCTCTCTCTATGATATTTTCTTAACCATACCATTTAATGGATGATATTCCACAATACGATCATGAAGAATCAGGCAATATGCTGATGTATTGGCAGGAAAATTCTCATGAGCAGTAATTTCAATACTAACATCAACCGATCCAAATTTCAAGGTATCATTCTGTTTCGAGCAATCAATTATAATCAAGGGTGCATATGTCTTGAAAAGTTTTTTTGACAGTAGTGGGTTTGGATCAGAACCATAGTATGATGCTTGAAAATTAGCATACATATCATACAATAATGAATATTTATTATTCGTAAAATCAATATCCAAATCTATATAAGGATAGCATTGAGAATTTAGGAACAATTTCACATTACTGATCTTACATTGATCGAAATGACTGAAATTCTTTGTCAGTTGATTCTTTCTATCAGTTTGAAGACCGATAATGACATATCGCGGTTTTTCCAGTTGATTCGATGTCTTCACTGGCCATAAATGTTTTGTTGTTTGAGGTAACATTGGAAATTCATAAAGTTCCCATGATCTGAAACTCATTCGTATAGCAGGATCTTTCCGAATCAAATTGAAAAATTCAACTTTAAAATTGTCCGCCAATGTCACATATGGCATTAACCACTCAACTTTACTGAGAGTAATTTTCACATCTTCAGCTTCCCCTGTTTGTATTACAGAGTTGGTTACACTTCTGGATCTCCTCAATATCAACTCATGTTTAGTGTTCACCACAATTTTCCGATAATCCTCAGCAAAAACCAATAAAATTCTCAAAGGTATAGTAATATCAAATTTTCCAGCGGTATCAGTTATATGATGTTGTTCTTGTACTTCTATCCATCCAGCATTGTGCATAATATGCTCTTCATTGGGGTTCAATGATATGAAATTTTTCATCAACGTGGTAATACCAACATTTTTGATTTTATCAATTTCAATGCCATTCATTTCATAACGAATCTCCTCAAATAAGTGGCAAATCGCATTATTAACTAAATTCGTTCTAGCTGTCACAGCATCAGTTGCAGTTAGTGATAATTTTCCTGTTATGTGCAAGTAGCTTTTATTTGGGAGAACACATAAATCCTGATTTTGTATCGATATGCGTATATCATCATTATTGTCGACTGTTGATATATAGGGATGATGAGCATGCAGCTCATAATGAGCAATTGAATCATCAAATTCTACTGTTTTTTGGATATTCAACAAATCAGCCATGTTTATATTGTCTCACAGTAAAACCCAAACTTTTCAAAAATGCTGCGTTCTCAGGTGTTAACTTGCTAAGAGTTGAACGTTTACTACTGGGTTTCACGTATGGTTCATATGTATTATAGGATCTTCCAGCTTTCCCCCCACCATTGTTTTTGAAGATAATTCCCATTCGTTTTATTGCAGCGATTTAACATGTACACGTATTGTTATTGTCTCACCCCGAAAATCAACCAAGTTATCGTCTTGATCTATAATTCGAATTTGTAAATGATCAATAGAGTCAACTTCTATCGGTAAATAAATTATATTCGATGGCACTTCAACAATTTTATATCCAGGTGGTACCACTGGGAAAAACTCATGAATTGTATTCACTCTTCTACCATTATGAAAAGCACCCGTAGTGATATTACATTCAACTCGTATGGCGTTCACTTCCAGAATGGTGACAGGGAGTTCAGACTCATGGTGTTTAAAACTTGTGGAGTGAATTCTAATAATCGTCCAATAGAATCTTTAGGCCGAAAGTCAACGTCCACACTACACTTCAACTCACAGCATAGAGTATTAGAATTTCCAACCAGTTCAATTGATATATCTTTCTCTTTCAACTTGTTTTGGAGATAAGAGTTGATATCTTCAATCTCATAACTCCCTGTCGGAATCCTGATAACTTCATTACCAAAATAAAATTTGTCTTCACCAGCATGAATATTCGGCACCGAATTGAATGTTAGAAATTCCACTAAACCAAGAACGTAATTTGTTCGAGTTGTTCACTGGTTTTTTGAATATTTATTAATGATTCGCGAGATTTAACCGGATTTTGAGAGGAGCGTGGTGTGAGTCAAAAAATGACGCGTGCACGAGATTTTCGATTTAATTGTAACTTTATTATAAATAATCAAATTATTTATCACAGCCTTAATCACTTTTTGTTTTAACAATAATTGAATTGAGATAATCAAGAGTTTTGAGAGTTTCTATTAACTATTTTTTAATTGAGAATATATGAGAAATTCTGAGAACACTTTTTGCACTTGACGCGAGAATAGCTCTTTCGAGAATAACAATGAGAATTCCAAGAAAATATGGCAGGTGTCCTGAATTAATTAATCTATCATTCGATAGATTGCGGGTCAGAACACCTGTCAATCAAGTGGCGCCTCGAGTGCCAAAGTTGAGTAGGTCACGGTCAGTAGGCCGATGACCGATAAAGGAATTTGAGTGGCTCTGTGTGAGTGCGTGAGTGTTTCTGATGGTTATTCGTCCATAACCAAAAATTTTCCCCGCTGTCAGCAACTGTTGCTGACAAATTGAGTAAACTGAAACAAACAAAACAAAAAATTAATTTGTTCGAGATTAATTGAGAACTCTTGAGAACTTCACCAAGATCTAACTGAGCTGAACCAGTGCAGAAACACCAAGACTTGGGAGGCGTAAATTCCTTATTCGAGATGTCACTGCTTCCATCCATCACCGATATCCTCTCGTGTGGGTCGTAAATCCTCACCAGAGTACGATGATGACTGAAGATGATGATAGATTGGTGCCGTGGAGATGTTCAAGACTCTTCTGTTGAGATTGGCAAAAGAGCGAGCTTGGCGATTGGTCTTTGTAGAATTGAGGTGGCTGTTTTCATGGTAACTACTCAAGTAAGATCGTCCTTCCCAGGATGTAGAGTAGTCACCCGAGCGAGAGGCCATTTTGAAGGAGGAAACCTCTCATCAGTGAGGAGAACTATTGAGCCTACTTTGATTTCATGAGAAGGATGGTGCCACTTTGAGATTGACTGGAGATGTTGGAGATAACTCGTGGACCATCGTTTCCAGAAACTCTGAACCTTTTGTTGAATGAGTTGCCAGCGAGAGAGACGATTGATGTTGAGATCTTCTAGTGAAGGTTCAAGGAGAACTAAGAGAGGTTGTCCAATTAGAAAATGCCCTGGCGTTAGCGCAGAGACATCATCGGGATCTTCAGAGAGAGGTTCCAGAGGTCGAGAGTTGAGAATAGCTTCTATTTGAGTCAGTAAAGTAGTGAGCTCCTCGAATGTTAATAGAGAATCACCAATGGTTCTCTTGAGATGGAACTTCACTGACTTTACTGCTGCTTCCCATTTTCCACCGAAATGAGGAGCACCAGGAAGATTAAATGACCATCTGGTTCCATCGTTGAGTAAGAGTTGAGCGATTTGATGAGATTCCTGAGATGCCATTGAGAAGAGATTCTTGAGATTTTTATCTGCTCCAACAAAATTTGTTCCACAATCAGAAAACAAATTCTTGCAGATACCTCGCCGAGATATAAAACGTCGATAGGCCGAGATGAATCCTTCTGCTGAGTAGTCGGAGACAACTTCGAGATGAACTGCGGAAGTGGCCATACAAACGAAGATGGCTAACCATCCTTTGTATGATTTATGGCCACGACTTTTCGTAGTCCTGAGAGACACTGGACCTGCATAATCAATGCCTGTATTGAAAAATGCACGTACTTGAGATAATCGAGAAGTCGGAAGTTGCCCCATTAATTGTTGAGCTCTCACTCCTCTCTGTCGAGCACAAGGAACACACTTGAGAATGAACGATCTTACTGGAGCTCTTCCACCAAGAATCCAGTAATAGTTTCTGAGATGTCCGAGAGTAACTTGAGTCCCACCATGAAGAGTTCGTTGATGAGCTTCCTCAATGATGAGTTGAGAAAAGTGTGATTCTTTTGGAATTATCGCTTGGTGCTTATTATCGATCTTGAGATCTGTGAATTTGAGACGACCTCCTACACGGAGAACTCCCTGATGATCGACGAAGGCAGTGAGTCAATTCAACGGATGAGAGGTACTTAGTTTCTGTCCCCTGGACAATGCGAGAAGTTCCGTTGAAAAATGAGCTGCTTGAGTAGCCTTAATCCAAAAGATTCGAGCACGTTCAAGATCATCAGGAGTTAGAGGAGTCAATAGAGAAGAATTTGAGATTTTCTTGAGACGAGCAATGAAGCGTTGGCATATTGCCGTGATTCTGAACAATTTGTTCACTGAGGAGAACTTGTTGATGAGATCCCAAATTCCTATATGTTGAATTTTTACGTTGAGAGTTACACCAGGCTTTTCTTCAAGATCGATTTGAGAGAGAGGAGTTGGGCTAAATACTGGCCAGGATGAGGAGTCTTTGTTGAGCCAATGAGGACCTTGCCACCAAAGCTCATGAGAACATAATTGTGCTGCTGTCAACCCTCTAGAAGCCCAATCAGCAGGGTTCTCTTTACCAGGAACGAATTTCCATTGAGACGACGTGAGCTCTTGAATGAGTTGAACTCTATTCCTAACGAATTCCTTCCATCGAGAAGGATGAGAACTGATCCAAGTGAGAGTGACAGAGGAATCCGTCCACAAATATGTCGGAACGTCGTTTAACTTGAGTGTGTCCTTGACATATTTAACGAGTTTTGCAAGGAGAACAGCAGCTGTGAGTTCTAGTCGAGGTATCGTTAATTTTTTGATCGGAGCTACCTTTGTTTTCGAGCAAACTAATGAGATTCGAGTATCAGTACCATTCGTGACCTTGAGAAATACTACTGCAGCCATTGCTAGCTGTGAGGCGTCTGAGAATCCATGTATTTCGAGTTTTGAGTTATTGAGAATTCCAAGCCATCTAGGCACTGTCAATTTTGAGAGTTGTTCGAGATCTTCACGAAATTGTTCCCATTTATGAGCTGTCTGTGGAGAAACTTCATCATCCCAATCGAGTTTTTCGATCCATATCTCCTGTAGCAACATTTTTCCACGAATTACTACAGGAGCTAGAAATCCAAGAGGATCATAGAGTTGAGCTATTTCTGATAAAATGATTCTCTTCGAGATTTTCGATGCGTTGTTTGAAGTTGATGAGAAGATGAAGTTGTCCAATGCGGGTACCCAAGATAATCCAAGAATTCGAGTTTGAGAATCTTCGTAAAATCGAAGATCATTTGAGATACTGTCAGGAGAGAGCCATTTGAGGAGTTCTGAGCAATTACTGTGCCATTTAGCTAATGGCATTCCTCCAGCAGCACAGAGATCTTTTACTTGTTGAGCAGTCTTGATGAGTAATTCTGAATTATCTGCACCTCCACAGATGTCATCCACGTATCTTCCTTCAATTAATTAGTTAACAGCTAGAGGATACCGTTCTCCTTCATCTTCAACTAATTGAAGAAGAACTCGATTAGCAAGATACGGTGCTGAGCGCGTTCCATAGGTAACCGTAGTGAGTTGGTACGTTACGATATCTCCATTTGAATTGGTCCAGAGAATTTGCTGTAGAGGCCAATCATCTTCATGAACTCGAATTTGACGAAACATCTTAGTAATGTCAGTCATGAAGATGAGTCGATGTTGACGAGTCCACAGGAGAACGTCTGAGATGTCTTTTTGAGTTTTGGCCCCTGTATGGAGAATATCGTTGAGAGAACTACCTGAGCTGGTCTTAGCCGATCCATTGAACACGACACGCAACTTCGTTGTTTCACTACTCTGTCTGAGAACACCGTGATGAGGTAAATAGTAACTATGAGAAGAACCAGCCAGAGCACTCTGAGTCGTTTCAGGAACCCTCAACCCTCCTGATACCGAAATATCATGTGCCAAGGTCATTCCGTCTGAGCAAAGAGTGATCTGAGACTGTTTTTGACGAGTTGACCGATGAGAATCACTATTTACCAATCTCATATGATCCAAATCCTTATATTCTTTGAGAAAATCTGAGTAGAGTGAGAAGAATTTCGAGAAACGGTACCAACGAGGTGACTTTCGTTACCAACGTCCCGACGAGATAGTTCGAATTGAGACGCCCCTAATTTATCGAGACGCTGATTTAGTTCAACACGAGCTACATGGTACTTGTTGAATGTTTTTTCGAACAGATCTTCTTTAAAATAAACATGTTCTGAGAGGGCTCCTGATTTCAAACAAGCTGTAACAAGTTTCTCGTGTTGAACTTCGTATTTTGTCCAATAACTCTCGAGAATGTCTAATTCAGCTTGTAAAGCTGAAGGACCCAACTTTTGCTCCTCTACGTTGAAAATACGATCATGAATTGTTGAAATTTGCCGATCTCTTGTTTGTTGAGAAGAAACGAGAATTTCGAAAGCCATTTGTTAATTATTATTCAAAGATTCGAGATGAAAAACCAAAATTATTCACTTGAATGAATCAAGTTATACGAGAAGACCAAATTAATCTCTTTTGAAAATAATAATTAATTCAACTTCCCTTGTTGTTGATGAGAAGCTGTTGAGAATCACTGCGAAGTTGAAGAATTTCAAAAAAATTCAAAAAAACGGCAAAGATTGAGTTGAGATGTCCTAGCAGCGCCCTCTGGTCAATTGAGAAGCCGATCGATGCGTAACTAGTTGAATTTTGAGTTCCGTGGAAAACACGTTTGAGATCCCCAAGTTGAGTCACACTGGACGAATTCAAATTTCGAGAAGTTCAATGTTTGAGATGAGCACCACTGCCGAAAACGTTAGCAACACCACGCTCTCGAATTTTAATGATAAAAATTATAAAGAATGAGAAAATTCAATAAATATTCAATTTATTCTGCTCGAAGGACCAAAATGTTTGAGTTGTTCACTGGTTTTTTGAATATTTATTAATGATTCGCGAGATTTAACCGGATTTTGAGAGGAGCGTGGTGTGAGTCAAAAAATGAAGCGTGCACGAGATTTTCGATTTAATTGTAACTTTATTATAAATAATCAAATTATTTATCACAGCCTTAATCACTTTTTGTTTTAACAATAATTGAATTGAGATAATCAAGAGTTTTGAGAGTTTCTATTAACTATTTTTTAATTGAGAATATATGAGAAATTCTGAGAAGACTTTTTGCACTTGACGCGAGAATAGCTCTTTCGAGAATAACAATGAGAATTCCAAGAAAATATGGCAGGTGTCCTGAATTAATTAATCTATCATTCGATAGATTGCGGGTCAGAACACCTGTCAATCAAGTGGCGCCTCGAGTGCCAAAGTTGAGTAGGTCACGGTCCGTAGGCCGATGACCGATAAAGAAATTTGAGTGGCTCCGTGTGAGTGTGAGTGCGTGAGTGTTTCTGATGGTTATTCGTC
Source organism: Aleiodes alternator (assembly GCA_963921955.1). Taxonomy (NCBI): domain Eukaryota; kingdom Metazoa; phylum Arthropoda; class Insecta; order Hymenoptera; family Braconidae; genus Aleiodes; species Aleiodes alternator. The sequence goes on along the minus strand of OY998107.1, from coordinate 11,504,287 downwards.
CATAACCAAACAGCTCGATTCCATTAAACCAATTAGAAATTTATTAATTAATGCAATTTTATTATCATTATTCAATTTATCATTATTATTATCCTTGACTGAATTTAATATTGAATAATTGGCTGCTGTATGAATTATGTAACGTGGATTCGTCCAATCCCGTCACACTTCCGGCCATCCCTTTCCACACACACGGTTCGATAGCATGGGCGCCAGTTTATTCTATACCGGAGGAATAAACAAAACTCACTGTGTGCTGGTTTTCCCTGGGCTCACCACGCTTAACCTCTTAGGGCGGTTTCGGGCTAACCTGCTGAACCTTCGGCAGTAATTACTCGGGGAATTACTAATCCAAATGGATGGCATGGGCAATCCATTCCCGGTAACCCAGTGTGCTGGTTATGGTAGAGGGGCGTGGGTCTAGTCACAGTCCCTCTAGCGAGAACAAGTCGGAATTGGGGTATTCCGCGATAGCCTCTGGATGAGCCCATCCGCAGTATTCCTCTGGTCTATCGTCACCCAGGGAATACCGGACGCCTCCATCCACACGAGAAACGCCACGTAGCCACGCTACGGGCAACCAACGATAACTCTCACCGAAGTGAGCGGTAGAGGATCCAGGGACGTCTCCCGATCCTCTCGAGTCGGCCGCCCAAGGCAGACTAACTGAACACCGTGTCGTTGGGTCTATTTATATCGGCTGAGGCTGCTTCTCCTCGTCTAGAGGTCTCTCCGTGCGCCTGCGTGATTCTTCCTCTCACACCACTGCCAGGCCCGGAGATAACTCCGACATCTCTAGTGGAGCGCCAGCATTTCAGCTGGGCTTCTGCCTTATCCTCAGCCGCATATAAAACCCACTGACGTGTCAGTTAGCTTTCGATAACTTTAAGGTGTCATCTTACGCAGATGGCACCGCGGTAGTATTTTCTAGCTGTTCATGTGTGAGTCTCTTCGAGCTCTACACTTGAATAGCTTCATCCGAAGGTGGCATAAGCCGATACGATAGCCGTAACGAGAAACCTCGTTCCAATTAATTCTGGATGATTAATTAGCTGATGTATTTTATTAACTAATGGTAATTTACAAGCCTTAATATTATCACCATAATGAAGGGCAATAGCTTTATTTAATCTATTATTTGTTGATTCTACTTGTTCAATAGACAATTCATCAACAATATTGTATTTTTCATTGCTAGCAAAGTTTTCAAACAATGGCCTGGTAAGGGCAATTATTTCCTCATACAATTGGCGATGAGAGCCAGTCATTTCGCCATAACATTTTTGAATTCTCAATGTTGGAATAACTGCAAGTAAATTAGTTTTTTTATACAATTTATTAATCTTTGTCGTAAAAAATGTTCACTCAGGGCCTTTTTAATTAATAATTGATTGAAATTATGGATAGTGCTGGATTTACTGAATTTCAATGTTTTAAAATAATCCAAACCAATGAATTTGAAAAGCGAAAAAATATCTTGCAATTTATTTTGAATAGGTAAAGCAGTTAAGCACCAGCAAATTTTCGAATTAAGGCTATCGCAAGCCTTAAAAAGCGCATTTTCACAATTTCTAATACGATGTGCCTCGTCCAATATAATTCGGTCCCATTCAATATTGAATAAAAGACAATTATCACTCTGCTGCTTGCTCTTAAATAAATTAAACTCCTGAACTATCAAATCATAAGAAGTTATAATTGCATCATAATTTTTAATAGTTCAATATTTGCAGGCCTATTTAAATCATGATAAGTGCATGCCAATAATGCATTATCACAATCAAAGTGCACAATCACACAAATTCCCAGCTTTTATACATTTCTTTTACATTTTCCAAACTTTTCTTATAATCTACAACTCATCCAACTACCTTACACCTACATCCTTATACTGATACAGAAGACTTAACCTAGTTAACCTATTTCCTATCTCTCTCTCCTCTCCCCCCCCCCCATCCATCCACCCGACTCCACTCCACACCCCCTCAGTGCTTCATTTCGCCGGTTTTGTGCTTCCGCTTCCGCTATCCTCTCTGGCCTTCGCCACCATTATTCCCTACCTGCACGCCCTCCCTTCTAGCTTCCAGATCCCTCAACCATCTCACCCCCGACCCACCCTCCTTTAACACTTCTTTTACCCTTTCTGACACACTACTGTCCTCTTCCTCCTCCCTCCCACACTTCTCTAGCACATGCTCCCAACTTTCAACCTCCCATGCACACACTCTGCACAGTTTCTCTTCATCATTCAGCCAGTATCTCGCCTCGTTCATTCCCTCGCCCATCCTAAACTTAGCCATCAGTTTCCATTTTTTCTCTTTCTTCAAGCAATCCAGATAACTTGGTATTCCTTCCTCCTCCCTCCTCAGCATCTTATACCATTTGTTGTATCTGGACTGCTCGATTTTTTCCCAGTTGTTCTGCATCTCATGCTCCACCATTCTCTCCTCCACATCCTCCCAACTGTCCTCCGGCCGTACACTCAACTCTCTCCTCACCTCCTGCCTCATCACTTCCCATGCTCTTTTTCCCTCCCCCCCTCTCTCTCTAACCTCAATTTCCCTCAAACATTTCCTCGCCCATTCACTACCACTTCCATTCCTCAGCTTCTCCTCGTAATGCCATGCTCTCTTTCTCATTCTCACCAGCATTTTCACTCTTCGCGTTTCTTCCTTAACCATATATCCCGGACAGCTCCAACTCAGCCCAAACACTCATCTCCGAAACCTTTCCGGCATGCTTTCAACTCTCTTGCACTCATTTCACCCCCCTATTTCCACCCCATAGCTCAACACCGACCAAACCAACACATCAAACAGCCATACCCTCATCCGCCAATCATTCCCAAAGCGCCTCTTCAGAAATTGACCGCACCTGCCCCATCATTTTTCCCGCACTCTCCAGTCTCTTTTTCACCTGGAGTACTGTACCTCCCTTGACCGTGAACCAGTATCCCAGGTAACAGAACTCCTCCACCTCCTCTACCTCTTCACCATTCATTCTCCATTCATACTTCCTCTCATTCGTGTCCCTCCTCTTCTTGAAAATCATCACCTTGGATTTACCTGCATTCAGCTTTAGATCTTTGTCTCTCACATACTTCTCCATTTCACTCATCACCAGCTTCATACCCTCCTCATCGTTCGCCAACAGCACCATGTCGTCCGCGTACGCCAGGTGGTATAACATCCCATTGCCTAACTCGGTCCCCCCTTCCTTCTTTTCGTCAATCTCTCCTCCAAATCCGATAGCAGCACACTGAACAGCAGCCGACTCAACGGACAACCCTGCCTCACCCCCCTTTCCGTCCAGAATTCTTCCCCAACTCGCCCCCCACCCTCACTCTACAAATCGTCTCTTCCTAAATTTCCTTGATCCTCTCCGTCAGTTCCTTGCTTACGCCCCTTTCTCTCATCGTGTCCCACAACACCTTCCGGTTCACCGAGTCAAACGCCGCCTTAAAGTCTACGAAGAGACCTACTAGCTTCCCTTTTTTTCGTCCGAGATTCCTATTTATCAGATAATTCAACACGTAAACATTATCGATAGTTCCCATCCCCTTTCTGAAACCCGTCTGATTATGCGGAATGACCTTCTTTGCTTCTACCTCCTTTTCGAGCCTTCGCCGCAGAATCTCTGCGTACACCTTATATGTGCACGACATCAGCGTTATTCCCCGGTAGTCTGACACAACCCTCCCCTCCCCTTTCTTGGGTAGAGAAACCACCAGCTCTGTCCTCCACTCTCTCGGCCATCCTTCACCGTCCCACACTTTAGCACACAACTTCCACATGAACTCCTTCATCGCCTCCCCCCCATACTTGAACACTTCATTCTCTAAATCATCCATTCTCACAGCTTTACCGTCTTTTAGGTTTTTCAGCCCCTCTTCCACCTCACTCCTCTCTATACTCCCCCACTCGCTCCCCTCCTCACCATCAATGCCCTGTCTCTTTCTCTTACACCCACTCACTCTACCGTCCACTCCCCCTAACACCTTTTTAAAATACTGGGTCCATTCCTCCATCTCAATCACTTTATCTATCGCCTCTCTTTCACTGCTTCCTCCACCTCTTTCATATACCTCAATTTCTCTTCTTCCTTCTTTTCCTCATTCATTCTCTCATGCTATCACTCATTCCTCTTATACTCAGATTTATCCACCTCTCCCTTCCTCCATGCCTTCGTTACCTTTCTCAACTCTTCCTTTCTCACCTCACATGACTCATCCCACCAAGGGGGTGGCCCTTTTCCTTCTTCCATGCCTCTCCTTCACCCTCACACTCTCCTTGATCTCATCCATCTCCCTTTTCAGCATCTCCAGCATTCCATCTACTTTTCCATCACCATCCCAGTCACCCTTTTCGTTGATTCTCTCTCTAAAAACTCTCATCTCTTCATTCTTCCACTGACTCATTCTCACCCTTCTTCTACTGTTACCCACCACCTTTTTCCCATTACCCCCTTTCCCCACCTCCCCGCTGTATTTCCCAAGGTTAAGTCTAGCCGAAAGAGGGAAATGGTCTGATCCTGGCTCCTCTTCCACTCTCATTTCTTTCAAGCAGTCTCTAACTCTCTCGTCCCCAAAGATGTAATCAATGACGGTTTCCCCCTTGCCGCAGAAAGTGATTTCTCCTCTCTCATCCCCCGCCGCGTTCCCGTTGCAGATCGACCAACCGGTTTGGCTCAAGATTTTTAGAATCTCACCCCCCTGCCCATCCACCTCTTTATTACCCTGTTTCGACTCCCTCCACAAAACCCCCTTCTCCCCATCCCATCTGTCCCCACGGATATTTTTGGACCTTCTGAACGCCGGCTCTTCCCCATTTACCTCATCCTCGTTCCCCCCATTCCCACCCCTCTTCGTTTTGTCCTCTCTCTCCCCCTCGCTGCTGCTAGACGTCGCCGTCGGATTCCTCCATTTCTCCAGGTTCGACAAAGCACCCCACGATCTACCATCTCTCCTTACCCTCTCCAAATTACTCAATCTTCCCGCCCCCTTCCCTCCCCCCTTCTCTCCCAAAACACCTGTCAGACGCTTCAGTACCGTATTCGGTGTTCTGAAGACTCCCGCTTCATCATCCGATTCATTTCATTCACCCTCCTTTTCATAAACCTCAACCCCCTTCTCAGCCTCTCTCTCAAGCACCTCCTTTCCCTCATTTTCAGTTCCATTCTCACTCCCGTTTTTCACAGCACCCCCATCTGTCAGAACGATCAGGTCGATGTCCGTGACCTCCATTACCTTCTCATTATCTCCCATTCTACCTTACCTTATCAGCCCACCTCTCACACCTCCAAAAACTCCCGCATGCGCTACTACCCACTTCTCACTTTCACCTCTCCCGCGCTTTTTACCCCCCTCCTTCCCTTCCCTCCTTCACCCTGCCACACAACACCCTTTCTCCACCCCCACAACCCCTTTCTCTTCTTTCCACTCTCACACTAACCCTTTCAGCCCTCAGAAACAAACACTTTCTCTCTTTTTCCCGCTTTTCCTACCTCTCCTCTCACACCTGTTGACTCTCACCTAACCTCACTCTCCACTCGTCACTCTCTCATCCGCACACCTCCTTTCACCCTTCAAAAACCCTGCTCTCTCTCTTACCCTTTCACTCTCTCCTCCCCTCTCACCTCTTCCCACACTTTTCCACCCCAAATAACCCCTTTTCACCTTCAAAACCTACTAAAAACTCCCTACTCCAAACAAACGCGCCTTTCTCACACGATACCGGAAACGGAAGCCCTTTTCTTTATTGAACATCCATTCTAATCCATGTATTTGATGTGGATAAAGTCTGTGTATTAATGCATTTGTATATAAATTAATAATTTCTTTTGGTTGAGCTGATGCTTGATATGCTGGTGTAGATAAAGATAGTAAAATTGTTTTAAAATGCAATGAGGACCTTAATAGATACCTACCTGTCACTTGATTTTCACTAATAAATTTATCCATTAAATTGTCTGCCATTAATTTATTATCATGATTAATAATAACTTCAAGTACACTTGACTTGGAAACATCTGATGATGATGATGTTGATGGTTTTGTTATTAATGATGATGTAGCTAATGGTGCTGATACATAAAAACTTGTATCACCATTCTTTAAATCTACATTATTAATAACTTGCTGAGTAAAATTATCACTAACTGCCATTATATTAGTTAATTCACTTTGAGTTTTATTATTATTATTATTATTATTATTATTTCATTAACATTTAAACACTTTAATAGAAAAACACATAGAGATAAGACACATGTAGCTTGGTCGAGCTGTTAAGAGTGAATGAAGTGTAAGTATGGAAATGGAAAAGACCTCAAAGGAAAAAAGAGATTAAGTGAATGGAAAAACATAAGCTCTTAAATAATATAACAAGTTGAAAAGAGAAGAAAAGTAGAAAGTCATGACTGACGACTGATGCAACACAACACATGGTGCACAAGCTTGAGTGGAATCACCCTCTTTCCTCTCACCCCTTCATACATAGGCTGGACCTTTTACACTATCCTTGTTTATCTCATTCTTCTTTTACTTGAATTTTCCATATTTTTCTTTTTCTCACACAATTTTGTAGAAATAAATGGTAAAGAAAAGAGATGAACAGAGAGAGAAAGAAAGAGAGAGATTGATTGATTGATTGATTGATATTTTATTATTGTTCAGAAGTTGAACAAAATAGATATGAAACTTGTGACCAGATTGTCACAATAGATACATAGAAAAAGTACAATAGAAAAAAAAAATTGAAATAGCATTTAGCTTAAAAGAAATAGAAAATTACAATATTCTGTGATGTTACGGACCCGTCCGGATGAAGCAAAAAGGGATCGAATGAAATAATCGGAACATTATTCATCGATTATTTTATTAAGTATATAAAAGAAAAAAATATATCTCTTTGTCTCACGATTTTTAACGAATCAATAAGAGATATAAACCGGATGTCGATAACAAGGAAAAAAAGAGACAAAAGGGGCTTATGATAAAGAAAAACGAAAGAAATAATTTTAGAGAGAAAAATTATTTCTCGAATTCTATTTTTAGACCAATTCTAAGAAATAATTTTAGAGAGAAAAATTATTTCTTGAATTTACTTTTAAAGATAAAAGAAAAAAAAAGAATAAAGAGGTGGACGCTGGGACGTCCACTAATCCCCGATATCGTCTCGTTATCAAAAGCCAACATGGCTGCCGAAAAAAAGATAGCCAGACTCGGACAATGCATCACCTGGAGGAGGGGCAATCACGTGATCCGAGAATTTGACCTATATAAGGTGCTCCATTTTTTGGAGATATCACCAAGTCAGTTCCAAGTCGTTAACTGGTCACTCTGTCCGAATTTTCATCTCTCGATCTTAAAAGGTTATCCTTTTTCAAAGGGAAATCGAGATTTTCAAGAACTACCAAACAGTAGTGAAACTCATTTCTTCCTAAAAACGGGAAATAATAACTATCGGAGTCAGTGGAACCAAAAACATCTTCCAACATCACCGCATCAACTCATCATCCGTTACCAAACGTTACCTGCCGAGGCGGAGCATCCAGGATCACCTCACTAAATCGGGAGGAACAAAACTCGCATCACCAACAACTACTATCAACCCTCACCGCTCCAACTGTTAGTTTCTTTTACTTCTGATTGTAAGTTCATCCTAATAATTCAATAATTAGTGTTTATTTTTCTTCCTTCCGAATTTCTTGGTTTTTGACATCAATTACGCATTTGATTTATCCTCAAATGAAATATTTTGGTGTTGGATGGAAAATATACTAGTTCTGGGCATTTAATCCTAAATAAACATAGTTTTATTTAAACACCCGCATCCTCTAGACATCGCTACACTTCAGTGTTTTGCCACGGCAAACCGATCCCCATTATCTTAATCTTGGGTACAACTGCAACCGTATATTAGACGAATAATCTTTCATTTTCTCCATTGAAAAATCATTTAAAACAACGTATTTTTCGGGTTGCAACCTTAACAGTGAGTACAATGCATTAGAGGCGGTATGATGATTGCTCATGCTGGCAATTGTATTGTTGAAAGCCGAAAATATTGTTTGTTGCCTTGGCCAACTTCCAGTAGTTGGGAATTACATTTAGTAGGTCTTCAGAGATAGCAAAGATAAATTATGATTGAGGGAAGACATCTCCCCTCAACATGAGCTCCGCGCGCTCTTCGTTCAGCTGCCATGCTTTCAAGAGCATTTTAAACTGGGATGGTGAGCTGGCTTCACATAGCTCCAGTGGCACCTCGTTCCATAAGAGTAGGCCAGAGACACTGAGCGCATGCTTGTAGCCATCAGTTCGGTACTTCGGGACTGCGAATAAAGTGCCATTTCGTTGATTACGTTGAGGTAGCCTGGAGTTATGTACAGAAAGAAGATTTGCCAAGTATTCCGGGCTGCCAGTGTGCAGCACACGGAATATAGTGTTCAGTAGCATGTTCTTCCGCAAATTAACCACACTGAGCCACCCAAGTTCTAGCCACGGACGAGTGATGGGGGCGTCACGGCGAGACCCCGTGATTAAGCGAATGCCTCGGTTGTACAGCCGTTGGAAACGATGGTCAAGTACAGCTCCCGCCCCGTTGGTTACACCGATACAATAGCTCAGGTGAGGATGGATGAGAGCACTCACGAGTTTTTTACGAAGATCCTCATCTGTTGAACTCCTGATAGAATACAGCTGATAAAAAATACTGTTGACTTCCGCAGTAACCCAGTTTACATGTGCAGTGAACGCCAGTTTGTTGTCGAGAATGACGCCCAAGTTTGTGACCGAAGTGACCCAAGGGATAGAGATCGAATAACAGCCAAGAGGTGGCGGCTCCTCGTAGTTGATGTTATTGACAAAACGACGAGCTCCAAAGATTATCGCTTTGGTCTTCCCGAGATTCATCTTCAGCTCATTCACTCGTGCCCAGTTGCAAATACGCTTGACGTCCTCGTTCAGGCACTCAATGCAGTCCGATATATCCGCTGGAGAACAGCTATGGTAGAGCTGCAGATCGTTGGCGTAGAAGAGGCGTCGGGAGTTGGTGATCTCCGAACCGATGTCATTTATGAAGACACTGAACAGCAACGGACCAAGTATGGACCCTTGAGGAACACCGCAGTTTGTCTCCAGCCAGCCCGTATGCTGCGTAGCGTCGATTTTGAACGCTTGCGCTCTGTTCGTGAGGTACCAATGGAACCAGTTGATGGTGGAATGTGAGACCTTGAGAGAACTGAGTTTCTCGAGCAAGGATGAGTGACTGACTGTGTCGAAAGCTTTTGAGAAATCGAATAGGACCAGGATAGTCACTCGTCGACGGTCCGTATTAGCCCTGATGTCATTTATAAGCTACTTCAGGATCAAACATTATTGCTGCGAATTCTTGATAAGACCTAACTATTGCTTTCTTCGTTAAATTCTCTCTTTCTCCGAATTTTCCCCACAAACAATTCAAGCAGAGTTTAGCAACAGCCCTCAACCCCGGATTCTCTTCAATTTTATCCTCTTCTAATTCGATGCCTTCTTTTGCTTCATACTCGGTGATGTATTTCTTTCTTGATTTGTCGTCTACACATTCTGCAGGCCAGCCTGATGCTTCCTGTTTAATTTTCAAAAAAGTATCGACGTAACCTGCAAATAATCCACCCGTACGCATTGCAGGATCATATCGCGTAGTTTTCTTGTATTCCCATATCTCGCTAATTTCTAAAATTTCATAGCCAACCTCCACAGCCTTGCGTAATTTAAGAGATACCCAAGTATCTAGAAATTCACGATCTTGGGGTCGATCATAAGGACAATCGTAGTGTACCAATCCTCCGTAACAAGAACGGCGAAGAGGGAACAATAGTTCCCCATGTGCCTTAACTGGTAAAACCGGGTGGAATAACTGCCTAGGTGGTAAGACTCTGCATTTAAAAGAGGGTGCGTGGAACCCACGTGACAGAAGTGAAACTTCTTATACATGAGCCATTGGTCATTTTACACTTGGCTTTGGATTAAAATATCTCGAAAACTATGCATAATTCATCGAGACATGCTGTGAATGAAAATTAGAGGGAAGATTGACGAACAAAATAAGAAAAACGCTGTTTTTCTACGACCAATAGTTTCTGAGATATCATTTTTTGAATGAGTAGTTCAGAAACAATGGATGAGACCCGATAGCAAATAAATGAGCGCTTGGACGTTCTTTCTGAATTTTTCATTCAAAAATCGATATCTTAATAACTACGAGTCGTGAAAAAACGGAGGTTTGCTTATTTATTCGTTAATCTTCCCTCTAAATTTCATTCACAGCATGTCTCGATAACGTTTGAATAGTTTTCGAGATATTTCAATCCAACGCCGAGTATAAAATGGCAATTTTTCAAGAAATAAAGAGCAAAAATTATGAGGTGGAGCATGGATATTTTTCGGTCGTGTTCCATGACAACTCCTCGTTTGAATGACAATTTTCCGTAATTTTTTAAAAAATCATTTAGATAAATTCCCATATTTTTCTCTCCGTGTATTGAAAAGAAAAAAACCAAGAGCCTGAGACTGTTATATCGCTCACACGTCATCTCCCCAACGCCAACGACAAAACACAGGCTCCCCCCACCACCCGAAGCACCTCAACGGTAACAGCAAGAATTTCTCCTCTCCCCCACTACTGCACTACCACGTTCCCCTCAATTTGTTTCACTCGTTTTGTGACGCGAGAAAAAAGTTGGTACCCTCGGAAAAGAAGTTTCACTTCAACAATTCCTTCGATTCGTGATATGTTATTATTCGGACATAGTTTCTCGCATGCTCCCCCCACATAAACTTCAGGATGGCCTATAGGGAAAACGCCTGTTTTCAACACATAAGGATATAGTGAGCAGACATCAACGTACTCGATCTTCTTACCTTCTTTGACATCATAATGTGTAACCGTATTCCCTGTACGCCCCCCGAAAAATGCGTCCCTAGGATCTAATGGTGTAAATAATTGCTGATCAATACTATTCAAAAATTCGGATAGTGTTGAGTCATTTTTTGTCACGATTAAAATCACACTCCCACATCTCACTAACTATGTAACCCAAATTTTGCAGAATGCGTGTCATAGCTTCAGTTCTTTCATAACACCCTTCTAACGTATCGTTATGCGTCAATATTTTATCTCTATCAAATTTAAAGCAGCGTGGACATCCATGCCAGTAACAACCATGGAATTGATAAGCATATTCTATATTTGTATGGTTATCTTTCCAATAACCGTCTAAACGATGACCTGACTTAGCCCTATACTCGCGTCCATTCCCTGCGTGAGCTATTGTACGTCTTTCTTCATGTTCTCGCCATTGGAGCGATTGAATTGCTACTTTAGATTGTGTTTTACTAAGCCTATAACCACCCTGTGGTATAATACCGATTTGTTTCTCTCCTAAAAAATTTGTTTGATACAAACGCATACATGTTGACGCAATCGTCACACATTCAGTTAATGAATAAACATTACCAACCCCTAGAATTAATTGCCGAAATTTGATGCATGCGCGTCTCAAAATTGTTACATCAAGTTTACAATAATGAAGAATCTCTTGTTTGAAATCAAATTCAAATTTTTCTTTTAGACGAGCATCATGCCATGGTAAAAACTTTTCGCGAACTTTTTCAACCATTGTGTTATACCCGTAATATTCTTTATCCGGTATAGGCCCTACATAATTTTGATTTTCACGCGTATTGAAAAAATGAGGAAAATATCCTTTCCCTATATCTCCCAGCCCAAAAGCTTCTGGCAAGCTAGCCAAAGCCATAATGAAATTATTCAAGCTATCGATGAATTTATTGTTATTGAACTCCATTAGACTTATATTAGTTCCGTTAATGATAGCTTTTATTTCGTTATTTACTCTCTTCATTACATCACGTAGAACAAACCGCGAATCATAACCTTTCGCGTTATGAGCGATGCATACTACCTTTTTATATGCTTTCCCCATCGATGTGACGTAATCCACAAACCCCCGAACAGGATCATCTCCGTCAAATATATTTTCACATTTCTTACAATCATTGCAAGGGCTTTTGTTCTTCATTCCAGCAATGTCATCATCATTTTCTTCGGCACAAAGATCACACACGGTTTGAGCAACGCAGAGTGTTGGTACATGTATGTTTACAGCATCATTACCATCCATGGTATCATCCTGACACGTTTCGAAATCATAGAAAACAAAAGCGACACGTTTTTTAGTTCCGTGTTTTTTATGCTTCAATGCAGGCATATAGCAAAGATGGGACACATCTTCAATTCGCTGGTATGTAGAGCATTTGTACTTGTTATACACATGTTTAGTTTTGATAGGGTAGAATTTTGCACTGCATTTTCTACACAGTTGAATATTGGTACATACTGTAGGATTTTTACCACTGTATGACCCTGACTGCTTGTGATTTTCGAAACATTGTTGTCCGTGAAATTCGCGATTGCAAGCATCACATATTATTTTATTCACAATTGTGCTATTACATGGCGGATTTTCCAAGCATCTATGGCAAATCTCATTACATATGTGTCCAGCTAATTGATAAGGTTTCTCACAATGCTGGCAATTATATTTCGAACCAAAGAACGCATGAATGCAGCTAATTGGCTTCATAGTGCTTCTTTTCTTCATAATGTGCAATGCGCAACGTGGCTCTGATAGTTACATGCCTAGCAGTAACTTCTGAACTGCCATCATAGAGAATAGGGCACATTTTGCCATTTCTCTTCATCGAAAATACTATAACAGCATAACCCTCTTGAGCTAGATACCTTTGGTATTGTTTGATTTCTTCAAAACTACACCCAACAAGTGGTATCTTTAGCTTTGCATTGTGGGTCAGTTTTACTGCTTCTATTCTTTGAAGCTTTCCCTTGGCCTGACAGATGGCATTCCAATACTCACTTATACTTCCCGAATCAGCTCTAGAATTCGTTTTCTGTGCATGTGCTAGCGCTACTACAAGCGAACGGGGTAAACACAAATTATCCATGTTCAAGATCTGTATGAGACCAGAGTTCCTTTTCCGTGATTTTCTCTCAACATCAGGATCCGCCGTTCCTGCTGGTGTTTCTGCCACATGAAGTTTTATCCAAAATGTATCAGCACAATCGAAACCATTGGCACTTTGCGCAATTGAACTCACAAGATTCCATAAGTCCTCAAACTCGTATCCATTGATTGCACGAGGACTTACCCAAGCATTGTCTTTTTGCATCTTAGCAAAATTGAACGTTAAACACATGCGATTCTTACCATCTCTACCTGCTTCAATGATTTTATTATACACTTCTCGAAAAGCACATTCTACCCAATCTTGAGGATTGGCACCTTCAGGTAATGGGTTAATTTGAAACTCCATCACATGTGTGTCCAGTTTGAAACGCTGATGACGTTCGCGTGATCTGCGTATTACTCTCAGAGCTGCGTGATCTTCTTCCTCAGCAGGCTGTACCCCTATGAAATATGATAAGAAAGAAGTCAATTATTGTTTTTTTTAAGTCTCTCATTGTAATTTCGATTGAATTCCTCTGTACTTACCATTTCCTAACTGATCAATCATCATCTGATTATCGAGTAATTGCGAATCAAAATTGGCAATGTATTCATCAGCGTTTTCCGGGATTTGAGGATTATCAAATAAATTTTCCACTGCACTTTCACTTGGTTCAATAAACAAATCAGGGTTGAAATTTTCAATGTAATCGTACGCATCCTGTTGAACTTTAGGATCAGCGTGCGCTAAAAACGCAGGTTGGCTATAGCCACTTGGCTCGGGAAATTCGGGACGCTGTGACATGGTCAACAACTAAGTTTGAACTGACCACAGCATCTTAGAAAGAAGAGAAAACCCAAATTTCCAGTAGACGTGCATAGGAAAAAATGTCTCACCCCCACTATGGGCTTTTCCTTCCCTAGCAGGTGCGACAAAGGGGCGCCCTGCACAGGTAGATTCTTCGGCTGACGCTCGGACCTCCCAGCGCGCTACCCTCAAAGGAAGGCTTAGGTACAATACCCCTTGAGAAATGCATAGTTTTATTATAAAAGAAGTGTTTTTCTGTAAAATCATTCACATGTGAAAATGGATCCGAGATGGAAACATCCTTTTACATCTATGATATGTGGTCCTACGGGCTGTGGGAAAACTTTTTTCGTTAAGCGTTTTTTGAAAGAAATCAAAGAAATTTGTGACACGGAAATAAAAAAAGTAATATTCTATTACGCTGAATGGCAGAGTGCATATATCGATTATGATGAGGATTTCGTTGAATTTCGGGAAGGAATTCCTAAATCCGGTGATTTTGATGATAATCTCCCAAAACTCATAGTGGTTGATGATTTAATGCGTGAATCATCAAATGGCGCCATAGTGGACTTATTCACTAAGGGTAGCCATCATAAAAACCTTAGTGTAATGTTTCTCTCACAGAATCTTTTCCATCAGGGTAAAGGTCAACGAGATATTTCATTGAACACTAACACATAATTGTTTTCAAAAATCCCCGCGATCAAGGTTAAATCGCCGACGTAGCACAGCAGATATATCCTGAAGATCCGAAATTTCTGAAGAAGAATATTTCGATGCTACAACACCTGCAACATGGATATTTATTACTTGATCTTAAACAATCGACCCCCCAGAGAATTGTAGATTTAGATTTTCATTTTCCCTAGCGACATCTACCATTATGTTTATGTTCCGTGAAAGAGTCAGCTTATAAAAGGAGGAGGTAACTCGACGGATGTACCAGTTTCAAGATTGTAATGGCTGAGAAACGTCGCTGTGGATCCAGCCGCATTCGTAAGTCGCTGGGTGAAAAAATACAGCTCTATTGTACGTGCTCATTCACGCTCCTCCCAAACTGCGCCGCACTCTATTGAAACACGCTCATAAAGATTTGATACTGAGAAAGCGAATCTGAAAAGATATAAGAAAATTTCAAGAAAATTGGCAGATAATAAAGAACCTCTCGGGAAGAAGAAAAAAATTATAAATCAAAAAGGCGATGCCCTTCTCCCATTACTCCTAGGTCCTGTAATCAGTACAATCATTTCATCTCTAGCTTGACAAACTGGAATGAGAAAAATTTTTACTGGTAATGATGCATGCTCAAAAAATGCTTCTTGTCCCTGAAAATCGGGTGGAGCGTTTGAAGCATCAGCAAACTATAGGTGGTAATCAGCGCACACAGCAAACATTGCAGCCAGTTATCCAAGAAATTCAGCCCACAGCCCAAGCACCTGGTGATGCTATCAGTCGTCTAGATGCGCAACTGCTGGAGATTTTGAATTCAAAAAATCGTACAGATGATCATGAAAAGTGGAAATTGTATAATGATGTTTTGAGGCGATACTTGTTTTATAGCAGGAATAACACGGAGCATCCACAAATAATAGAAGGCTCTACGCCCGAATCGCGATATAAAGCAGAAGCAATTGTAGCAACTATTCCTAGAACATATAAACGGAAGGCTACAGGATTACTTGAGCATATAGATCAGATTGATGGAGAGAGGAGATTGAAATGGGATGAACGTGGACAAGTGACGTTGAATGGCCAATCAATACCCGGGGCTAATATAATTGATCTTGTACAGGATGCCCTTCGCGCCAGGAAAACTCATCACGCTAGGGGCTGGGAAGCTTATGCTAAATTTCTTCGGGAGATAAACACACCTCTGGAGTTTATGGGTAACCCCAATTACCAAGCTGGCGTGTTCAGACGTGTATTTACAGCACCATCGCCACCTGTGGACAATCTTCAAGGAGGAGCAGAAGAAGAGCTCTCACCACCCTCATCACCCCCGACTCAGAAGAAAAGGAGAAGAGAATGGCTCCTCTTCTAAAGAAGTTGTCATAATCGTATTATAGTCCCTCAGAACCTGTAGGATACACGGGGGCTCGAAACCTTCTAGAGAAATATAAACGTAAAATCCCTGCAGATGATGTTAAGAACTGGCTGAATGCTCAGGATACGTACACTCTTCATAGGCCGATAAGACGGAAATTCCCCCGTTTACACTATGCTGTTACGAATATCGATGATGTGTGGGAGGCTGATTTGGTAGAACTTAGATCGTTGAAAACTTATAATAATGATATATGTTATATATTGGTAGTTATAGATGTTCTGAGTGAATATGCGTGGGTTGAACCGTTGAAGGATAAGTCGGCGTCACAAGTGCTTGACGGTTTCAAAAAGATTTTGAAAAGAAGTGATGGTCGTGTGCCAGTTGCCATACAAACGGACAAAGGGAAAGCATTTATAGCCAGTAGCGTGTGACGGTTTTTACCGTCACAAAATCAATGAAAATAAGAATAATTAATTATTTGGATAAAAATCACGGTTTTGGTCGCGATTCGCGGTACCCGATGAGGATAGGGCTGATTTTGAGTCAAGACAGCAAATGTCCAGAGTGAGGTCAACATATTTTGTGACCTCACTAATTATTTTTGTTTATTTTTGTTTGAAATTAATTCCGAGAAAACGGAGAAAAAGTCAAGAGGTAGGACTGGAGAAGAGTTTCCCCAGTCCCAGAGATTATTCATCGGATATCAAGGCCAATTAGGGAGAACTGGGACGAAAGCAGCATCAACTCGTTTGGTCCAGTATCAGCCAACTAGGGGGAATGTTGGCCAACAGTGAGGGAAACTGGAGATCACCAGGATCAGCATTGGAGTCAGTGAAAGAAAAGACTCAAATCAAAAGTGTGAAAATAAAGACTAAAGTTATGTGTGTGGAAAGAAAAGACTAAAGTTTTCCGTTTATAATTGTCGGGAAAATATCGTCCGAGTTATTATGATTATTTTTGTACATTATTTGAAATTAGTTAGTTTAAGAGAAATTTAAGTAAAGCCAGTGACGTTAGGGTAAAGTAGTGGGGGACTCGCGGGACAATTGGTTGGGTTGGGCCTGGGCTCTACCGAAATTGAGCGGAAACAGCCGAGGGAACCCAATGCCAACTCGTGGGAGAGAAGACTCGTTCTTCTTCTCCCGGGACACCGTGGCGATCACATCGTGTAGAGAAACGTAAAGAAAATTGTAAAGAATTACGTGAAGAAAATTGGAGTAAAGATAAATTAAGAGAGGTCAACACGGAGGAAAGACAGCACAGATAACGTAAGGTACACGAGTCCCCGTACAATCAATATTTTGAGTTTAGAGTAAAGAATTTTGAGTAAAGACTAAAAGTAAAGGATTTTGAGTAAAGAATTTAAAGTACAGAAAACGTCGAGTTAGCGTCTGTTCCGGGTGAGGCCACCCGGCTAATATTGGATTTATTGTTGGTCATTCTGAGTTAAATTTAGAGTTAATAATTAGTGTGAAAAAATTATAAGATTAATCACGAAAAGTTTCTTCAAATATTTCATGTTTTTTTTCAATTTACGTGTATATAATTAGTTTTTCTGAATATATCGAATTTATATGATTTGAGTGAAAATTTGTCAAGAGTTTTGGGTATAGTTTTTTGTCGTCACGAATACCCAAATAGAGGGTATCGTCCCCGCTCCCCCTCGGGATACATTGAGAGTTTCATATAAAAAAGCGGGTAAAATTAGTCTTTTTGGGGTTTTGTAATTTCGTTGAATTAGAGTAAAACTTAGGGATTTGTCTTTTCCCCCCAAGTTCTTAGAATTTCAGAAAAACGACTGGCGCCCAGTTCAAATAAAGGGAAATTAATAGGGAGTAAGTTGGCTTTTAACGCGTTGGCTCAAGGTCAATCAAGCCAAGCGTTACAAGCGTTCAAAAATTTTTTAAGGAGAATCATATAAAATTTCGGATTGCTCGTAATCCTGATATAAAAGCTGCTGTTGTAGAGCGTTTTAATCGAACTTTGAAAGAACGAATGTAGCGTTATTTTACGTATTCTAGAACTTACAAATATGTAGATGTATTACAAAAAATTGTCAATGCTTATAATCATTCGAAACATTCTTCAATGAAAATGACGCCTGCTGCAGTTACTATTGATAATGCTTTGCAGGCATGGCGAAATATACAAATACGATTTATTAATGAAAAACCCGGTAAAGAATCCTTTAAATATAAGGTTGGAGACTATGTTTGCATCAGTAAGGCTAAGGGCGTCTTCGAGAGAGGATATGAGAATAGTTAGAGCAAAGACATTCTTGGAATACATAGATGTCTGCTGAAACAATCTCTTCCAATATATGAATTGAAAGACTTAGCTTCGGAAGAAATTGATGGGATCTTCTACGAGCGAGAGCTAGTTCCTGTGAATAAAAACATTGGAGAAGAAGAGCGTTCATAGTGGAGCGTGTTATCCGCTCTAGAGGAGAGGGAAAGAACAAAGAAGTGGTTGTGAAGTGGGAAAGATACCCCGACAAATTTAATTCTTGGATACCTGTGGTCAACATCCAGAATATAGCGGAAAAATGACGAAAAACGAGTTTTACGTTGTATTGCCCAGTGATAGCAGTATGGACTACTATGAATCTAATACAGCATCGAAGTTTACTATGCTTCTTCCCAGTCCAATTGAATTGAATGGGGAGTGGGTGGTAGCATTAAGCGAGATTCAATTTCCCTGCAGTTTTTTACATATCGACGTAGATAAAGATTTTGTCGAAATATCCACGTCTACGAAGCTAAAAGCAACTAGTGTTAATTCAGTTAGAGTGCCTCTTCAGGCAGCACTCTATAATTCTATTCCTGATTTGGTAGAGACCTTAAATAGAATAGGTGTAATGGCAGACCACCTGCAGTTTAGATGAGACCCTAAAACCAATTTCATTACATTACAACGTGTCTGCAAGAGGCCAGAATGCACTCCAATGGTCCATATTCTGAGGATTTCTCGAAAAATCGCAAATATATTCGGGTTTGACTACATTCATTTCAAATTAGATAAGAATCGTGTGCTGAGAGCCAGACGACCAGCAAGCCTGCTACGTGCACTTCCTTCGAACCTTTTCATTTATTCAGACTTGTGTACACCATATGTCACAGGTGATGTTGTGTCATCACTGCTACGCGTCACTCCTCTAGATGCTGCTAAATATGCTTATGGTAGTACAAGCTGTGTAACATTTTCACGACCTCATTATATACCAATCATGAGATCATCCTTCCCCACAATAGAAATAGATATAAAAGATAACCAAGGGGATGCTATACCATTTGAGTAGGGACTTTTAAATGTGACACTTCATTTCAAAAAAATCGATTAATTATGACACCCTATCTTGAATATTATGAGCATCAGGCAGGAGGAGGTGTTGTTGAGAAATTCAGCAATTTCGGGCGAGTTTATGTTGGAAACCCTTATCAAAGGGGCCATGGAATCGGGGCATTCCTTGGAGGACTTTTTCGACGTATTCTACCTCTTTGTGGTAGCGCTGCACGCACTGTTGGTAAAGAAGCCCTTAGTGCAGGCTTGAACGTAATAGGAGATGTGGGAAATAGAGTACCACTGAAGGTGGCGCTCGAGAACCGATTAACCGAGTCAGTACGTGTCTTGAAAAGGAAGTCCGCGGAGACCATATCGTCTATGATGCAGGGCTCGTGTTATAAAAGAAAGCGTGAACGTCGAAACACCCAGAAACGAGTTGGTCGTAGTCGTGTCAACAACCTTAAAAGATTGAGTAAGAAGAAACAGAAGAGTGCCTCAATCAAAAAGAAGAAACACACGGCAAAGAAGACTTTAAAGAAGAAGAATAAGAAACGCAGTGTTTACGATGTTTTTCAATAAACAAAAATGTCGTTCATACATTCTCACTCCTCCGAGTGTGCAAAATCTGAGCTGTACCTTTTTACGCTGCCCCCAACGCAAGCAAGTATTGAACAATCGCAATGCATTTATTACAACCCGATTTCAACAGTAGGCGACGATGCTCCGATTGAATTCTTTGTACCCGGTCATGGGGAAGACTATCTAGATTTAGCTCATACTATGATAAAAATACACTCTAAAATAGTGAAGCCTGACGGTACGGCCGTGGATGCAAACTCCGTTGGACCCGTGAATAATTTCTTACATTCTATGTTTAATCAAGTGGACGTGTTCTTCAATCAGAAAATTGTCACGCCCCCTAACAATTTATATGCGTACAGAGCCTACATTGAAACACTATTGAATTGTGGCGAAGATGCTAAAAATTCTCATCTTCAAATGGGATTATGGATGGCGGATACTGCTGGTTGAATGAATAGAGAAGTTGCTGCAGCAGCCAACAAAAATGAGGGGCTCGTTGCTAGACACAATTTTACGAAAGGAGGCAAAACTTTTGATATGATTGGACATTTGCATTGCGATGTTTTCAATCAAGATAAATTTTTATTGAATGGTGTGGAGATGAGGGTTCGCTTTATCCGAGCCAAGGATAGTTTTTGTCTCATGGATTATACAGCTCATGATTACAAGCTCCAAATTATGGAAGCATCACTAATTGTCAGGCGTGTTAAACTCAGCCCTAGAATCCTGATAGCCCATGCGGAGACCTTATCAAAAACCACGGCAAAGTATCCATTAACGCGTGTTGAAGTAGAATCATTTGTACTTCACAACGGCATTCTTGGCGAAACTATCAATAATGTAATTTTAGGATAATTACCTAAAAGAATAATCTTAGGCTTTGTGGAAAATGCTAGTTTCAATGCTACAGAAAAGAAGAATCCATTCAATTTCCGAAATTTTTGTATTAATTTCCTTTGTCTGAACGTTGATGGCCGTCAAATACCTACAAAACCCCTTCAACCGAAATCCACTGAGGATATTTCAGCATCAGTGGAAGCGTTTAACACTGTATTTTGTAGAACCGGGACACACTTTAGCGATCACGGCAATGGCATCAATCGGTCCTCATATGCAGACGGCTACTGTTTATTTGCTTTCGATTTAACACCAGATCTATCAGCAAGCTGTGCAAGTCATTGGAACCTTGTAAAGAGCGGATGTGTCCGTATGGAGGTAGGCTTCGCGGAAACAATAACACAAAATGTAAATTGCATTGTATATGCTGAATACGACAACTTATTAAAAATTGATTGTACGAGACAAGCTATAATGGACTACAGCGGCTAAAAAGAAATATCTATATATTATGATCTTGGTTTAATACATACGTCAGTAAGATACGAGCATCCTTTTGAGCAGCACGGCCTATTGCTCCGAACTGTAGACCTCCTTTTATGAATACCCTACAACTGCGAAAAGTATTACCTTGTACTAATGTCGGTATCGGAGGTGTCTACCCTGCGGATAGAGTTCCCTGGACGTGGACGAGGCCTTGTGCGATCATTGTCAACATCGATAATCACACACAGCCAGGAACACACTGGGTGGCCATATATCTCGGTTCCAATGGCCGTGGAGTCTATTTCGACAGCTTCGGAATGCCACCCTTCAACTCAGGAATCACTCGAAGCCTTAGGAGAAATAGCCGTATATTTGAATGGAGCGAGAAAAGACTCCAAGACATATCGTCTGATGTTTGCGGCCAGTACTGCATTGTTATGCTTCACTGGCTTCGCAATAATGGGGACTTACACTTCTTTCATAGATTATTTACTAATGATTCAAAACGGAACGATCGTATAATTATCAAAATGTTCAAATCTATTACTCATAAGATGAAAGGAAAGCGTCGCAATAGAAGAAACACTTTCCAGAACTTGACTGGTAAAGGGTTATCTCATTTTAATCAATATGCTAAACCCCGCTTAATTGTATCCTAGTTTTAAGATTTAATTTGAATAAATTTTGTCGTATTCATAAATATTGTTTTTTGTACAACTTTATTTTACGACCCTCCTCCCCTCACTCTCCCCTTTCCGTAGATACCCCACATGCCACTCTCCACCCTATTTTCCCCCTTCCGCCACCATATTTTCCTCCTCCCACCACCCACCACCCACTTCCTAACCCCTCCGCCATCTTGCGGACCCAACTCGGCCACCCACCCTGAGAGAAAATCTTTCTCACGTCGGAAAACCCATAAATCACCCAGTAGGTGAACACCTGCACCCTAACAATAGAGGGGGACTACAATGGGACCGAGGCACAATAGAGGGGGAAGGGGGGAAGCCACGTCCCTTCTCGCTGAGAACGCGCCCTCACTACTAACGGGGAGTATCTAATGAAGTGATATCGCTTCGATTGATCGAGTATTTGCCATCGACCGATTGAAAGTTGCTGGCCTCCCCTCTCAAACTAAAATTTGTAAACGGGACCATGAATGGAATATTGAATTGATTAATTGATATTTGAAGATGGTCGATCAGAAGTTCATGTGTCCGTAAACAAAAACAATCTTTTTCTGTTCATTCTTTAAAAATTAACGTCTTTCAAAAATGAGTTTCATGTGCGTTTATTCTAATATTTGCGTTTTTTCCTGGATTTTTAAAATTACTTGTAATCTTTTTTCGAAAATATTTTCCGGTTAATCTTTTTTATTTATTTCCTGGAATTAAAGGCCGCCCAGCTTCTTTGCAAATACATATTTCAGAAATTAATTTTATTCCAGCATTTCCAATTTTCTATCTTCTCATCCTTCCTTCTGATTTTTCTTGAAAAAAATTTTCGGATTTTTTTTTCTTAATCAAGGAGCCGCATCAGTTCTCAAATCAAAACTGAAAGCTTTCAAATTTTTGCGAAACCGAAACAAAAATTGCAAATTAATACAAAATAGCTTTTCTCGTAACAAAATCAATATTTCAATTTATTTTTTTTCAACATAAATTCCTTTACATTATTTTTGTTAATTCAATGTGAAGAATGATGAATCAGAGAGTTAAAAAAAAGAAGCTTCAATTGATAGAAAAAAATGCCAAGGACTATGAACCAAACTGAATAAAATCGGACAATCGCTCTATCAGGGAGTAGCCTTCGTTCCCGTGACAACTACAAAAATTAGTGATGCACGTCACTTAGTTTCTTCTCTTTTCCTCAAAATTATGCGATTTTAATAAACGTGATCAATCGATATTCCTATTTTTTTTCTTCAAATCATATCTTTAGTGTGCTGAAATAGTTTCGCGGGGGATTGCCAGAATTGAAAGACTATTCTAATGGTTCAATTTTTGATTAATAAAAAAAAAGATTAATTGATTGAATTTGAAGATTTTGAATTAAAATTTCTTTAACCAATACGAAACAGTTTCTCTCGAACTATCTCCGCTAAATGGATGTAAAGAATGTTGATCAGGAAATTTCGGGAAAAAAGCAGTATTGAATTGAGAGAAAAAAATTCAAACGACTACGAAACAAAGTGAGGTAGAAAAGTTGCTCTGTCTCCCTTAGTTCCTGAGACAATTAGAACATAAGGAAAAAAGATCGATTGTCTTTGTACGATTTTGAGAAAGTCGATTAATTGATCTTTTTTTCTTTGAAGATCGCAGCTTTTTTTGGGAAAGAATTGAAAAATAGAATTTATTCTATTGGTTTTCAACTCTCTGAGGTGAAAGTCACTTATCTGGTGCTTGAGTGGTGAGTGGCGGATTCACTTCTGAGGGTGAAACTAAAACTGGTGGAACGAAAGTTTATCATCTATCAGAATGATATCTTTCTATCTAAAGTTGTTGCAAATGATCGAAGCGAAATGATGTGATATTGTAATTTTTTTTAATCGAAAAAAATCGATTCATGCATATCTTTTCGGGAACAATGTTTGAGAATCTACATGGAGAAAAAAAAATTTTCAGTGTAAATTTTATAAATTCTACATCAGTAAAAAATACTCATCTGTGACAGAAATAAATATAGATGATCGATGCTTTTTCTAGGAACTCATTTCCTACTTATTTGCATAAAATATATTTATTTGAGACCAAAATTTGTTTTTTCTCAGTATACTTTTTTCGGACATCGTTCATCACTATGAAAAATTGGATGGAAAGGTCAAGTTCTTTTGTCTCATCGTTGCAAAAATTCCTTCTTCTATTGAAATACATATTTCTGTTGAGAGAACGTTATATTTTTTGTAGGAGAACAGCCTAGAGCTATGTTTATGCTTGTCTTCATCTTTGTTCTGTACCGGCACTCATTATTCCTGAATAAAATCCCGTGTTGTTTACAAAATAACGTCAATCAATTCGCTTGGAAATTTCAAAATTTCCATAAAGCGGGGCGGGCTTTCCGGCAGCTCGATTGATGTGATTTCATAAACATATGAATAATTAGGGGAGATCCAAGGTTAGAGAGGCCGGACATAAAAAAAAATGAAAAGGACATGAACATAGAATTTCTTTCTCATTCAAAAAAAATAAATATCTCAACGAAAATCTAAGGATTAATTGATGAATAATCAAGAATGGATTACCTTATATTAATTAATTTTATTTGCTTGGATTATTTACTTCACGGAAAAAATCAGTTTTATCTCAATATTTGAGATTTTCAAAATAATCTTTTCAATTTTATCCGAAAATTTTCTTCTGATTTTTTTTTCAGCTTGCCGAATAGGGAAGCTTATGTATTTTTTATTTTTTCAAATCAACTTCGAACAGGCTTCTCTTATCCACATATTTTTCGGAAATCAGTTTTATTCCAGAGTTTGCGATTTTCTCAGGAGTTTTGGAATTATTAGTTCGAAAGGACTTTCGATCTTTTTCTTTCCAATTTTTTTTACGATTTTCATGTTTTTTCAATTTATTTTTGTTTCAAACCTTTTTTCTTGATTTCAGAAATTAATTTTGTTCCAGTGTTTGAAATTCTCCAGAATTTCCAAAGTGTTTTTAATTCATTTTGTGAATTCATCTCCAATTTTTTTTCTTCTAAACTTTTCTTCCGATTTTTTTCAACAAACATTTTTTCCAATTTTTTTTTTTAATCAAGGAGACAGATCAGTTCTCAAACCAAGACTGGAAGCATTCAAATTTTTGTGAAACAAAAAAAATTGCAAATGAATACAAAATAGTTTTTCTCCAAACAAAATCAATATTTCAATTTATTTTTTGCAACATAAATGCCTTTACATTATTTTTGCTAATTAGATGTGCAAAATGATGGATTAGAGAGTTAAAAGAAGGAGCTTGAATTGACAGAGAGAAAATGCCAAGGACTATAAAACAAATTGAGAGAAACAAGGATAATCGCTCTAGTCCCTTCGTTCCCATGACAACTACGAAAAATTGATGATGGGTGTGACTTAGTCGATTCTCTTTTCCTCAAAATCGATTGTGTTTGTGCGATTTTAATAAACTCGATTAATCGTGTTATGTCCGCAAATTTTTCAGTCTTTGGAAATAAAAAAAAAGTTATTCACCACGAGGTGAATAACCTGCAACACTGCAAAACGGCAGTTTTTCTTTTCAATTCTTTTTAAATTAATTTACGAAGGTGCTGATTGTTGCTTATTCGGAAAGGGCAATAACCAGGTGATTTTCGAATGTTATAAATAAGATCATTTTCGCGTTTTCGTCAGTCGTTCACCTGCTCTCAAGTAGGAGTTGCCAAAATAGAGAGAGGCTCGAAGCACTAGGCAGCGAGACTCCAAATTGATCTTTAATTACTAATCGAAGTCTTTATTAACCGTCAAGGGAGACTTATTAGCTAGTTAATGGGCAAACGGCAGCCTTAAATCGAAAGTAGTCTCTTGTTGTTCAAATAAAAGTGTAACAGATATCTCTGTTTGTGAACGAACTCATTTTTAATACAAACAAAATCTTAAAATAATAGTTAATAAATACGGTGATTGAAGACAACTTCCCTGGAATTAGAAACCCTTTACGGAAGACGGTCGAAGAAATCACCTTTTAGATAAGGTGTAAAATCAAAACCCTAAATCAAAATCCTCTCAAGTAGAATCGTCACGGAAGAGAAAAGTAACACTAGACAACGGAACGCCAAATCGATCTTTAATTGTTAATAGAATTCAAATAACTGTAAAAGGGGGTCTTATTTATCAATTAATGGGCAAACGGTAGCCTTAAATCGAGAGTAGTCTTCCGTTAGTTCGAATAAAGGTGTGAAGTTATTCTTAACAGTGAACGAACTCAAATTAATTCAACTATTCAAAATTCAATAATTAATTAAAATAATAGCAATTTAATCGGTGATTGAAGATAACTTCCCTAGTATTAAAAAGCCTTTACGGAAAGTCGAGGGAATCACCTCTTAAATAAAAAATAGAATAATATTTTTTTAAATATAAATCATTAAACGAAGAGTGAGTACCGTCAACCTAAAACCATCATAATTCCAAACTTTCAACGTCAATCAAAATTGTGAAACCTTATTGTCAATTCCACTGAATCATCATTGTTTGAAATATTATAAAATTCAGTCAGTTATCTCCGTCTCTCTTTTATGAAACATTCAAGATCTCCTTTTTCCTAAATTCCTGAAAATCCATTAAAACCATATTCCCTCAACACGACATAAAAAGGTACAAAACATAGTGGCGTTCATTATAAATAAAATTATAATTTGTCAGCAACACCTTCGTGTGAAGTCGAGAACACGAATTATTACGAATTTCCGATCGACGAATTACGCGAAGACACGAGGGGACACTCGCGGTCAGGGACTCGACGAGTGCACGTGCAAGTGACGATAAGGGCCGAATACGATTACGGTTACGAGAATTACTCTCACGTTCAATTATTACGTTATAAATCATTACACGTTACATTCATTATCATTTCAAGCCAAAGTGCAATTAATTACGTTTATTTTTTTCATTAACTTCAAGTCAATTTTCTTTACTCAACCGAGTGAACATTTCTTTATACGAAAACCCTTTTTTTGTTCATTAAAGTTAGATATAATTTACTCCGTTTTACGATTATTTCAACACCCGATAACTATCCTGACAAACGCTAAATTCAAAAGACTATATCAAGAACGCAAGGTGAGAGTTAACGAACATTAACGAACATTAACAAATTCAAGTTTTTGTGTTCGAAAATAAACCTAAATAGTCCTCAGACGCGACGGACATCTTCGGACATAACAGCTAGAATTTTTGGCGCAGTCGGTAGGACACGGCTACTTTTTCCAGTACCTTTTTAAACAAAAAAGTAGATAAATTCAAAATTAAATTCTTAATTAAATTCTTTATTTCTTCTTTTGTTTTGTGAAAAATAAAAACAAGTTACAAAATGCCAGATGCACCAGCTAATTTACATACCACTTTTACAGGAGTAACAAATAACGGCGCGTTTGGTACACAAGATGAATATGTTCGGGCTAGGGACATTGCCAATGGCATTCCGATATTTTCGGGTTCCTCGAATCGTGTAAATTTCGCAGAGTTTGAGGCAGCTTTCAAAAATCGGTTACCTTCAATTCCAACAGCTGTGGGCTCAAATAAAGGCGAGTATATTCGGTTGATTCTCCCAAGAATCGAAGAACCTGCTCGTCTATATTTAGCCAACATAGACATTACTTCCGCCGAACAAATCCTTAAAACCCTTTCCAGAGTTAATAAAAGAGATCGTGATTTTAATTATTTCACTTTGGAAATTATTATGTTAAAAATGTATGAAGACGAAAGGTTGGAAGAATTTTTACGACGATTGGCAGTACTGGTAGAACATGGAATCGAAGCGGCAAAAGAAGAATTCGGTGAAGGGGGCATAGCTCATTATACCACAATACTGAATCGACAAGCAGTCCAACGCTTTAGTGCTCACGCACCATCTTCAGTGCAGGGTGCAATAATCAGCGGGAATCTGACCACCGTAGATGCACTCTTGAGATATTTGGAAACACACTCTCCCTACGTCATCCCTCGTTTCCCAACAGATAGAGTGCCGAGACCTGGGACGTCTCAGCAACAGTCCAACACAACGCCGTGTCACCAGCATCCACAATATCATCCATAGGGTTATCCCCCGTCCAACTCTGGTTATCCATCATACAACAGAGGGAGAAGTCCAGAAAGAAGTAACTATAGGGGGGGCATAATCATGATTACCAAACTCAATCATTTCAGACGCAGCCACGAGTACATTTTGCAGCGGAAAACTACCAACAGCCGCTGGCCCCCCCGTTTGCAGCGTCATCACAAATAAATCAAGTTGTGGGAAATCAGCAGAATGGCGTGGTAACCGAGGACAAGTTCAATGCACTCCGGACAGAGGTGGCCTCATTGCGAACTGACGTAGGCGCTTTACGGACGAATATGGGTACTATCCATGTGGACCTTAAAGACATCAAAGAAACTCTTGTTACTATAGTTGCAAACCAACGAGATTCGAGATCTAGAAATCCATCAAGAGAACGTCCACCCCAGCAAGGGGGTTTTCAGCCACAACCGCAGATGAGAGCCCGTTCCAAGTCCCCAGTACAACGGGAGAATTTAAACGGGAACACGGCCTCCCAAGCGGGCGCGATGGGAGCCGAGTCAGCACAGCGCCATCAACTTTTTTCGGGACCATTACCCAGAAATTAAATCATCAAAATCAAAATTCGAGAATTATGAATGGACCACAAATTCGCATTGGTGAGCCATTCCTACGTAACGGAGGAGTTCTGGCACTGATTGATACTGGCTCAGCAATCAACGCAATCCGAGAAGATGCTATTTCACCACGAGCACCAGTAAACAGAGACGCCACCCACTTATATCATGGGATGAATGGAACACAGATGCGCACAAGAGGGACTCTTATCATCCCTATAGCAGATGGAGTCCCGATAACCTTCCTTGTACTAACAGCACTTTTCTGGAAATTATGAGGCCATCATTGGAGAGAATTTACTGAGAGACACTCGAGCTCATATCTCGTTTTGGGATAAAACTCTAACGCTATCATCACTCAAACTTTCTCCCATCCATTTTCATTTACCATCATGCGGGAAGAAATGTGGAACAGCTCGAGTCTCCTATACAAGGGGCGGTCCAAAAATGAAGCTACAAATCCAGCATTCGATAGGGAAAGACCATATCTTCTTGGTAGATACTGGATCGGAAGTCAACATCATATCCCAGTCAGCACTTGAAGGGAGTATACAAATAAATGGCACTGATATAGAAACCGTGTCAGGGGTCACATCAGGGTTGATTTATGTTATTGGAACTGTAAATTTGATCATTTTAGGTGTTCCACTCAATTTCTATGTTATCAGAGAGGAACTTCCATTCTCTGGAATTGGAATTCTGGGGACCGCTTTTTGCGATCAAGAGAAAGTCGACCTTCGCTACACCACGAAGACCCTTACTACCATGGGAAAACCAATGGAACCCGTCGAGTGGCATGAGGAGAGCCCAGAAGAAATCAACGTCACATTACCACCCAGAACACGTCAGATCGTTTCAATTCTAGTCCAAAATTCCAGCCTAACAGAGGGTTATTTGCCGAGGGTAAAGACACCGTCTGGAGTTTTCCTGGGAGAAGCAGCTGTAAGGGTTGACGGATACCGGGTTCTAGCAGTTGCCATAAATACCAATGAAGTTCCAGTGAACTTAAAATTAACTTCACAAGAAGTTCTTCCCTTTGATCTGGAAGATTTGTCGGGGGTTCAAAGGTCAGCCACAGTAAATCATATTTCTCTGATTACAGAACCTGCCAGTGAATCACGTCTTGAACGAGTCTACAATTCCGTTCATACTGAAGACCTAAAGCCATTTGAGAAAAAGAAAGTCAGAGTGCTAATCCAAGAATTCGAAGACATTTTTCATCTGCCTGGAGACCCTTTGGGTAAGGTGAAAGACTACAAATGTAAGATCAGAACGGTCGATGAAAATCCGATCGCAAAGAAGCAGTATAAATATCCACCTCAACATCAGGGGGAGGTCACCAAGCAAATCGATGATTTATTGGATAAAGGAATCATAGCGAACTCGGAATCTCCTTACAATTCACCTTTGTGGATAGTCCCTAAAAAGGCTGACTCCAAAGGCAAGAAAAGATGGCGAATGGTTATCGATTTTCGAGATCTGAATAAGAAAACGATTGGGGATTCATACCCTCTACCCGATATCTTTGATTTGGCCAGTGGTTTCTATCAGATAGAGGTTCATGAGCGCGACAGAGAAAAAACAGCTTTTACTGGGCCAAGAGGGCACTACGAATATTTACGTATGCCTTTTGGTTTGAAGAACGCTCCTGCTATTTTTGAGAGGATGATGGATCAAGTCCTAACGGGTCTCAAGGGCACAGAGCTTTATGTCTACCTGTCTACCAAAAGCTGTGACGTAATTCCGAGGTCTAACGGTAAACCCCGAAATTAAGCACGCCTGAAAATATCCAAAACAAATTCAAAATCTTATGGGCGCCAGGATAATCTAAAATTATCCAAATCAATAAACAAAATAAAATAAAATTCAAAACCCAAAATACTCCCTTACTCTGCTCGACTGTCTCAGCGATCTCTCCAAGGTCGTTTGTTGTGGGTGAGAATAAGGAGTAATAAAATAAAAAAATAAATAATTCAAACACAAAATATTTAGGGAAATCAAAATTTAAATTTAATTTAATAAAATTGCTTTTAAAAAAAAATAATAATAATGAAATAATAAATCAAACAATTGACTTGTGCACAGCACGATATTAATTATTTATACGTCACGAGACGTTTTAATAGACTTTAGTTATTTTATAAAATTTCAAAATTAATTAATAATTGAAAAGTTATTAATTAATTTATCGTAACAAAATTAAAATTTCAATCAGTAATACAAAATTTAAATTTGAATAAAATCTAGGGATTTCCCGCCAAATAAAGTCACTATAAAAGTCACTAGAAAAGTCACTAGAAAATTCCCTAGGGGACGCTACTACCATGTCCCTGATTTCCCCAACGACCTTGACCAAAAATAAATTTTTCACAATGAAATTTTTAAATATGAAAAGACAATAAAATGAATTACAAAAGAATAATAAAAAAAAATCCTTTTCCTTTTCTTTTCCAGGAATGAACAAAATTATAATAATTAATTAAAAAAAATAATATGGGTTACGTTTGATAACGACGTTTGA
The DNA here is from genome assembly GCA_963921955.1 of Aleiodes alternator. NCBI lineage: Eukaryota > Metazoa > Arthropoda > Insecta > Hymenoptera > Braconidae > Aleiodes > Aleiodes alternator. The sequence goes on along the minus strand of OY998107.1, from coordinate 11,473,371 downwards.
TGATTGAAAAAAAAAAATTAAAATAAATTATTTAATTGTCAACGAGAGATTTGCATTGAATAAAAAAAATAAAAATAAAAAATTAACTAAGAAAATTTTCTTAACGAAAAATCTAATCTCGAAAATCAGAGTTCTTTATTTCCGTTGCAATACGACAGAAAATAAAAAAAAAAACAAAATAATAAAAAAAAATGACTCGAAGAAAATTTTCTTTTACGACACAAAAATTAATTGAATTAAATTTCGCTCACCAGACAAAAATTCTTCAATTGGTGCAACAAATTAATATCTCAAAATGTTCAGTGAATTTTTCTGAACGATATTATTATAAAATATTCCACAATGTCTCAAAGTTTATCTCAGAATAAAGGTTACAAAAATATTTGTCAACCAAACGAGCACGCGTCCAAAACGAGAATCAACGCCATGTTGGTCTCGTTACGTGAGGACACCGGCCGGCACGAAAAACTCCAGCGTGGCAGGCTGTGATTGGTCGACGCCTGTGACGTCAACAGGTGACTGTTAGTTGATCAAATTTGAAATTTCAACTTCCAACGATGACAGACGAGACACTCCAAACTGAACAATTTCAGAAGTGTTATCAGTCCCCTCTCGTGACTGGTGATGCTGGATCCTTCTCCAGACTCTTCCTCTCGCCTGCTCATCCGATGAAGAGCAATTTCATTAACGAAAATCCTTGATTTTCCATTAAAAAAATTCTTTGGCCTCCTTCTATCACTGAGTGATTCGCCCAGGTGGTGCTGCCCTCTTCCGCTCAATACGAAAATTGTCGCCGGTGAGCGGTACATTTAAATTTGAAATAAAATAATATAATTTAATTATAATAAAATTTTTATTAATTAAATCTCTCTCATTGACAAAAAAATTTGGATTCTCGTTTCGGACGCCATTTTCTAAAATTAACGCGCCCAGACGAAAAATCAGTAACGAGATGAAATATCACGTTACAACTTACCCCCCCCAGACTGGAAGCGATAATTAACTTTTGTGTCATTTATTACACATCAAAACAAAGATCAAATTTAACGAGATCAAACCTTTTTGTCAATTAGATCCATCGTGATCACAGAGACTAGGAAAAAAAAATAAATAAACGTTTAGATTCCATTGTTTAGTCTTTATTCCAAAAAATTATTCTCTAACCAATCTCTCCAAACAGTAACAAACAAAAAAAAAATAATACTGTCTTCAACAATATCTGATCAAAAAAAAAATAGAGAAAAATAAAATAATAATACTGTAAATTAAAGAATAATCGATCAGATATCGGTAGTAATTACTGCTTCTGGAAATGGAAGAGTCGCGAGACTAGAGAAAAAAAAACAGTTCGTCGCAAGACGATAAAGACTAATAAATGAGTCGTCGCTTGACGATAAACTAAACTCTAATAAAAATTGTGTCGCGAGACTTGAATTCATCCCGAGACAAACAAACAGAAATAACCGAGTTCTAAACAGCATCAAAATAATACTTTCAAATAATTTCGAATCTAGTCGTCATCATCGAAACTTTGTTGGACGTTTTCCTTATTTCGCACTTCAATTAGATCTTTAACATGATGACGTCCGACTAAAACACCTTGCTCATTTACAATTTCATAAACTAAAGGTGAAACGACACGAGAAACACGATAGACTTCAGTTGAATACTTCCGAAAAAGTTTCGCCGCTTGTCCTTTCGCCGCGTTAGATAACTGTCGGATCTTACGTCTCACACGATCACCAACGATAAAATGGACTTGTCGATGATGAGTATTGTAATATTTTGATTGTGTTTCAAATGCTTTATTTAAGTTTTCGAGAACCAAATCGTAAAGTTCCGCCATACGTTCCATACGCTTCGACCACGCCTTGGTGTTAATGTCAGGAATCGTAATTTCCTGATCTTGCATTGTCTTAAAGAATAACGAAGGCCGAGGCTGACGTCCATAATTTAAGAATGCAGGCGACATATTCAACGAACTATGATAAGCCGAATTGTAAGCGAAACGAAATTCGGATAGATGAACATCCCACTCCCGATGATCTTGTCCAACGTAACAAATAATCATACTCTTCAAAATACGATTAACGCGCTCGACAGGATTCGCCTGCGCGTGATAAATAGGAGATGTTATATGCTTGATATTAAAGTGACTCGCTAACTCTTGAGTCTTCTTATTAGCAAACTCAGTACCATTATCAGTCAACAAAACTGAAGGTGTACCATAACGATGAATTACCATATCTTCGAAACATTTCAAGATACTTGGACCATCTGCCTTCTTCAATGGTGCTAATTCAATCATCTTCGAGAAGATATCTTGACAAACAAGCAGATAACGATAACCTTTATTGGATGGAGGGAATGGACCCATAATGTCCATCGCTACGAAAGCCCACGGAACTTGAACAATCCGTTGTCCCATCAAACCAGCAGGTTTATTCTGAGAAACTTTACAAGTTTGACAAATCTCACACTCCCTTACGAACTCTTCAACATCGTTTGTCATCCCTGGCCAGTAGAACGACAAAGCAACACGAGCACGAGTCTTTTCGATACCTAAATGACCCGCAACAGGTGGAATGTGATTCTCAGAAATAATTGCTGTACGAGCATCTGGAGGAGGAACCAACTTCCAAGCATCCAGATCTTCTGCGATAACCGAGACAAAAGGATCAGGCTTGAAACGATACAACTGATCATCCTCAACCTTCCAACCTTTCCACTTATCTGGATTTTCACCAACTGCTTTCTTTCGACGGTTGTACCATACGACATCAACACCAACAGCAAGATCCTCTTTCTCAACATGTTCGGTATCCTGAACAAAAAGTTCCAACACCTCATTCTCAAGACAATCGTCTTCATACATGCGTGAAAGAGCATCCGGTACACGATGTTCTATACCTTGTCGATGAACGACATCATAGTCATAATTTTGAAGATCCAGAGCCCAACGACTCAGACGACCTTTAGGATCCTTCAAATTATGCAACCATCTTAGGCTACTATGGTCGGTAACCACAGTAAAATGAAAACCTTCGATATAACGACGAAAATGTTCGATTGCCCAAACGACAGCCAAACATTCCTTCTCGGTCACAGTATAATTTCTCTCAGCACTGTTCATTGTCCTGCTGGCATAACCAACAACATAATCGACACCGTCGATCTTCTGCATCAGAACAGCACCTAGACCATAAGCACTCGCATCCGTATGCAACTCAAATGGAGCATTGAAATCTGGACACGACAAAACAGGAGCAGTCGATAATTCAGTCTTCAACTGATCAAAAGCGCGCTGCTGCTCCTCAGACCAACACCATTCGACCTTCTTACGCATAAGTCTGGTCAAAGGTTCGGCTATGGTCGAGAAATTATCAACAAATCTGCGATACCACGCAGCCATACCCAAGAAACGCCTCAATTGACGTAGATTCCTCGGAACAGGATACTCTACGACAGGAGAAACTTTATCAGGATCGACATGCAGACCATCTGCATCGACGATAAACCCAAGAAACTTGACAGAAGAACTACAGAAGACACATTTATCCGGATTAATCTCTAACTTCGCTTCTTGTAGACGTAACAAAACCTTCTCCAAAATTTCCATATGTTTCTCTTGCGTTTCGGTAACAATGATGACATCATCCAAGTAGGCAAAAGCATATGGTTCCAGGTCAGGAGTGATCACCTGATCAATCAGACGCTGAAAAGTAGCTGGTGCATTCGTTAAACCAAACGGCATACCAACGAATTGAAACAATCCACGATTCGGAACATAAAACGCAGTCATTTCACGACAAAGTGGATCCAACGCTACTTGATGATAAGCTTTCTTCAAATCCAAAGTAGTAATGACTTTCGCAGAACGTAACTTGTCCAATATACCAGTAAGATTAGCGATCAAGTATGCATCCTTAATCGTAATCTTATTTAATTTACGAAAATCAATACACATGCGATATTTATCCTTTTGCTTCACCATCACCACTGGATTACGCCATGGACTATTGGACTTTTCAATAATACCAGCAGCAAGTAACTCGTCACATTGCTTCTGCATCTCCGACAAAACTGGAGGCGAAACTGGATAAGCTGGAAGCCTTATAGGACAACTATCTTCAGGAATTTTCATTTTGTGTACAGCAAGTGGAGTGAACTGTCTAGTTCCAGACTGGCGAAAACGTAAACGATCAACCATCTCTTCAATTCGAACTCGCTCTTCTTCTGAAGTCTCCTGCAAGCCCGAAATCTCCACTGGTGCACAACAATCACGTGACTCAATCGGATATTTTACACCCTGTTCATGTATCCACCATTCATTGCTGTGACTCTCAAAACCCAACTCGAACGCTCGGAATACGTCTACTCCAAGCAGAACACTGTGCTTCAAACCAGGCATAACGAGAAACTCAACGTCTCGTACGATACCTTTGATATTAATTGGAATCACAACCTTACCATGAACAGTCTCTCGACAACCATTAGCCAACGAAACAGAAGGAACATTCGTCCAATTGACTTGTAAATTCAGCTTATTAATCCAATCCTTCGGAACACTACGAACACAAGATTGATTTGCACCTGGATCAAACAAAACGTGAAAACTTACCGATCCGATCGAAACCGGCAAATAAATACGAGAATTGATCTTCGAACTCAATAACGAAACCTCAACATTAACTCCAAGTTGATCAGACTCAGAATTAACATTTCGATCATTCGAACTTGATGACATTTGTGCATGATTCGTAACCTCCAAATGATTTTCTACATTGTCAATATTTTCAATAACCTCTGGTTGCGGAACCTGAACTTCTTCAACCCTAACAACTCGAGACGGTACCGGGTTAGTTACTGTCTCGGTTGAGAGTTTTCCGAATTCCCTTTATTACTAGGCTTCTTGCACCTTTTACAAGCAGGAAGTCGAACTCCTTTTGTACCACAACCAAAACAGAAAATACCTTCATAAGCTGGTGCAGTACAATCACGTTTCCTGTGACCAGGTTTTGAACAATTGTAACAAACACCTCTCACAACTGAAACGGCACCAGAACTACCTGATGGAACTGACGAAACTGAATTCACAGCCGAAACTTGATTTGGAACAACTGTTGAACTCCCTTTGTCCTTCTCATTTTGTTGTTTCTTTTTCCACTTTCCTCCAGATTTACTCGACTCACCATTCATCACAGACGAAACCTGTACAGCGCAATTCTCAAAAATCTTGCCTGAATCAATATTACCTTTCGTCTTCATATAACGTTCCGCCTTATACGCGCATAACGGATATCGAGTATCACAAGCTGGTGGAGGTTTTGCTAGTTTTGGTAGATTTCTTCGTCTATCAAAATCTTGTATCAAATCTTGCAATTCGTCAAAAGTAGTGAAATCACGACGAGAAATCACTGTTCGATATTCCGGACGTAAATTACTTAAAGTCATATCTAACCGAGCTGCTTCATTAAAATTCTCGGCTTGTGTCTCTCTCCACATGACTCGAACATTATCAATAAAATCGGATCCTCGTTCCAACTCTCCTTGAGTTCGCATTACTATATCCCGAATAGAACGACTTTGCTGGACCTCACAATCAGAAAATCGATGTATGAAAGCTCTTCTAAACTCTTCAAAACTGTGAATTCGATCGCGACGACCGATCCACCAGACATACGCGATGTCTCTTAACATCATGGGCATTAATCGAAACAACTCTTCATGTCCCATATGACAAGCTTCACGACAAACATCGATTCTCCTCAGAAAATCTTCCACACTCTCTTCCGGCGTACCCGAAAAGTAAAGCTTCCAAGATTTGACTCGTTCACACGCACTCAAATTCAATCGAGCATTCTCATCTCTCATTCGTCGATTCTCTTCTTGAACGTTATCGCGATGACTCACAAACTCGGATGCAGGAATCGGTATTAACCTCATCTCCCCATCAACTGACTGTAAACGATAAGCGCAATTTATATTAGGAGTCTCAGTCGCGATAACTCGACCTTGAGTACTTGCAGTTTGAACCGATTCTGTTCCTCCCGGAGTACTTGTTAAACCTACTATTCGAACATTATTGTTGAATTGATTTTGATTTATCGTCTCATTATTACTCATTGAAGGTAATACACCTTGACTCATTTGATTATGTTGAGTACTGGCAGTCGTTACTGTCGCAGTTGCTCGCGAACTCGTAAAAGTTACACTACTCGTAGTAGCAGTATTGTTATTTGATCTTACGGAAACAACTGGTATCGGTAACGAAAAGTTGAACGGATAGACTGGTGGTATTGGTCTCCGGGTTTGTACCGCATCGTCTTCCTCTGTCCAAGTTGTATTAGGAAATGCGTGTCTACGCGTGGCACGAATCAATCTGTCACGCAAAACTTCAATTGATCCTTGATCATTAGAACTTAAACCCTGTAATATCACCCGTAATTGAGTCACTGACAAAATATCTATCCACCGGTCAATCTGAAACGATCGATCTCCAGTCTCAACCCCTCCACTTCCAATATTTTGACCATTCCGAACAGTCTGCTCACCATTACCAGACATTATGAATACTCATATGAAGTCAAGTCAAAAGAAGGAATAATTGCAGTCAATCAATGGAATCAATAATGTGACATAAACATCAAAACCACAAATTGTCATAAAATCTCTCGTTGAACAATCAAGTTCTTAGATAACTATTGTCAAAACGTGTGCAACACGATATTCCAGTAGTCAGGCGTAACTAAAAATTTCAAAAATAAATAAATTTCCAAATAAAACTACTCAAACGCCATTAACAATTGACTACCAATCGTTTTACACAACGACAATCAATTACCAAACAATTAAACTTGTTACCAAACAATTTGTTGTCGTTACCAAACAATAAAATTGAATTATCAAAACTTCAGTTTATAAATAATTCTCAAAACACGAAAAAAAACTTTCAAATATTAATTTCAAAAAGGCCCCGAACAAAAGAAAATTCTAATAAAAATTTTCACCCGTTAATTTTTAACGGGCCCCACGTTGGGCGCCAAAAGCTGTGACGTAATTCCGAGGTCTAACGGTAAACCCCGAAATTAAGCACGCCTGAAAATATCCAAAACAAATTCAAAATCTTATGGGCGCCAGGATAATCTAAAATTATCCAAATCAATAAACAAAATAAAATAAAATTCAAAACCCAAAATACTCCCTTACTCTGCTCGACTGTCTCAGCGATCTCTCCAAGGTCGTTTGTTGTGGGTGAGAATAAGGAGTAATAAAATAAAAAAATAAATAATTCAAACACAAAATATTTAGGGAAATCAAAATTTAAATTTAATTTAATAAAATTGCTTTTAAAAAAAAATAATAATAATGAAATAATAAATCAAACAATTGACTTGTGCACAGCACGATATTAATTATTTATACGTCACGAGACGTTTTAATAGACTTTAGTTATTTTATAAAATTTCAAAATTAATTAATAATTGAAAAGTTATTAATTAATTTATCGTAACAAAATTAAAATTTCAATCAGTAATACAAAATTTAAATTTGAATAAAATCTAGGGATTTCCCGCCAAATAAAGTCACTATAAAAGTCACTAGAAAAGTCACTAGAAAATTCCCTAGGGGACGCTACTACCATGTCCCTGATTTCCCCAACGACCTTGACCAAAAATAAATTTTTCACAATGAAATTTTTAAATATGAAAAGACAATAAAATGAATTACAAAAGAATAATAAAAAAAAATCCTTTTCCTTTTCTTTTCCAGGAATGAACAAAATTATAATAATTAATTAAAAAAAATAATATGGGTTACGTTTGATAACGACGTTTGATGATTGAAAAAAAAAAATTAAAATAAATTATTTAATTGTCAACGAGAGATTTGCATTGAATAAAAAAAATAAAAAAAAAAAATTAACTAAGAAAATTTTCTTAACGAAAAATCTAATCTCGAAAATCAGAGTTCTTTATTTCCGTTGCAATACGACAGAAAATAAAAAAAAAAACAAAATAATAAAAAAAAATGACTCGAAGAAAATTTTCTTTTACGACACAAAAATTAATTGAATTAAATTTCGCTCACCAGACAAAAATTCTTCAATTGGTGCAACAAATTAATATCTCAAAATGTTCAGTGAATTTTTCTGAACGATATTATTATAAAATATTCCACAATGTCTCAAAGTTTATCTCAGAATAAAGGTTACAAAAATATTTGTCAACCAAACGAGCACGCGTCCAAAACGAGAATCAACGCCATGTTGGTCTCGTTACGTGAGGACACCGGCCGGCACGAAAAACTCCAGCGTGGCAGGCTGTGATTGGTCGACGCCTGTGACGTCAACAGGTGACTGTTAGTTGATCAAATTTGAAATTTCAACTTCCAACGATGACAGACGAGACACTCCAAACTGAACAATTTCAGAAGTGTTATCAGTCCCCTCTCGTGACTGGTGATGCTGGATCCTTCTCCAGACTCTTCCTCTCGCCTGCTCATCCGATGAAGAGCAATTTCATTAACGAAAATCCTTGATTTTCCATTAAAAAAATTCTTTGGCCTCCTTCTATCACTGAGTGATTCGCCCAGGTGGTGCTGCCCTCTTCCGCTCAATACGAAAATTGTCGCCGGTGAGCGGTACATTTAAATTTGAAATAAAATAATATAATTTAATTATAATAAAATTTTTATTAATTAAATCTCTCTCATTGACAAAAAAATTTGGATTCTCGTTTCGGACGCCATTTTCTAAAATTAACGCGCCCAGACGAAAAATCAGTAACGAGATGAAATATCACGTTACACTACCTAGACGACGTCGTAGTCTATTCTTATGACGCAGACGAGCATTATTGCCGTCTCAGGAAATTTTTCTCTTGTGTACGAGAACATGCCCTCACATTGCAGCCAGACAAGTGTAAATTTTTCTACGGTGAAGTCCAGTATTTGGGTCATAAGATAAATCAGAACGGAGTCCAACCTGATCCAGCAAAGCTCAAGGCTTTGGAGGAAATGCCTCCACCCAAGAACGTGAATGGCGTTAGAAGATTCCTCGGATTCACCAACTACTACAGGAAATTCGTCAAGGATTATGCTGATATAGCAAAACCACTCAACGATCTTTTAAAGAAAAAGAATGATTTTGTTTGGGATAACATCTGCCAGGAGTCTTTCACGATGCTGAAGAATCTCATTACTGAGGACTCACTACTTTATCATCCTGACATGAAAGAACCTTTCACTGTTACCATTCCGAGTTCTGATGTCGGAATAGGAGCCATCCTTAGTCAATTAGATGGGGAAGGGGAAGAACATCCGATCATGTACGCTTCCAGAGGCTTGAAGGACGCCGAAACCGGATACAGTCCTTCAGAGCGAGACTGTCTGGCAGCAATTTTCGCGGTTTACCAATTCAGGCCTTACATCTATGGGGTTCATTTCACCATCGTAACTAATACCCCCTCTCTGAATTGGTTACAGGACTCCCGAAGCCCAACGAGCAGGCAAGTGAAATGGAAAACCTGTTTAAACGATTTCAATTTCAAAGTGAAAATCAAAAAATTAAAAAGAGACTTGTTGGCTGACGCTTTTGCCCAGAATCCCCTGGATGAAGAGCCTATCTTTGTGAAAGTCGTCACACCAGGAAAAACCAGCACGACCAAGCCCATCCTAAAACCAACTGGAATGCGTCAACCAACAGCAGCAAATAAAAAGGTGAGGATTCAGTCAGAGTCTCTAGCAACACCAGCAAGTAGTTCTACCATTGCATCTAGACTACGACATAGGCGAGTGTCCAAAGAGATTACAGGAAGTCGTAAGCCAGTTTCCTATAAATTGGCCAGGCCTTATAAGACCAGTGCTGCGGCAACCACGTCAACAGATCAACCTGATGAAGCTTCAACACCTGAACCGGGACAGATTCTGACCAAAATGAATTCCACGGTCTTGGCTGATTCAGAAAATTTGGGGACACCGATCACTCCAGGAGATCCAGAGGTTTCAGTGATAGGAGAGCCAGAAGAGTCATTAATGACTGATGAGTCAACAATAGATGGTTCTCTACCTGGAATTAAGGGAAATTTCAGCATCATCGAGGCTGAACCCCTAGTACCACCAGAGGAAGATGAAGAAATCGACGAAGTCTTTGAGCCAATTAACGGCTCGCTTTTCCACCCAACACTTCCGGAAAGCCTGGATAGATTTGATGCATTCATGGCAGATCTATCTAATCGGGAACAACAAGAAAGAGAATCACAAGATGAGGAAAACGGATCCCCTGTGAAGCAAAATAATTCGGGATCAGATTTTCAGAGTCAGGTGCGAGAATCCGTGGATCGTTTTGACCAGAGGATGAGAGAGATAGCAGATGCTTCCCTTCCCTTGGAAAATTCTACCAACAATGCCACCTCCGACTCACATTCAGATTCCTCAGCAGTCGAGTCTCCTGAAAGGATAATAGTACAAGCAGAGATTCACAACACTGCACCTCCCAACACCATTATCACGAAAGCACCATCATCAAATTCTCCAAGGACTCTTCAACCGACTCCTGCAGTTGTGGAAACACCATTATCGGGGTCTTCGCCTCAGTCTAACCAAACTCCAGTAAACAGACCAGTGCCGGCACCCAGAAACCTGTTGCCGACTTTATCGACAGTCCCAGATACTCATGAAGGAAGCCAAAGCGCGAGAGGAAATATCGAACAGAGTTCAGTCGACATTGAGTTATCGGAAGAGGGAAATCAAATTGCGTTCAATCATCATTTCACTGATGGACCGAGAATAATAATGGAAGACCCAGATGAGGAAGTCATTCCTGATAAAATCACGATTCCACAAAGTGACCACTTCACAAACCTCGCCAATATCCACGAAACTAGGGATGGTCTCACCTTCACCAGAGATAACATCGCTCATTTCCTGGGTGCAGACTGTGAAGTTATCAGACAATCGACAAAACTTTTGGAAGAGTTGAACCTGATAGACCCAAGCTACTTAAAATTTTTAACTCCACAGAAGGGTCAAGTATTGGTAACAAAATGCGGAAAATTTTACACCTTTACCATGATTGTCAAAGATTTCCACTTTGAGAAGGTGAAATTAAAAACTTTACGACTTTGTTTACAGAACCTGAGAGAAGCCTTGTACAAGTTCAACATCTCTACCCTCAAAATGGTACATCAGGGTGATGAAATTGATGCAGAGATCAATATCAGACTTTCCCTGGAACGAGTGTTTCAGGATGATCCAGTCAAGATCACTCTCTGTCATGGAAACGTCAGCATGCCACCGGAAGTTTTGCGAGAGGAGATAATAAAAGAATGTCATGAGACCCTACCTGGAGGCCATAAAGGAATCGTCAAAACCTTCCACCGGGTTCGGGAAAGATTTTATTGGCCAGGAATGAAGCAAGAAATTGAACATTTCATCAAGAAATGCAGGACTTGCCAGCTTGAGGAATTGAGAAGAATCAAGACTAGACAACCAATGCTAATAACAGAAACACCCACTGAATGTTTCCAGAAAATATCCATCGACACTGTTGGACCTCTTCCACGCACCCATGCTGGAAACGTCCACATCTTGACCATCCAGGATAATTCCTCGAAGCATTGCACCGCTGTCCCATTACCAGATATCAAGGCACACACTATTGCAGAAGCAATAGCTCACCAGTTTGTAGCCTTGTATGGTTGTCCCAAAATCATCTTGTCGGACAAAGGGACAAGCTTTACCAGTAAATTATTGGGTTGTTTAAGCAAGATCTTGAGGTTCCATCACATCATTACCTCAGGTTATCGACCTCAATCAAATGGAGCATTAGAGCGTAGTCATCATGTGTTAGCAGAATACTTGAAGGTTTTCACTGACGAATTCACGGACTGGGACCAACTATTACCATTTGCAATGTTTTCTTATAACACCACGGTACACAGTGCGACGAAATTTACACCATTCGAGTTGTTGTATGGGAAAAGAGCTCGAATGCCTTCAAATGTTCGAGATTCAGGACAAATCGAAACGTATGGTGATTACTTGACTGACTTTATTTGGAAACTAGACAAAATCCATGAAATTGCGGTAAACAATCTGACAGAGGCTAAACTACATTCCAAGGAACTGTACGACAGGAATGCACACCCATTGGAATTGAGCATAGGCCAGTTCGCTTATGTGGAAAAGGAACCTCGAACAAATAAGTTGGACAGCTGTTACGTGGGCCCATACGAAATTGTGGAAATTACGGAGAAAGGGAATGCCGTCTTAGAAACGGAAGAAGGGCATCGTTTCATGAAGCATCCTAACAAACTGAAATTGTGTCATGACTAATCAGATCTTAACTTCCAGTACTACCAATCGGCTCAGGAAGAAAATTACTAATTTTTCCTATTTTCCCAGAGAAATTCAAAGATGTCTCATCAAGACTCGAGAGTGGACATTTTCGTGGACGGTTCCTGTTCATTTAATGGACGTGACAACGCCATCGCAGGAATAGGGGTTTGGTTTGGGAATAAGCATCCTCTTAACGTCGCTAAAACCATTCAAAGGAGCAAGGCGACAAATATAGGGGCAGAAATATTGGCTGCTCTATTGGCCTGCCAAATATCATTGGACCAAAACTTTCCACACATCAGAATTTTCACGGATTCGGAATTCCTAATAAATTGTCTAACAACTTACATTCAAAAATGGAAAAGTAATGGCTGGAAAAATGCGAAAGGGAAGCCGGTAGCCAACAAGCATTTATTGCTGAAACTTGACGAGCTACTATCTAAACTAGATGTCATTTTCGAATTCATCCCTGGTCACCAAGGGATACATGGCAACGAGGAAGCAGATAGATTAGCAAAAATCGGAGCGAGAATTTTCAAAGAAAAAAGAGGTTATTGGGGACGAAGAAGCTTTTGGAAATAGTGCCTTTCAGTAGCGAAAGCCATGTTCTATCAGTACCACCCAAAATATAATTAAAAAAATTTTTTTCCTCCCCACCCCCAAAAGGTTGAAAAGAGTTTTGATATTATTATTATTATTTCAGAAAAAAAAAGAAAAGAATGGGGCTCCGGATTTTCTTTCTTTGCCTGTGGCTCACCTCAATGGGAATATCTGAAGAATTTAAGCTGACAAAATCCACGTACACTCTCTTACCAATCGAGCATAATCCAGGGCTGTATTTCGAGAAAATTGACCAGATCAGATTGATCCAGAAGTATTGGCATCTCACAATAACAGTGGATCTGAACTCTCTAATTGGACAGGAATTACCAGGTTATGAAATCGTGGAACGAAGAACCCGCAGCCGCTTGTGAAAGTGGTCTGAAAAGAGCGGTTATGCGAGATTATGTGAGAGAGTATCAAAACTTGAAGAAACACCTTGCAAACATTATGGAGAACCCTGACTCCAGTACCACCAGGAAGGGAAGAGCACCATTGTTAGGGTTCGTCGGTACAATCTCCCGTAAATTGTTCGGCACAATGGACTATAACGACCATGAGCACCTCACCAAAGAAATTGAGAGATTGTATAACGACCAAAGACAGATAACCCACTTGATCAATAACTCGACACATTTAATACAAGCTGTAATGAATGCCATGAAGAAAACCTATGAGAAAAATGCCAACAATCTACATGTTTTAGAATCCCAAATCAAAAAGATCTTGGACAACGATTTAAAAATGAAGGATTTTGCCGTCAGCTTGGATTACTTGGGTCAAATCGACAAGATTGGTGACGACGCAGAATTTGCAGCGAGGAAATTCCTAGAAAATGCTGGCAAATTAGTTCAGGCTCTGGAAGAGGTTAAGCACGGAAAAATTAATCCATGACTGATGAGCCATAACCAGACCCTGAATGCAGTCACAGAGATCGAGAGACTGAACCCTGACTGTGTTTCTCCTGTCTCAAAGGAAAAATTGGACAGTGCAGTCCTTTCCAGAATTTCCCAAGTTATTACTGGCACAAACAAGGGCAGGTTCCTGGTGACGATCATCATCCCACTACTGTCACGGGATCCTATGGAACTCTACAAAATGATCCCGTGCAAATCTCGGCAAAAATATGGAGACCAATTTATTGCAGCCTTTATTGAACCAAAAACCGAGTTCATAATGACTTCCAAGCTGACATCGAGATATGCCATGATCGAAAAAGATTTCTTAGAGAAATGCACGGAATTGGAGAACTGCTTAGCATGCCCCAAAAGTCTTCCTTTGCGCAAGCCCCAGGATGCTGACTGTGAGTTCAATCTGTTGATCAATTCAGACATTAATCCGGGCCAACACATCTTCCAAGACTGCAAGGTCTTGTTAACCAATAACATGAAGAGCTTTTGGACAGAACTAAACAACAATCATGGGTGGCTGTTCTCAGTAATGAAGGAGGAAAACCTATGGATCACGTGTCAGGACCGAAGCCCTGAAGTGATTAAGATGAAAGGAACCGGGATTTTCTTGTTAAAACCAAACTGCATGGCGGAAAGCAACACAATCTTTCTGGAGGGATCTTCAGAAGTCGACTCACAGCTTCCAATGATTTCTGGAGCACCTGCAACAATAAACAGCTCAGAAATTGCTCCAATTTTTCAGAATTTACCAAAAATTCCGAATCTACTATCGAAATTGGAAAGAAACACCTTACCCAACTCGTCGCACATGGGCTCTTTCGAGGAGTCCATGCAACGAACGGCACAAGAGGCTGAAGAGATAGACTTACCGCCATCAGCTCTTCACACTCACCAACTTCAGTATAACGGGAGTACTGACGATTATCACCGGGATATTGTCCTTTGTGGCAGTCAGAAATGGAGTAAATCCTTGCTGCCTGTTCCGTTGCTGCTGCAGAAGGAAGAAAACATCAAGGAAGACATTCTCCGCGTCCCTGCCAATCCGGAGATCGCAAATCCGGAGGGTCTACGAGGAACCAATTGCGCAAGTACCAACTCCTTCCTATCCGGCACCTCCTCCTCCACTCGCACTCCCTTCCACCAGCATTCAAATAGAAGAGGTGCCCGTGCACACGGTTAGTTCCTCGATTCCAACACAACAAGTGCCTTTCCGTTTCAAATTTGGCGCTTAGACGCTAAAAAAATATTCTAATAAAATAAAAGTATAATAATCAAGTTCTGAAGAAAAAAAAAATATATAGTTACCTCGAAAAAAAATATATATAAAGGAAGGGCGGCAATATGACATAGCATCTTTTCGGATGCCTTGTAGTCACCTTTCCTTTTTCTCATGAGCTTCATTATGAGTTAAAGAAATCGTGGCACTTTTTTCATTTCGATATGATCGTTTTTTGTCCCCACGGGCAAAATGACATACCCAAAAATGATCAAATTTTTTTTTCACTATCAAAAAATTTGAAATAATAAATCGGTGCGATGAGGGAAATAATATTAACAAACAGGAATTTCTAAGGACACAAAAGACATAGGGGAGCGCTGGGCCAAATGACATTGTGGAAAGTGGGATAAGATAGACATTGCAATAGATCTGCTCGGGATAAATTTTTTTGGATGACTCTATTAGAAAATTAAATGAATTTGAGCTGAGAAACAAGTGCTGGGATTCATTTCTTTGGAATTGTCTGAAAATTTGACTATATTATCGAAGATTTGAAGGTAGAAACCCCCCATTACATGAAAAATTTTGATTTTTGTGAATATCTCCAGTTCTATTTATTGCAGTCAGCTCTTATGTCGTTGGTCTCAAGAAAAGATGAGCTCACTTCTCATCAACCTATGCGTTAGAAATTTCTTTCAAATTTTTTTCTCGATTACTCATAGGCTATTTTCTGCAGATAAGTTTTTGTGCTATCACTGAAATCTGGATTGTATTTTCCGCGAACTCCATAAATCTGTAGGGAATGAGCTCACCTTTCATTTGAGATCAGCTCCAGGTCGGTGTAACCAATGAAACCAGAGATATCCGGAAAAATCGGAATTTTTCAAAAGCAAAAAATGTTCCACCTTCAAATCTTGATGGAAAAGATGGAATTCTGGAAAATTCCGGAAAATGAATACTTGCACATGATTTGCATGAGAGATTTCCTTAGCTTTCCAATGAAGTCATTGGAAAAAACTCATCGCAAATATTTTCACGGAATTCGAGCCATTTTCATAAGATAAAACATCGAAGTTGTTCCCGTTTTTCCCATTCTGTCTTTTTCACC
Organism: Aleiodes alternator; assembly: GCA_963921955.1. Classification (NCBI taxonomy): domain Eukaryota; kingdom Metazoa; phylum Arthropoda; class Insecta; order Hymenoptera; family Braconidae; genus Aleiodes; species Aleiodes alternator. The sequence goes on along the minus strand of OY998107.1, from coordinate 11,457,194 downwards.
CCACTCTCTTTTATCCGAAAATAGTAAGAGAACATGGACTAAAATCATACAGAAAAAGAATTATGCAATTTTTGCAAACATTTTTCAATTTTTATTTTTCTTGCTAATATATGGGTATGTCATTTTGCCCGCCCTATGTCATATTGCCCGGCCTTCCCCTATATATATATATATATATATATATATATATATACGTCATTTTCTCAAAAAATCAGTTTTTTAACCCAAATAAATGTGTTTTTTTTTTAAATCAATATTTTTAAATTGAAAATCCCAGAAATCGATAGAAAATGAGTTAATTTTGAATTTGAGTCATTAAGACTTGAGATTGCTACGACCAATAAAACTAAAATAGTAATGCCCCAAAATAGTAAAATTTTCACAAAATCAAGGACAAAAAATAGAGCTGAGTAAAAACAAAAAATTTCATATGAATTCCATGTCAAATTTTTTGCAGAATTTCAATTAAATCATCAGAATCATTCCATCTCAATTATTTGCAATGATTTCAAAGCAATTTATCCCAAAAAATTTAGTCCCTAACACATACACCAGTCTCTGTCTGTCTCTCTCTCTCTCTCACACACATTAGAATTAGGGTCCCAGGCCCTGGGTTATTAGGGTCCTCTGTTTCCGATCGCAGTACATAGTAAACGCAACAATTTTACTACTCTTACTCTCTTATAATCTTATTCTTTCCGGCTATACCCAGGGATAAAAAATCAGCCTTGCAGTTAGCTTGGCGCAAGATTGCACTGGAATGAAGAGCCCAGGTTTTTCAATTTTTATTTATATATAAATATGATGATTATGGAATTTGGAATCATAATATGATGATTATAAAATTTGGAATCATTTTATTTAAAAAAGAGGGTGCGTGGAACCCACGCGACAGAAGTGAAACTTCTTATACATGAGCCATTGGTCATTTTACACTTGGCTTTGGATTAAAATATCTCGAAAACTTTGCAAAATTTATCGAGACATCCTGTGTATGAAATTTAGAGGGAAGATTGACGAACAAAATAAGCAGAACGCTATTTTTCTACGACCAGTAGTTTCCGAGATATCATTTTTTGAATGAGTAGTTCAGAAACAATGGATGAGGCCCGATAGCAAATAAATGAGCGCTTGGACGTCCTTTCTGAATTGTTCATTCAAAAATCGATCTCTTAATAATTACGGGTCGTAAAAAAACGGAGGTTTGCTTATTTTATTCGTTAATCTTCTCTCTAAATTTCATTCACAGCATGTCTCGATAACTTTTGAGTAGTTTTCGAGATATTTCAATCCAAAGCCGAGTGTAAAATGGCAATTTTTCAAGAAATAAAAAGCAAAAATTATGAGGTGAGGCATGGATATTTTTCGGTCGTGTTTCATGACAACTCCTCCTTTGAATGACAATTTTCCGTAATTTTTAAAAAAATCATTTAGATAAATTCCCATATTTTTCTCTCCGTGTATTGAAAAGAAAAAATAAAAAACATAGGCTTCCCCCACCACCCGGAGAGCGACCCGACGGCAGCAGCAAACATTTCTCCTTCCCCCCACTACTCTACTACCACGTTCCCCTCAAAGCCTTACACTCGTTTCGTGACGCGAGAAAAAAGTTGGTACCCTCCCAAAAGAAGTTTCACTTCAAAAAAGAAAAAAAAAGCTACATATTGTTGCGGTCCCGCAAATTTGTCTATCCCACGGGTTAGGAAAATGCAGCCGGAACCCGTAGAGATAACGCCGCAAACAAGAGGAGAAAATCTCAGCGCAGCGCTAGAGATACGGAAGGCCCTGAGAAGGGGCTTGGGAAAAGTAAATAGGCCATCTGGTACGAGCGGTACGGGTTACACGTGTACGACCCCAGGTACACGATTTTCTTACCTCTAATTTTCATATCATTTTTCTTCATTGGTGCCGAAAGCAGCAAGAAAGAAATGATATGAGGGGATATTAAATCAACAAAGAGTTGAAACTGAGTGACATTTCCGCACTTGCAGTGAGTAATACTGAGAAACCTTATCCTTGTGGAATTACACAATTGATAAAGATTGCATTAATATGCCAACACCCGAAACTGCCGACGGACGACAAACAAGATAACGACGCGAGTTCACGTTGTACCGAAAAGGGTACTCTTCTGCCGATTTTCCTGTGCTAGTTTCCCCCCGACAAGGAAACTGAGGCATAGATAAGACTCCTGGTTAACGCCCATGGACCTTTTTTTCTACTATAAAAAGGGGAATGCACCACACACTTGCACCTTCAGTTCAAAGTCTAACTCAGAACGTTACTCTGCTCTCCAGCAAGTTCTTCAAAAAGTACCAGCACGCTGTGACTCTATTCTACTGCAATCCTCTTGCAATAATTAGAGTCATTCAAGCTAACGAAACTCCGTTTCAATTAGTCTTGATCACCCAGTAATAGAGTCCTGAGTCGAGTTTAACCGCCCGAGTTAAACAGTAGAATCAATATTATTTTGCATTCACCCTAAATCTATCCGAATTTCAACGAGAACCTCAACATAAAACAGCAGAGACTCCGGCCGTTCCAACGCAATCCAGTTCCAGTTATCAGAAGTCCAGTTCAAGCACCGAGGCGCAACCAGCCGATCTTATCTCCAACTGAACGTCGGAACCGATTCTCTCATTTTCACAGTAAGTCAAAAGAAAGGGAACATTTTCCGATTTAATCTACTTTTCAAATCTCCTATTTGTTGTGAGAATCGGTGAATTTCGAGCCTTTACTATTTTCCCGAAAGATTATTTTTAATGATTGTACTTGGTGAATGAACAAAATACATTTTGGGGTTTATAAATTGTACATTTGCGTGAGTTATCTTTAATTTAATGAAACCTTTCCCATTTGAGACATCGGTACACTTCAGTGTTTTACCACGGTAAGACGGATCCACATTATTTTTTTTTCACTTTTGCATTCACGATCCCAACCGTAACTAGAGACGTTTTGTCTCATTTTTTATTGATCAAAAGCTACTGAATTTATCTTGATTTTTCGGGTCGTGGCCGCAACAATATTGACCAAGATAAATTAATACTGTTTTAAATTTAAAATGTAATACTAATACAGTTTTTATATAAAATATGTGAATTATAGAATAACAACAAATAATTTGTCCAAGTGAATAACACTTGGAATCTAAAAATCAATTACTAAGCTGTATGAAAAAAAAAATTTCAAACTTTCATTATCATCTTGTTCAATTTTGCAAATACGGAAAAAATTTATACTAACAATTTTGTGGATCCTTTCAAGATTTTTAATCAAAAACAGAGTCCCTATGAATCGATGGCAAATGATGTCACTTTTCACTATCCATTAGAATAAGCTACAACTACTGCCAGTCAAAAGTAAGTAAAATTGCAATTGCTCAGCGACACAATAACGCGTGGATGGAAAATGAAGTATTGGGGTATTTCTTCCAAGTTTTTTTTTTTTTTTCTATTTTGCAAGTTGATAAAAAATAAAGATGCTGTGAATGAAATGTAGAGGGAAAATTAACCAAGACTAGTAATTTCCGAGATATCACGTTGTTTTTTTTTTTTCATTATTATTTTTTAAGAGTAGTTGAGAAACAATGGATAGTTACTTGTAAATTTTTTCATTAAATGCTATTAATATCTCAATAAATAATTTTAAATAATAATTTTCTCTCTATTTACACTGAGAGAGAGAGACATAATAGCAAAATTTATCAAAAAACTAGCTGTATAGAGTAGTAGTTAGTGCAACACTTGACAAGTGTAATGGACACATTTGAATTTTTAGGCAAATATTATGGAAAAGTCTTGAAATCAATAGAAATGGGTAAAAAAAACTTTTTTTTTAAGGAAATTTTTCCGTTTTTTTGAGAATATCTTGTGTTTTATTGGTTGTAGCTTAAAAATTCTAATGGATACTGAAAAGTGACATCATTTGCCATTGATTCATAGGGTTTTCAATTTAAAAATATAAATTTTTAAGGTTTTTACAGGCATTTTTGTGAAACAGCATAGTGTTGTTTTGTTGTCAAACAATTTTTGGCCTATAATTATCCCAAAAAATGTAGATATTTTTAAATTCAAAAAACCCCATAAATCGATGGAAAATGTCAAGCCACAAAGTATGTAAATTGAATGAAGAAGAAGAAGAAGAAGAAAAAAAAAACGTGTAATAAAATTTACTTTCAAGGCAAATAAAATTTTGAAAAATGGAATTTTTTTTCCTTTTATTATTTTATATTATTTAAAAATTGTTTTATTATTTTTAGTCCTTGAAATTTTCCATTCTCTACATTAAACTGAGAATTTTCCTGAGCAATTATTTTAAATTAAGGTCCCAGGCCCTGGGTAATTAGGGTCCTCTGTCCCCGATCACGGTACCTAGTAAACGCAACAATTTTACTCTTGGTCCTTTTCTCTATGTGTCTTACTTTAGGACAGGCGGGTGTTTTGTATAACAGGCCAAACATTTCGCTTGTGTCTTTGATTTTTTTTCAAAAAATTGAGAAAGCCCATCAATTTAAAAGATTCTTTGTGCCATTCTTTGTTCCATGAAAAATAAGAATGTAAGCAATTTTTTTTTCTTTCTTTTTCCTCTTCTTCTCAATTTAAAAGGAAAAAATGAAAAAACAATTCAAGTAAAGCTTTTGTTTTATATAACTTGCTGCAACGTATTTGAAAAAATGTTAATTTATCATCCGGTGGGTGTATCCAAGTTTGGCCCCATCCCAATAGTTTGAAGGGGGGCCCGCACTCTCCGCATTCGTCCAATACCATCACCACTACTACTTGCAGCTTGTAGCTTCTGTCCCCTCTTTTATTTTCTTATACTGTAGCTGCTAATTATATAAGAGCCCACACAGGAAAAAGTTGGCATTTAAAATTGTGTTTTTTTTCTTTTTCTCCTCTCTACATTTCCCAAGTATGGATAATCTTCCACGTCAAGTTTTATCCTCTACAAGTATTAATAATCTCCCGATTGAACTTTTAATGAAAATTATTCGAGGTCTCCCACCTCTTGAGCGGATCAATTCACAAAAAGGTATGTTTAAAATTTTTTTTATAACTTTTTCATTGCTATTTAATTTGTTTAAACTTTTTTTTTAAAAAAAAAAGCTCTATAATACTATAGATTAGAGATTGAGGCTCAGATTTTCAAGTTGTCCAAACATATCGAGGGTCTAGAAGCAGAAGGTCGTATGTCCTACACCTACAACCTTCTGCCTTTAGAGGAGTATCAAATAATTGCATTGAAATGCTGAGGAAATTTTAGGTGGAAACACGTGTCAAAGTTTTTTTTTTCTCAATTTCAGCAAAAATTTACTTTTTTTGGCCAAGTTTTGAAGGGGGTTTCTCTTCTGAAAATCGAAAAAATTCAATTTTTTTCGGTGATATCTTCGCGGTTCTGTTAGTCAGTCACATCGATTTGCAGTTGGTCTCAAATGAAAGGTGAGCTCATTTCCCATCCCAATTTATGTGGTTCAAAATTTATTTAAATTAATATCAAATATTTATAGATGATTTTCTGAAAATCTGTTTTTGCCCTATAAGTTTTTGAGAAATTGATAATTTTTTTTTTTTTTTTCAACCACACGAATCCATGGGAAATGAGCTCATCTTTCATTCAACAACTGCCTCAGATCGCTACGATCAATAGAATTAGAGATATTCCCAAAAACCTGGAGTTTTTCAAAAACACAAGACTTTTCAAATCGTCATCATCAAGAAATGCAATTTCTGAAAAATTCAAAAAAATAGCTTCTTACATATGATTTCTATGTGAAATTCCCTCAACTTTCCAATGGAATCTCATCAGAAACAATCTAACTCCAATATTTCCATCTATTTCGAGTAAATTTCATAATTTAAAATACTAAAATCAGCCCGTGTCCGTTTTACCCCTTGTTTCCATTTCACCTCACCTTCTCCCAGAGAATTTTTTTCTTCCAAATTAAATTTCCCATTTCCTTGAATTTTTAGAATTTTTTGAAAATTTCAACTCGATTTTTTTTTCTCTCCTAAATGCAAAAGGTCGTATGTCTATGCGATTCTCGGGAAAAAAGTATTTTTAGGGGAAAGATTTTTTTGGGTACGATTTTCTCTAGTCATTGCCTTAATTGTTTTTTTGTTTTAATTTTTTTTTCTCTTTTACTTTCCACGCAGAAGGTCGTATCTGCCAAATTACGATAAAAGTTGTTTTCCGCGACTGGCAAAAACACTTAAATCGTAGAGAACGCGAAAAAAAAAATCAGCAACAGGTGGACATACGACCTTATGATGTTTTTCAGGACGCGGCTCGATTTTTGGCCCATACGATCTTCTGCTTTTAGACCCTCGATATCCTGGAGAATATATACTTGAGATTAGACTTATTTTCTAAATTCAAAACAATTTTAAAAAAAAGCCAAAAATAATAATAATAATAATAATAATAATGACAATTCTTTTTTCATTTTTTTTTCCAGTTTGCCGAAAGTGGCTAAATGTTTCCAAGGACAAGGATACATGGAGTGATATTAATTGTTTAGAAATAATAAATTCTAATCAGTTATTTCCATCCAATCATTATCTATGTACCAACCAAGGAAAATTAACGATTTTATATAGAAATCGTAATATAATTGAGGCCTTTGTTTGAAGAGCTTTTCATTTTTCAACCTCAATTATATTTACTATAAACTTTGATTTTTCACCAACTTCACCAGTTTTTTCGATAATTAATCGATATTGTTGCAACATTGAATTTTTGCAATTGACTGGCATTGTCCCTGGAGATGAGCCCATATTTGTTCAGCTGCTTGAGCAAAATCAATCTTTGCGTTCAATCTCTATACATGACACTTTAAGTATTATTCATTTATTACCTGCTGCTAGAGAATGGATCTTATTTCGTGCAAAATTTAAAAAAAGATAGCACAGGCTTTTATCAGCAGAAATAAATAATTTAATTTTAAATTCAAGAGAATCCCTTATGATATTCTACACCAATCATATGACCAAAGATATTTGGCAATCTCTTGAAAGGTGTAGAAACTTGAAGCAAGTGCATTTTATCACTTTTCAAGTGCCCAGGAAAAGATGTTCAGATCTGATCAGATCTAATTAGATCTGAGTTCCTTAGATCTGATCAGATCTGAAAATTGGCACACTCTGACCAGATCTAATTTGATCCAATTAGATCTGAGTTCCTTAGATCTGATCAGATCCAATTGGATCTGCACAAAATCCAAAATTAAGAATTTCAAATTGTTAGAGAAAATGAAAAATAAATCAAAATCTGAATTATTTGCTGAACAAATGAATGAAAATCAAAATTTTTAAAGAAAAAAAAATGGAAAAAAATGGACCTCGGCGGGATCGATCCCGGGACCATAGGATTACCAGTCTCCTACTCTAGCCACTCAGCTATCACACGATTTCTTGATACCAAGTAGAATTCGAATCGTCATAAATGAAGAAGATTAGAAAAATTTGAGGAAATACCTTCGGCAAAAAGTTGAGACTGTCTAAATGGAATGCAGAATCATGCATGAAAATAAATATGACATTCTATGATAATGAAATGAGTGTTAAAAATCATGGCAAATTTCTTGCCCTGACCTTTACGGGAGGAAACCCGATGCAACTCGCCGTGGCTTCCTCGATGATTTTCTCCTTGTAGTGGACTGTATTTTTTGGGATGACTTACTCTTTTGTAGGATTAGGATATTTCTCAGTGGAGGGATTTTAGTGGATTTTCACAATGATACGGAACACGTGAATTATATAAAAATATATAAACTCTTTAATGATTTGACTAGAATACACTCTTTGATACTTTGACCGCACTGATTCTAGATATTGTCTCTTGGTGATAATTGTCTCTATGATTTATTGTCTGTTCGATAATTGTCTCTAGTTTCTCATGATTAATTCACACTTTGCACACTGCATTTAATACCGGGCGTAAATCGTTATTAAACCGTTATGCCGATCACTGACTCGATCCTCAACTCAGCGGTTTGACCGGTTCTATCGAACCTTTCCTATTATCTATCGACTAGGCGTCAATTCCGCGATAGTGGCTTGATAGTTATGAAGATCATGATGATCTTCATTTGATGAGTTTCACACGCCAAGGCTCGCCCGTTGGCGGCTACCGTTGGTAGAACTTGACTCGTTGAGTTCCACGCGACGAGTAGAACTTGAGTCGATGATGTCCACGTAACGAGTAGAAGGATTTGTGGGACCACGCCGGTGTGATCCCCCAAATTACCCCTGGTGTCGATATTGATAAGTATCTCATTTTGATTGACCTCCTGATCCCGCGGTAATTCAGATCAGTCGGTAATTTTAGCTGCTTTTTTAACATACCGCCCGCCGTCGACGAACCCCTGGAGGCGACCTAGTAATTGTTGTTGCTCTTCAAGGTGTTGCCAACTTCTCGTGACAGGTTTGCGGTATCAGTGCCTCTTGCTGATGTTCTCGTGCTGGTTTTCTCTGATATATGTCTCGTTCACAATCTGCTGGGCTGATGCTGTTGATGCAGTATCTCCAGCTTGCATGATACTGTTGGTCTCAATGATTCTTGGAATTTCTGTAATGAGATAAGATAATTAGTTTCTATGATAATGACTCTTATTTCCTGCTAACGGGTTGTAAGGCCGTCTAGCTTGGAAATACTCGTTGTAGAAGCTCGTCTTGATTCACTACAGGATTCCGGGAACTTGATGATTCTTCTCGATGATCTCGTACTCTGTGATGACTTAATGACGTTGCCCGTCATTGATGATGATGATGAAATCTCTTCTGGATGATGTTAAATTCATGTACGATTTTTGGTACTTCGTGCATATAATTTTCTCATGTCCTTGAGCTCGATACTTTTCTCAATGATGACTCCATTGGCGTTGTGTTCTCGTCAGAGCCGGATCACTCTGATCCGTTTCCAAGGACCATGTTAAAATCTTGCAATTTTTGTTGTTCTTCGAACAGATAATTTTCTCTCTGATACTCCCACTCTTTGATTACTCCATAGGATGTTGGTTCGTGGTGCCGCCCGCCATGAGCGACGTCTGGACCTCAGTTTCAGTTGCTTCTTTGATAAAAGTCTTTTAATTATTCCAAGTAAACTGCATGCTGGATACTTGAATCTCGATGTAATTGACCTGGAACATTCAATTGATAATGATTAAATGAATTTGATATCTCCTTGAGCTTGATAACGTTTGCAACCATTATCAATCTCGTAGATGTTATCTTGTTTCATGATGATCGTTCCAAGATCATTAATGATGCTGCTTTTCTCGAAGTTTGATGACGTCTCATCCCGATGAATGACTCTCGATGATTGTCGGTGTAACTGACAATTTTTCTCCGTTGATGATACTTGATTTTAATTCTCGATGAATGTCTGAATATCGGACGATATTCTCCGCTGATGATGCTTGATTATAATTCTCTCAACTCTTCATACATCATTTAATAATGGGCGTAAATCATTATTAAACTAGTATGCGATAACACACTCGTTTCTCGACTCAGTGAATCTGACTCGTTCTCTCGAACTTGCCTATTAAGTCTATCGACTAGGCCTTGCGTCAGTTCCACATTGTTGTTTGCTGCTTGATGATTCCATTGACATTGGATATGTCAAGGTCTTGATGTGTTTTCTCAGGTGATTCGTCTCATAATGAATGCACTCTTGCTTCATTGGATATATCTGCAATTCCATGTCATTGAAGATTTATAGCTGTCCACCTGAGTAATTGATATGGTTGGATGCTGAAGATTCTCTCGCTGATTTAATATCACTAGTGATGATTGTTGATTGAATTTTCTCATCTCGTTGTGTCTTGATTTGTCATCTCTCATGATGACTCCTCAGCTCTTGATGATGTTGGATTGATTGAATGCCTTTGCTTGGAACTCATGAACTTCAGCTTGTTCGTTCCATTAATTGTTGCTAGCTTTAGGCGATGATCTCTTCTCAAGTTTTGTCATGACAATGAATGACTCGATGATGATGTTCTTCTCAATGCTGTTGGTGAATGATTGCTTCATGTTTGCAATAGAATCCCGCCCACCATGCAGAGACTGCGCATTTCTCTGATGAGGGATTCTTCATTGCATCTGCCTTCGAGGATGTCGTTCACGTCGTTTGCAGGGTTCGCGACTCCCTGAAAATTCGGTGTTCTTCCTCCTCTTCAGGTTGTACAATGATGTTCACTCTGCTACTGATGATTGGCTTGATAACTGGATCCTTTGATGATTCCTGTTATCGATGATGATGTTGATAACTCGCTGAATGATTACTGGTAATTCGTAATCTGTGATGATGAAGGAAACTCGCTGATTGATGATTTGTTCAATAGCCTCTGGTGCGTTGAACTCTCTGATGGATATTGAGTTTTTGCTCGTTCAATTCCTCTGGAAGTAGACGTAACTCTCGATCGCCGGGTTGTAAGGCCGGTCTTACAAGAGAATAACCATCACTCTTCCGTTGGTGATGACGATGATGACTCTGATGACCAGTTTCGATGATAATGATTTTTGATTACTCTGCTACTGGTCCAATTCCTCTTGATGTTGATAACTCTGGTGGATCTGATGAACTCAAGCTGTTTCATCTCCACTCTAGCCTGTAACATATCACTAAATGTTTGCAATATAGTATTTGCATTTAAATGATTTTATGTCACTAGGTGTTGATGTTAATGATGGATTAACTCGACTCTCTTTTGCTATCATTTGTGATAATTAATTTGAATGTTTTGAATTAATTCTCAAATTAAATGCTTGCATTTGTATAAAACATCTTCTGTCAAAATCGCAGATGTTTTGATAATTATACTGTTGCATCTCCGATAGATTTCTCGTGATAATTATTAAATTGAATTAATTGTTCATCAATAAATTCTCTAATTTAATTAATGATGATTAATCTCTCACGTGATATTGTTGATGCAACCGATGCATCTTGTAAATTTCTCTCAACGATAAACATTTTAACTCTTTGTTGTTTTGGATGCGTCCCCCACTCTCACGCATAGATTATTTTTTCTCGAATGTCAAACGCGATAAATGCATTGTTCTCTAATGTTAATTTTTCTTCAATTAATTTAATTAATTAAATTCTCCAGTCTTCTCCAGATTCTGCCTCTGCTGCTTCCGAAGTTCTCTGCCAAGTCAATTAATTAAATTGAATTACTTATCTCAGAATTGAAGAAATCCATTGAGTTGTTGTTGTACTCTGGGCAATTTGAATTGCCCGCGCTATCGTTTTCAGTGAGATGTAGCCTCAGTGCCGCTCTCGCTGCTCGTCTGGTGTAAGTGGGCGCGGCCTCAGTCCCCTCTGCTTCTCCGCTTCGGTGACTCTCGATGATGTTCGCTGCTGCTCGGGCGCGTGACGTCAAACGCGTCACTGATGTTCACTGATGGTGGGGATGATGATTGTCTTTCTCACTCGCATTGCCGAAGTTACGCGATTATTTCCGACCGAACTTCGTCTCTACTCAGAAATCCCGCAATCGCGATGTAAACAACTCAACACTCAATGTTTTGATCGCGATACACTGTCTCTATTGCTTGAAGGAGAAAAAACCCGAATGTTTCACTTCTCGAATTTTCGATTAAATTTTATTTTACTCACTGTCTTTCTCTAACACACTTGAGAGAAAGAGATAGATGAAACACTTACTGTTTTTGTCCTTTCTTCACTGATTCTATTGTTCTCGAATAACACTGATTTTATTTTCGAATAACACGTTGAATTTTATTCTCGAATATTCGAATAAAATTTTCTCTTTAAATTCACTCGATTTTACACGAAATAAATTATTGATTTTATACTCGAATTTTATGTAAAGTGTCTCGTGTATTTCGAATATAATTTTCACTCGCGATTAATTCACTCAGTTTCCATTGTTATGGGATTAGGGATTAAGATGGATGTTTTGATGAATTTCAGATGGATAAACTTCTCGATTTTATCTCCAAAATAATTCCCGTTTATTGCACGTTTCTCGAAGAATAATTTAATAATTGTAATTTTCACAATTATTCTCTGATGCATTGTCCACTGAGATAACTCCACTTTAGGCTGATGTACTGCTGTTGTTCACTTTTTCGAAACCGGATCACAGTGATCCGGCTCGAAGGACCATGTTAAAAATCATGGCAAATTTCTTGCCCTGACCTTTACGGGAGGAAACCCGATGCAACTCGCCGTGGCTTCCTCGATGATTTTCTCCTTGTAGTGGACTGTATTTTTTGGGATGACTTACTCTTTTGTAGGATTAGGATATTTCTCAGTGGAGGGATTTTAGTGGATTTTCACAATGATACGGAACACGTGAATTATATAAAAATATATAAACTCTTTAATGATTTGACTAGAATACACTCTTTGATACTTTGACCGCACTGATTCTAGATATTGTCTCTTGGTGATAATTGTCTCTATGATTTATTGTCTGTTCGATAATTGTCTCTAGTTTCTCATGATTAATTCACACTTTGCACACTGCATTTAATACCGGGCGTAAATTGTTATTAAACCGTTATGCCGATCACTGACTCGATCCTCAACTCAGCGGTTTGACCGGTTCTATCGAACCTTTCCTATTATCTATCGACTAGGCGTCAATTCCGCGATAGTGGCTTGATAGTTATGAAGATCATGATGATCTTCATTTGATGAGTTTCACACGCCAAGGCTCGCCCGTTGGCGGCTACCGTTGGTAGAACTTGACTCGTTGAGTTCCACGCGACGAGTAGAACTTGAGTCGATGATGTCCACGTAACGAGTAGAAGGATTTGTGGGACCACGCCGGTGTGATCCCCCAAATTACCCCTGGTGTCGATATTGATAAGTATCTCATTTTGATTGACCTCCTGATCCCGCGGTAATTCAGATCAGTCGGTAATTTTAGCTGCTTTTTTAACAATGAGCACAGATCTGACACATTGCCAATTTTTTTTAACAGATAAATTTTTATTTGAAAAAGATTTTAAAAGAAACCATATTTATAGTTCTATGACTGCCCTTTTTAATAATATGAAAATCCAATTCTGCCTGATCATGTTTGTCTATTCACCTAATTTTGATTTCCATATCTGATCAGATCTAGTTAGATCTGATCAGATCTAGCCAGATCTGATCAGATTTGATCAGATCCAGCCAGATCTGATCAGATCTGATGACCCAATATACATATTAGGTCATCAGATCTGATCAGATCTAGTTGGATCTGATCAGATCTAGTTACATCTGACCAGATCTAGTTGGATCTAATCAGATCTAGTTAGATCTGAACAAATCTAATCAGACTTAGATCTGATTGTATCTAACCAGATCTAATCAGATCTAATTAGATCTAATCAGATCTAATTAGATCTGATCAGATCTATTCATGTTAAAAATTTTCATTTTGTCAGATCTGATTGGATCTAATTAGATCTGATCAGATCTAATTTGATCTGATCAGATCTGAACATTTTTTCCTGGGTGTGGAGACGACAGCTCCAAATTATTTTTTTCATGATAATGATAATGATGATGATGATGAAGTAGCAGCAGCAGCAGAAGCACTTGATTCTACTTCGGATAATGAGTATCAAGAGCCTCAACCACTGCCCATGTTATTACCATCACCACCACCACCAGTCTTGCTTGGAGCCCTCAAATGTATGCATATTGATTATCCATTAATCAATGAAAGGCAAACATTTTCAATAATACGGCAATGTCCAAATTTGAAATGCCTCAAGTTTTTAAAATCCTCACGTGAGTAATATATATATTTTTTTTTTTGCATTTTTTATAATATTCAACTTATTTTTTTCTTTTTCTTGAATTTTATAGTATTGTTTCAGGGCCATTTACACCTTATTCTATTGACGTAATTTTATCATTAAATAATTTGGAGAGATTTAAACTTAACGCGTCATTTTTAACGACAAATTTGCTAAGAAATTTAATAAATATCAAGGATTTAAGTATTCGTGGCTCTGCTGAGCATTTAAAAATTCCATTATTATCATTAATTATTAATTCAAATTGTTTAAAATTACTGGAGCTTACCCGTTATTCTGATGATTTCCCATTGAACCTTCTGCATACATTAGTCCTTGAAAATTATACTAGAGACAATGATAGCCCATTGTATATTAGAGTTAACCAAGATATCTATCTACAGGCAGTAGCAGCCTGCGCCAATTCCATCTCCTTGAAAATATTAACTTTTGATTAAAAAAATTAATTAATCACTTTAATGATTGTAATAAAAAAAAACTTGTGTATTTAAATTTTGTATTAGTATAGGCAACAGGAGGAAATTAAAGAAAATTTCCGTTTCTTTTCTCAACAATTCAATTTTATTTGTTTACCTCTTATAATTTAATAAAATAACTCAGAGTAAATCATCATGCATTATTACAAAGTGCATGATTTTGCTTAAAAAATGGTGCTTATGTACACTTAATATACCCTTAAAATCTTATCTATACATGTAACTACTCTGGAATAAAGCCATCAAATTTTTTTTTCATTACATAAACAGACATTTCATATAATTCAACAAAAAAACAAAGTTAATAATTAATTGAGAAATCTCGCAATCTATGCTTAATCCATAGCTCTTTTGAAATTCAGACACATACTTCACCAATTCAAAAAAGTATACGTTGAGAACAATATCGACAAAAATTTGCATACTGAAATTTGTAGTTCTCGATGTCTATGGACGATTAGAAGAATGATATATCCTTTTTCTTTGAAATTTATTTAAAATTTTTACATGATTTATCCTGAATAAATTCAGATAGGAGGGACTGACTAAGTGGATGAGTCTCACAGAAACAGGCGAGGTCGGGGCCTGTTTTATAAAAAAATAATAATTAAAAACTATTTTTACTATTGTTATATACAAAATTTTAAAATAATAAATTTTATTCTCTACTCGTCAACTTCTCTTCGTTTTCACTAAACGGAGTAGAAGTCAGCAAAACGCCGGAAGTTTGAAGTGAGGTGAGCACATTCCTCACACTCAAACCAACAATCAGAGCTCACACCTACCGAAGAAAGTGCATTTTCGGCAAAAACATTTTTCATCCCGCTTCGCGATCGCTATTAAAAATTTTACGGAAACCCAGTACAAGTCCGAGTCTCAACCGAATTGCTACTCCTACGGAGTTATAATCCCGAAGCCGAGTTCGTTTCCCATTAATTCATTGGGCTTAACCGATCGGTAAACCGCGGATACGAATTCAATTTGCCGTAGTAAAATCTAAAGAAACAGAATCCCGTTAATTTCCGCGATAATTACGCCCATCTTCGTAATCGCGCGAGTGAAGCAAACCATACACTTAGTGTCACTGGTTGGACTTAATTTCAGTTACTCAATAATCATTTTCATTTTATCAGTGAATTTACAGATTTTATGAAATACAGACTCAACCGAAATCTTGTCGATACGTAACCCTAGAACAGTTAACTTCATATACAAAAAAAAAAATCAGGATTAAGTGAAAAAAAAAAAGGATTTATATAAATTGTGAATATAGTGCATAATAAATACGACGAACCTTGCCCGACGGCATCGAACGTACGCAAAGGGGAAGGCGGGGTACCAGACGTGGATATCTTCTGACAGGGAAACCACGTCCACTGCCTCCGAAACGGAACGTACGGAAGGAGTCAGCAGGGAAAGGGGAGCAGTGTTTCTTTTCTTTCAAAATCAAATAATTCGGAAAAAGGGGTGAGCTCAAAGAAAACAATAAAATTAATATTTCAAAGCAAAAAGAAAAATCATCAATTTCCTTGAAAGCGGGTATTCACGGGCTTCTTCGTAGAATAAGCGGGGAATAAAACGGGATTTAGACAATCCTTACTTTAAGAAAACAAATATTATAAAATCGAGAAATCTTGAATAAAGTTTTTATTTAATGGGGAATCAATGATATAAATAGTAAAATTCAATTGTTAACATACTTCCCTTAAAATCACATCCATTGAACCCGACCGACGGACGCAAGCGAGGTGAGAAAAAAAGAAAATCAGGTAGGATATCCCTTTAGAATTTTCCCCTTATACGCAAGGAAAATCGGTAAGTTGTGTAAGGAGGTAAATTCGGAAAATTTAATTGTTGAACCGACTGCCGTCGGTTTACTACACTATATATATATTAGGGTGTTTCAAAAAAGGAAAAAATTTTTTATTTTTCTGATGGTGTCCAAAAATTGATAGTATACTTGAAAACGAAAATTTCGGTCATAAGTAGAGCTCTTAATATTGATATTAAGGTTTGCCTCAATCCATTTTTCTATTTCCCATTTAAAAAACACAAGAAAATATTTTTTTAATTTTCTAATTTTTATAGCTTGGAAACCGTTCATTGCAGGGAAATTCTGAATAATGAATCTCAACGGAAATTGAACGATCTACGAAAAAGGTCTCTTGCAAAAAATTCATAAAGTCAATTGTTTTCGAGTTATGAATGTGTTAATTAGTATCTGTTAAAATTTTCGAGTATTTAGTCAAATAAATAGAAGTATTAAAGTTTTGTTTTCATATCAGTGCTATATATATAATGAAATTACTCAATTTCTATTGAATTTGAAGTACAAGTATGTTTTTTTGATATGAAATCCAATAGATTATTGCTAATAAACGATTCTACGTGAATTAGAATCGTTGGAACTATCAAATGCGTAATTTATGGTTTTTTTTTAATGATACATTTGAAAAATTTTCAACTGAATATTTAATGATTTCATTAGAAGTAACATTTCAAATGGCATTTTAACAGCAGTTAACGATAAATTCATTCTTTGATTATCAAGTATTATTCAAATCATAGAAATTGAATTAAATTATCAGGTTGATGTGAAGTTTTTTTTATTGCAATTAGGATATTTTTTTCTATGTTCAGTAACTACTTGCAATAAATACTGAAGCTGTTCTTCATTTTTCGTTAAGCATTGATTGTACTGTTCAATTAATGCTACACCGCGTTCAGCAATATCATTCACAACTTGAAGATGCTTAAAAAACTCAATATTTTCTTTATAATTTTCATTTTGAGGCCATAAACAAACATCATCATCAAGAAAACTGTCCATTAAATTAAATCTTTCGAAAATCGGAGCGATTTTTTAGATACAAATTCACTCAGATTTTTATCTTTTAATGAATCCAATTGTTTTTTATCTGGTACGAAACGATTTGTAGTTACTTCAGTATGTAACGGTTGGCTTGACTGACCTTGAGCCAACGCGTTAAATGCGCTGAAATTCCTCAAAAACTGACCCAAATTTATGCTCCGAAATTTTCCCCAAATTACTCCCGATTAATTTCCCTTTATTTAAACTGGGCGCCAGTCGTTTTTCGAAACTTTGAGAGCTTGGGGGAAAACGACAAATCCCCAAGTTTTATTCTAAATCAACGATAATACAAAACCCCAAAAAGACTCTAATATTACCCGCTTTTTTATATGAAACTCTCAATTTATCCCGAGGGGGAGAGGGGACGATACCCTCTATTTGGGTATTCGTGACGACAAAAACTTTACACAAAACTCATGACAAATTTTAACTCAAATAATATAAATTCGATATATTCAGAAGAATTAATTAGATACACGTAAATTGGAAAAAACATGAAATATTTAAAGAAACTTTTTGTGATTAATTTTATAATTATTTCACACTAATTATTAACTCTAAACACAACTCAGAATGAATGACAATAATTTTAATATTAGCCGGGTGGACTCACCCGGAACAGACGCTAACTCGACGTTTTCTTTACTTTCAATTCTTTACTCAAAATTCTTTACTTTTAGTCTTTACTCAAAATTCTTTACTTTAAACTGAAAATATTAATTATACGGGGACTCGCGTACTTTACGTTATTTGTGCTGTCTTTCCTCCGTGTCGACCTCTCTTTATTTTCTTTACTCGAATTTCCTTACGTAATTCTTTACAATTTTCTTTACGTTTCTCTACACGATGTGATCGCCACGGTGTCCCGGGAGAAGAAGAACGAGTCTTCTCTCCCACGACTTGGCATTGGGTTCCCTCGGCTGTTTCCGCTCAATTTCGGTAGAGCCGAGGCCCAACCCAACCAATTGTCCCGCGAGTCCCCCACTACTTTACCCTAACGTCACTGGTTTTACTTAAATTTCTCTTAAAGTAACTAATTCCAAATAATGTACTGTGACGTAATTCCGAGGTCTAACGGTAAACCCCGAAATTAAGCACGCCTGAAAATATCCAAAACAAATTCAAAATCTTATGGGCGCCAGGATAATCTAAAATTATCCAAATCAATAAACAAAATAAAATAAAATTCAAAATCCAAAATACTCCCTTACTCTGCTCGACTGTCTCAGCGATCTCTCCAAGGTCGTTTGTTGTGGGTAAGAATAAGGAGTAATAAATAAAAAAAAATAAATAATTCAAACACAAAATGTTTAGGGAAATCAAAATTTAAATTTAATTTAATAAAATTGTTTTTTTAAAAAAAAATAATAATAATGAAATAATAAATCAAACAATTGACTTGTGCACAGCACGATATTAATTATTTATACGTCACGAGACGTTTTAATAGACTTTAGTTATTTTATAAAATTTCAAAATTAATTAATAATTGAAAAGTTATTAATTAATTTATCGTAACAAAATTAAAATTTCAATCAGTAATACAAAATTTAAATTTGAATAAAATCTAGGGATTTCCCGCCAAATAAAGTCAGTATAAAAGTCACTAGAAAAGTCACTAGAAAATTCCCTAGGAGACGCTACTACAATGTCCCTGATTTCCCCAACGACCTTGACCAAAAATAAATTTTCACAACGAAAATTTTTAAATATGAAAAGAAAAAAATAAAATGAATTACAAAAGAATAAAATAAAAAAAAAAATCCTTTTCCTTTTCTTTCCCAGGAATAAGAAGAAATTATAATAATTAATTAAAAAAAAAATAATATTGGTTATGTTTGATAACGACGTTTTATAATTTGAAAAAAATAAAATAAATTATTTAATTGTCAACGAGAGATTTGCATTGAATGAAAATAATAAAAAAAAATTAACTAAGAAAATTTTCTTAACGGAAAATCTAATCTCGAAAATCAGAGTTCTTTATTTCCGTTGCAATACGACAGAAAATAATAAAAAAAAAAACAAAATAATAAAAAAAATGACTCGAAGAAAATTTTCTTTTACGACACAAAAATTAATTGAATTAAATTTCGCTCACCAGACAAAAATTCTTCAATTGGTGCAACAAATTAATATCTCAAAATGTTCAGTGAATTTTTCTGAACGATATTATTATAAAATATTCCACAATGTCT
Source organism: Aleiodes alternator (assembly GCA_963921955.1). Taxonomy (NCBI): domain Eukaryota; kingdom Metazoa; phylum Arthropoda; class Insecta; order Hymenoptera; family Braconidae; genus Aleiodes; species Aleiodes alternator. The sequence goes on along the minus strand of OY998107.1, from coordinate 11,437,861 downwards.
CAAAGTTTATCTCAGAATAAAGGTTACAAAAATATTTGTCAACCAAACGAGCACGCGTCCAAAACGAGAATCAACGCCATGTTGGTCTCGTTACTTGAGGACACCGGCCGGCACGAAAAACTCCAGCGTGGCAGGCTGTGATTGGTCGACGCCTGTGACGTCAACAGGTGACTGTTAGTTGGTCAAATTTGAAATTGCAACTTCCAACGATGACAGACGAGAAACTCCAAACTGAACAATTTCAGAAGTGTTATCAGTCCCCTCTCGTGACTGGTGATGCTGGATCCTTCTCCAGACTCTTCCTCTCGCCTGCTCATCCGATGAAGAGCAATTCCATTAACGAAAATCCTTGATTTTCCATTGAAAAATCTTTGGCCTCCTTCTATCACTGAGTGATTCGCCCAGGTGGTGCTGCCATCTTCCGCTCAATACGAAAATTGCCGCCGGTGAGCGGTACATTTAAATTTGAAATAAAAATAATATAATTTAATTATAATAAATTTTTATTAATTAAATCTCTCTCATTGACAAAAAAATTTGGATTCTCGTTTCGGACGCCATTTTCTAAAATTAACGCGCCCAGACGAAAAATCAGTAACGAGATGAAATATCACGTTACAACTTACCCCCCCCAGACTGGAAGCGATAATTAACTTTTGTGTCATTTATTACACATCAAAACAAAGATCAAATTTAACGAGATCAAACCTTTTTGTCAATTAGATCCATCGTGATCACAGAGACTAGGAAAAAAAAAATAAATAAACGTTTAGATTCCATTGTTTAGTCTTTATTCCAAAAAATATTTCTCTGACAACTCTCCAAACAGCAACAATAATAAGAAAAAAATAATACTGTATTCAACAATATCTGATCAACAAACAAAATAATAATACTGTCAATTTCAGAGTAATGAACTGGATTGATCAGATATTGGTAGTAATTGAGCCTTTGGAAGTAGAGAAGCTGCGAAACTAATAAACCTTAGTCGCAAGACTGAAATGGATGCTTTAAATTCGTCACTCGACGATAAATTAATTACTCATAATCGCGAGACTCAAATTCGTCGCGAGACAAGAACCAAAATCATAAAATAAATTCAGTCGCAAAACCAAAGCAAAGCATACAATTAAATAGACAAATTTATTCGTCATCATCGAAATTCTGTTGTACTGTTTCTTTATTTCTAACTTCAATTAGATCTTTAACATGATGACGTCCGACTACGACACCTTGGTCATTTACAATTTCATAAACTAAAGGTGAAACGACACGAGAAACACGATAGACTTCAGTTGAATACTTCCGAAAAAGTTTCGCCGCTTGTCCTTTCGCCGCGTTAGATAACTGTCGGATCTTACGTCTCACACGATCACCAACGATAAAATGGACTTGTCGATGATGAGTATTGTAATACTTTGATTGCGTTTCGAATGCTTTATTCAAATTCTCGAGAACTAAATCGTAAAGTTCCGCCATACGTTCCATACGTTTCGACCACGCCTTGGTGTTTATTTCAGGAACGGTAATCTCCTGATCTTGCATTGTCTTAAAGAATAACGAATGCCGAGGCTGACGTCCATAATTTAAGAATGCAGGCGACATATTCAACGAACTATGATAAGCCGAATTGTAAGCAAAACGAAATTCGGATAGATGAACATCCCACTCCCGATGATCTTGTCCAACGTAACAAATAATCATGCTCTTCAAAATACGATTAACGCGCTCGACAGGATTCGCCTGCGCGTGATAAATAGGAGACGTTATATGCTTGATAGAAAAATGACTCGCTAACTCTTGAGTCTTTTTATTAGCAAACTCAGTACCATTATCAGTCAACAAAACTGAAGGTGTACCATAACGATGAATCACCATATCTTCGAAACATTTCAAGATACTTGGACCATCTGCCTTCTTCAATGGTGCTAATTCAACCATCTTCGAGAAGATATCTTGACAAACAAGCAGATAACGATAACCTTTATTGGATGGAGGGAATGGACCCATAATGTCCATCGCTACGAAAGCCCACGGAACTTGAACAATCCGTTGTCCCATCAAACCAGCAGGTCTATTCTGAGAAACTTTACAAGTTTGACAAATCTCACACTCCCTTACAAACTCTTCAACATCATTTGTCATCCCTGGCCAGTAGAACGACAAAGCGACACGAGCACGAGTCTTTTCGATACCTAAATGACCCGCAACAGGTGGAATGTGATTCTCAGAAATAATTGCTGTACGAGCGTCTGGAGGAGGAACCAACTTCCAAGCATCCAGATCTTCTGCGATAACCGAGACAAAAGGATCAGGCTTGAAACGATACAATTGATCATCCTCAACCTTCCATCCTTTCCATTTACCAGGATTCTCATCAACTGCTTTCTTACGACGGTTGTACCAAACGACATCAACACCAACAGCAAGATTCTCATTCGCAACATGTTCGGTATCCTGAACAAAAAGTTCCAACACCTCATTTTCAAGACAATCGTCTTCATACATGCGCGAAAGAGCATCCGGTACACGATGTTCTATACCTTGTCGATGAACGACATCATAGTCATAATTTTGAAGATCCAGAGCCCAACGACTCAAACGACCCTTGGGATCCTTCAAATTATGCAACCATCTTAGGCTACTATGGTCGGTAACCACAGTAAAATGAAAACCTTCGATATAACGACGAAAATGTTCGATTGCCCAAACGACAGCCAAACATTCCTTCTCGGTCACAGTATAATTTCTCTCAGCACTGTTCATTGTCCTGCTGGCATAACCAACAACATAATCGACACCGTCGATCTTCTGCATCAGAACAGCACCTAGACCATAAGCACTCGCATCCGTATGCAACTCAAATGGAGCATTAAAATCCGGACACGACAAAACAGGAGCAGTCGATAATTCAGTCTTCAACTGATCAAAAGCGCGCTGCTGCTCCTCAGACCAACACCATTCGACCTTCTTACGCATAAGTCTGGTCAAAGGTTCGGCTATGGTCGAGAAATTATCAACAAATCTGCGATACCACGCAGCCATACCCAAGAAACGCCTCAATTGACGTAGATTCCTAGGAACAGGATACTCTACGACAGGAGAAACTTTATCGGGATCGACATGCAGACCATCTGCATCGACGATAAACCCAAGAAACTTGACAGAAGAACTACAGAAGACACATTTATCCGGATTAATTTCTAATTTTGCTTCTTGTAGACGTAACAAAACCTTCTCCAAAATTTCCATATGTTTCTCTTGCGTTTCGGTAACAATGATGACATCATCCAAGTAGGCAAAAGCGTATGGTTCCAGGTCAGGAGTAATCACCTGATCAATCAGACGCTGAAACGTAGCTGGTGCATTCGTCAAACCAAACGGCATACCAACGAATTGAAACAATCCACGATTCGGAACATAAAACGCAGTCATTTCACGACAAAGTGGATCCAACGCTACTTGATGATAAGCCTTCTTCAAATCCAAAGTAGTAATGACTTTCGCAGAACGTAACTTGTCCAATATACCAGTAAGATTAGCGATCAAGTATGCATCCTTAATCGTAATCTTATTTAATTTACGAAAATCAATACACATGCGATATTTATCCTTTTGCTTTACCATCACCACTGGATTACGCCATGGACTATTGGACTTTTCAATAATACCAGCGGCAAGTAACTCATCACATTGCTTCTGCATCTCCGACAAAACTGGAGGCGAAACTGGATAAGCTGGAAGCCTTATAGGACAACTATCTTCAGGAATCTTCATTTTGTGTACAGCAAGTGGAGTGAACTGTCTAGTTCCAGACTGGCGAAAACGTAAACGATCAACCATCTCTTCAATTCGAACTCGCTCTTCTTCTGAAGTCTCCTGCAAGCCCGAAATCTCCACTGGTGCACAACAATCACGTGACTCAATCGAATATTTAACACCCTGTTCATGTATCCACCATTCATTACTGTGACTCTCGAAACCCAACTCGAACGCTCGGAATACGTCTACTCCAAGCAGAACACTGTGCTTCAAACCAGGCATAACGAGAAACTCAACGTCTCGTACGACACCTTTGATATTAATAGGAATCACAACTTTACCATGAACAGTCTCTCGACAACCATTAGCCAACGAAACAGAAGGAACATTCGTCCAATTGACTTGTAAATTCAGCTTATTAATCCAATCCTTCGGAACACTACGAACACAAGATTGATTTGCACCTGGATCAAACAAAACGTGAAAACTTACCGATCCGATCGTAACCGGCAAATAAATACGAGAATTGATCTTCGAACTCAATAACGAAACCTCAACGTCAACTCCAAGTTGATCAGACTCAGAATTAACATTTTGATCATTCGAACTGGATGGAATTTGTGCATGATTCGTAACCTCCAAATGATTTTCTACATTGCCAATATTTTCAATAACCTCTGGTTGCGGAACCTGAACTTCTTCAACCCTAACAACTCGAGACGGTACCGGGTTAGTTACTGTCTCGGTTGAGAATTTTCCGAATTCCCGTTATTACTAGGCTTCTTGCACCTTTTACAAGCAGGAAGTCGAACTCCTTTTGTACCACAACCAAAACAGAAAATACCTTCATAAGCTGGTGCAGTACAATCACGTTTCCTGTGACCAGGTTTTGAACAATTGTAACAAACACCTCTCACAACTGAAACGGCACCAGAACTACCTGATGGAACTGACGACACTGAATTCACAGCCGAAACTTGACTCGGAACAACTGTTGAACTCCCTTTGTCCTTCTCATTTTGTTGTTTCTTTTTCCACTTTCCTCCAGCTTTACTCGACTCACCATTCATCACAGACGAAACCTGTACGGCGCAATTCTCAAAAATCTTGCCCGAATCAATATTACCTTTCGTCTTCATATAACGTTCCGCCTTATACGCGCATAACGGATATCGAGTATCACAAGCTGGTGGAGGTTTTGCTAGTTTTGGTAGATTTCTTCGTCTATCAAAATCTTGTACCAAATCTTGCAATTCGTCAAAAGTAGTGAAATCGCGACGAGAAATTACTGTACGATATTCTGGACGTAAATTACTCAAAGTCATATCTAACCGAGCTGCTTCATTAAAATTCTCGGCTTGCGTTTCTCGCCACATGACTCGAACATTATCAATAAAATCGGATCCTCGTTCTAACTCTCCTTGAGTTCGCATTACTATATCACGAATCGAACGACTTTGCTGGACCTCGCAATCAGAAAATCGATGTATAAAAGCTCTTCTAAACTCTTCAAAACTGTGAATTCGATCGCGACGACCGATCCACCAGACATACGCTATGTCTCTTAACATCATGGGCATTAATCGAAACAACTCTTCATGTCCCATATGACAAGCTTCACGACAAACATCGATTCTCCTCAGAAAATCTTCAACACTCTCTTCCGGCGTACCCGAAAAGTAAAGCTTCCAAGATTTGACTCGTTCACACGCACTCAAATTCAATCGAGCATTCTCATCTCTCATTCGTCGATTCTCTTCTTGAACGTTATCGCGATGACTCACAAACTCGGATGCAGGAATCGGTATTAACCTCATCTCCCCATCAACTGACTGTAAACGATAAGCGCAATTTATATTAGGAGTCTCAGTCGCGATAACTCGACCTTGAGTACTTGCAGTTTGAACCGATTCTGTTCCTCCCGGAGTACTTGTTAAACCTACTATTCGAACATTATTGTTGAATTGATTTTGATTTATCGTCTCATTATTACTCATTGAAGGTAATACACCTTGACTCATTTGATTATGTTGAGTACTGGCAGTCGTTACTGTTGCAGTTGCTCGCGAACTCGTAAAAGTTACACTACTCGTAGTAGCAGTATTGTTATTTGATCTTACAGAAACAACTGGTATCGGTAACGAAAAGTTGAACGGATAGATTGGTGGTATTGGTCTCCGGGTTTGTACCGCATCGTCTTCCTCTGTCCAAGTTGTATTAGGAAATGCGTGTCTACGCGTGGCACGAATCAATCTGTCACGCAAAACTTCAATTGATCCTTGATCATTAGAACTTAAACCCTGTAATATCACCCGTAATTGAGTCACTGACAAAATATCTATCCACCGGTCAATCTGAAACGATCGATCTCCAGTCTCAACCCCTCCACTTCCAATATTTTGACCATTCCGAACAGTCTGCTCACCATTACCAGACATTATGAATACTCATATGAAGTCAAATCAAAAGAAGGAATAATCGCAGTCAAACAATGGAATCAATAATGTGACATAAACATCAAAACCACAAATTGTCATAAAATCTCTCGTTGAACAATCAAGTTCTTAGATAACTATTGTCAAAACGTGTGCAACACGATATTCCAGTAGTCAGGCGTAACTAAAAATTTCAAAAATAAATAAATTTCCAAATAAAACTACTCAAACGCCATTAATAATTGACTACCAATCGTTTTACACCACGACAATCAATTACCAAACAATTAAACTTGTTACCAAACAATTTGTTGTCGTTACCAAACAATAAAATTGAATTATCAAAACTTCAGTTTATAAATAATTCCCAAAACGCGAAAAATAACTTTCAAATATTAATTCCAAAAAAAGGCCCCGAACAAAAGAAAATTCTAATAAAAATTTTCACCCGTTAATTTTTAACGGGCCCCACGTTGGGCGCCAAAAGCTGTGACGTAATTCCGAGGTCTAACGGTAAACCCCGAAATTAAGCACGCCTGAAAATATCCAAAACAAATTCAAAATCTTATGGGCGCCAGGATAATCTAAAATTATCCAAATCAATAAACAAAATAAAATAAAATTCAAAATCCAAAATACTCCCTTACTCTGCTCGACTGTCTCAGCGATCTCTCCAAGGTCGTTTGTTGTGGGTAAGAATAAGGAGTAATAAATAAAAAAAAATAAATAATTCAAACACAAAATGTTTAGGGAAATCAAAATTTAAATTTAATTTAATAAAATTGTTTTTTTAAAAAAAAATAATAATAATGAAATAATAAATCAAACAATTGACTTGTGCACAGCACGATATTAATTATTTATACGTCACGAGACGTTTTAATAGACTTTAGTTATTTTATAAAATTTCAAAATTAATTAATAATTGAAAAGTTATTAATTAATTTATCGTAACAAAATTAAAATTTCAATCAGTAATACAAAATTTAAATTTGAATAAAATCTAGGGATTTCCCGCCAAATAAAGTCAGTATAAAAGTCACTAGAAAAGTCACTAGAAAATTCCCTAGGAGACGCTACTACAATGTCCCTGATTTCCCCAACGACCTTGACCAAAAATAAATTTTCACAACGAAAATTTTTAAATATGAAAAGAAAAAAATAAAATGAATTACAAAAGAATAAAATAAAAAAAAAAATCCTTTTCCTTTTCTTTCCCAGGAATAAGAAGAAATTATAATAATTAATTAAAAAAAAAATAATATTGGTTATGTTTGATAACGACGTTTTATAATTTGAAAAAAATAAAATAAATTATTTAATTGTCAACGAGAGATTTGCATTGAATGAAAATAATAAAAAAAAATTAACTAAGAAAATTTTCTTAACGGAAAATCTAATCTCGAAAATCAGAGTTCTTTATTTCCGTTGCAATACGACAGAAAATAATAAAAAAAAAAACAAAATAATAAAAAAAATGACTCGAAGAAAATTTTCTTTTACGACACAAAAATTAATTGAATTAAATTTCGCTCACCAGACAAAAATTCTTCAATTGGTGCAACAAATTAATATCTCAAAATGTTCAGTGAATTTTTCTGAACGATATTATTATAAAATATTCCACAATGTCTCAAAGTTTATCTCAGAATAAAGGTTACAAAAATATTTGTCAACCAAACGAGCACGCGTCCAAAACGAGAATCAACGCCATGTTGGTCTCGTTACTTGAGGACACCGGCCGGCACGAAAAACTCCAGCGTGGCAGGCTGTGATTGGTCGACGCCTGTGACGTCAACAGGTGACTGTTAGTTGGTCAAATTTGAAATTGCAACTTCCAACGATGACAGACGAGAAACTCCAAACTGAACAATTTCAGAAGTGTTATCAGTCCCCTCTCGTGACTGGTGATGCTGGATCCTTCTCCAGACTCTTCCTCTCGCCTGCTCATCCGATGAAGAGCAATTCCATTAACGAAAATCCTTGATTTTCCATTGAAAAATCTTTGGCCTCCTTCTATCACTGAGTGATTCGCCCAGGTGGTGCTGCCATCTTCCGCTCAATACGAAAATTGCCGCCGGTGAGCGGTACATTTAAATTTGAAATAAAAATAATATAATTTAATTATAATAAATTTTTATTAATTAAATCTCTCTCATTGACAAAAAAATTTGGATTCTCGTTTCGGACGCCATTTTCTAAAATTAACGCGCCCAGACGAAAAATCAGTAACGAGATGAAATATCACGTTACAGTACAAAAATAATCATAATAACTCGGACAATATTTTCCCGACAATTATAAACGGAAAACTTTAGTCTTTTCTTTCCACATACATAACTTTAGTCTTTATTTTCACACTTTTCACTGTTCCTGGAGATCTCCAACTTCCTTCACTGTTGGCCAACATTCTTCCTAGTTGGCTGATGCTGGACCAATCCCTTGGAGGCTGCTCTTGTCCAAGCTTCTCCGGATCATCCTTGATTCTTCTAATTTATTCGTGGGACTGGGGAAAATCCTTCCCAGTCCTAACTCTCGTACTTTCCTCCAAATTTTGGAGTTAAATTGAACAAAAATAAACAAAAACAATTAGTGAGGTCACAAAATATGTTGACCTCACTCTGGACATTTGCTGTTCTGACTCTAGATGAGCCCTTTCCTCACCGGGTACCGCGAATAGCGACCAAAACCGTGATTTTTATCAAAATAATTAATTATTCTTATTTTTATTGATTCTGTGACGGTAAAAACCGTCACAAGTATCTCCTTTACTGTTTTTGAGGGCACAAACCATTTTCCTTTTCGTTTCAATTGAAACATTGTCGTCAAACAGTGATAAGATAGACAGTTCATCAATCAGATGCCAGAGATGATCAGCTAATTTTTCCGAAGCCGCTCGTGATACAGAAGGATTAAATTCTTTGTATAACATTAATTTTTGAAGTAGAGACAAATCATTGTTCGGTGCTTTTATAGCAGACGGCGGTGTAAACCAAGCTGATAGATAGAATAAAATTATAAATAAACAAACTTCTCGTAACCCAATTAATTCTTGTTTAGAAAGACGGAATTCATCTCTAAATAAAAAAATTTTCAGGCTGTGTATTGCTTTAGCCATCCATCTTGCATGATGGACAGCTCCAGGGCTTTTAAATCGAATGTCTTCAGTTTTACCACCTAAAAATATTAATGATAACTCCAGAAGCTCACGGTAATCGTCTCGGCAATGATCCACCTTCAAAAAAATATGAAATTTCTATTAACTATGTGATGAAAATGAATTAATTATGTTCCGTGTTTGATATTATTTGAATAAATTCTTATGAATGCCTGATTATTTCACTGATTATTTTTTCAATCCCAATTTCGACCAATAGGAGCACGGGATTTGACATCACGTGGTGTGTATTATTTCGATAATTTTTGGTAATACCACGGCTGTTGCTAAGCAGCAAACAAACGTTTTTAAACAAATTCCAACCCACTTTATCCCACGAAAATGTCAAATCCGTGCACCCTTTCGCCAAAATTGGAATCAAAAAAATAATCCCCCGAATACCCCTCGTGCTTGAAAATGAATTGAGTATTTCCCTCAAGTTTACCCGCTCAGCAACGTGTGCGTTCAGTTTGTCACAAAATCCCTCGCACTCGCGTGCTCGGGATTTTGTTACTGTCAAACTTCACACACGTGTTGCTGAGCAACAAAACTTTCGTGAAATACCCGCTAATTTTCAAGCACTCGGGGTATTACAAGTGAAAATTTCTGGATTTATTATTTCATAAAATCATCAATTAATAATAATTTATTTTAAAAGCCTTAACAAATCTTACTTGTAACTGATTATTCACAAATTCCAAAATTTCATTCTTTTTGGGTTCTATAACATTCAGAACGGCATCATCACAAATACCAGACGTATAGTTGGATTGATCAATTTTCTCCCATTGTTTTTTAAACCGTTGATACATCGGAACATTTGGGCCAGATGAAGTGGGCCAGTAAACTTCAAAAACACTTCTTAGGATGAGTTCAAAAATGTGGTGTCGACACGGCAAATACAATAGCTTTCGATTTAATGCTTTTTCCACCAATACACATGCCCCGTTTTTGATTCCTATGAAAAATGTATTTTTATTAGTACTGTAAATTCGTTTTTATTTAAAAAAAAACTTCAAAAACTATTACATTTGATTACTAGGGCTACATTTAATTATTAACAAGTTCTATACCCGTATTTGTTGATGCTGTATCCGAACATAATGCCTTAATATTATCAGTATCAAGATTCCATTGATTTACGGTTGTTATTATGGCTAAAGCTTGGTTTTCTCCAGTACCAGAGTCTATTTTAGGGACTCCTAATAATTGAAATTTGCCTGAAGATGACAAAATAATGGGAAGCCGGTCAACTTGATCTGTACCAGTAATGTCTGATAGCAATTTTCCATCAAAATGTAATACACAATTGTCGATCATTAAATTATCCTTCAAATTCAACGCCGTTTCTCTTCTAAATTTCTCTCGTCCTCGGTGAATTGTAAGATGACTGAAGTTTATAGTCGTAGGATCAACTTTTAAGCTGGATAAAACGGCACCGATGATATACGTAGCCATCCTACTACTCACATTTGCTCGATCTAAAGCAGCAGCGAGCTCTGGTGTCATTATGTCGACTTTATAAGGCTTTTTTTTTTTAATTTCATCTTCATAATCCGAGACTGTACGAGAAGTATGACTTCCTCCAGACTGCTGTGATAATTTTGATGTTTGAGTCGACAAAACATGATCCTCAGCATTATTGGCAACATAATCATCTCCAACAGCAGCATTATCATTAATACGATCATTAATAGGTTCTTCTGAATCAACTTTATTATCAGTATTGTTATTATTATTACTGCTATTACAGTCAAGATTGTTACTACTGTTGACGTCAACATCCATGTTTTCAACATCTTCAGAAATTGGTGTAGAGTTGTGAGGAATAAAACCTCGATGACTGGAGGATTTTTGACCTAAGTAAAATAGTTTTTTGTCCTCGTCTACAATATTTAAAACATTCGCATGAGCTACGTCGAATAATTTTTTCAAATCATTTCGAAAAAGTGATTCTTTTCTTTTTTGGGCTTTGGACTTTTTTCTCTTGCAATTTTTCTGTAAATTTCTCCATCGATTATGATTAGAAGTTAGTTTTATCGTAACAGATAGTTTTTCCCGAGTTGGAATACCAGCAATGTTCCATAATTCGAAAACTTTATCGATAGTGATTGATATACTTCCTTTGACAGAAAAATTTTTTGTTTCAAGATAATGAAATAAAAGTGACATAACCTCTCCGAGGGAAGGTCATTTTCTTCCCGGAAATTCAGTAATAGTATCACCAATCAAATATACTTTCTTCGACATTGCACTTATAAAATGAGAAATGAGTAACAATAATTTACAAACTCAGAGATATTACAA
>OY998107.1:11418706-11421206 GCA_963921955.1 Aleiodes alternator | reverse complement strand
CTGAATCAAAAGCAACTATGAATGAAGAACTTTGATATTTTCTATTAATATACATTTTTTACAAAAAAAATTGTCAATTGTATGTATCAAAAACGTCTATGAATCAAATGCTTTACTTCCTACTTTATTTACAGTCTCATCTACAATCCTTGAATATTCTTCATTTGATCCAAATTTCATCTCATAGAAATAATTTTATAATTAACGAAAATACAAGTCTCGTGAATAAATTGCTATTAATAAAAAAATAATTATAACACAATTGATTAAATCATTTATTTTTCAATAAACATTAATTATTTTCCAAAGAATAAGAAAAAAAAAATGAATTGAATCTCAACTATTCTTCAAATACACTGAATTTCAGCATACTATCCACAATAATTGAATATTTTCTTTATATTGCAAGTTATTCATAGAAGATGCAATTTATTTTTTTTTTATAACTTAAAGAAGAAACAAATTTTTTTTTGCTCAGTATTATCATATTATTTTTCGAAAAAAAAAATCAAAATTCTTTGTGCAATAAATAAATAAAAGGTGTATGATTTAAAAACAGCTATGAGTCAAATAATACACACTCTCTTATTACAATATGGAGCATGAATTACAATGCTACTCACAATACATGAATGCAAAAGATTTTTATACCGTCCATTATTTTTCGTTTCTCATCCAACTGCACTTTATAAATATTATAATACAATAATATTCATGATTAATCCATTTTCAATGCAAATAAAATTTGTGCACAACGAAAATCATTGATACTCTTTCAGTCTCATGTATTCTACACTGCCATCCACAATACTTCAATATTATTCATTTTCTTTAATTTATCATTTTTTTCAAGCAATTAAAATTTTATTCCATTGAATAATTCCAATATGAAAATGATTATTTTATTCTTATTCAATTAATACTCATTCATTTATTATCTTTTTTATCAAACGAAAGTGTATGAATCAAAAACAACTATGAATCAAATTTTAGCTGCTCATCAAATACTCTTATACTATCCACAATACTTGAATATTATTTTTCGAAACGTCAAATTGTTTTTCAATTACAATTTCTCATTCCATTAACATTATTCCCCTTCAAAAATTAATGATCATTCAATTAATTCATTCATCCAATAATAATCAATTACTCTTGAATATTATCGAAAAATTTAATGAGAGTCAAGGAAATATGAATGAATTGAATATCAGTCCTCTTTTCAATTTAAGAATTTTAAATACTAATCTATCCACAATACTTGAGTGTTATATCTCTGAATTATCTACATGACAATTCGAATTTTTACATAAAAAATATCATATTATTCTTTCATTACTTAGCTTCATTCGACATTTTTTTGGCAATCAATGTTAAGTGTATGAATCAAAAACAACTATGAATCAAATTTTAATCACTCTCCCTTGGCACAAGCAGCATCAATCATATTGCGCTACTCACAATACTTGGATGCAAATAATTTTCATATTCTCAATTACCTCTCTCATTAAATAATAATATTTATCAATTACTTTCCAAGCAATTAGAAAACAATATATGAAATAATAATAATAATAATTATAAATGATTCAATGTTTAGCACTCTCTCAATGTCCAATAACCTATGTCGCCATCCATAATACTTCAAGTTTTTTTTTTTTTCCGTATTATTTTCATTAATCATACTTTTTCATACAAAAGCCCTTTTAAATTATCGGAATTCAATTTTAATAAATAATTCCAAAATGAAAATGATTATTCTATCATTATTTTACAATCGGTGGAAACTGTATGAATCAAAAACAACTATGAATCAAATCTCAATCATTCTCCCTTGGCACAAGCAGCATCAATCATATTACGCTACTCACAATACTTGAATGCAAATAATTTTCATATCCTCAATTACCTCTCTTATTAAATAATAATATTTATCAATTACTCTCCAAGCAACTAGAAAATATATGAAATAATAATAATAATTATTATAAATGATTCAATGTTTAGCACTCTCTCAATGTCCAATAACCTACGCCACCATCCATAATACTTGAATTTTTTTTTTTTTTTTTTCGTATTATTTTTTTTTAATCATTTTTTTTTTTCATACAAAAGCCTTTTTAAATTATTGGAATTCAATTTTAATCAATAATACTAAAATGAAAATGATTATTTTATCATTATTCAATTCAATTATTTAATCATTATTTTACAAGAGGTGGAAATTGTATGAATCAAAAACAACTATGAATCAAATCTTAATCGCTCTCCCGTTGGCACATGCAGCATTATATTACGCTACTCACAATACTTGGATGCAAAGAATTTTCATATCCACAATTACCTCTCTCATTAAATGATAATATTTGAAAATTATTTTCCAAGCAACTAGAAAATATATGAAATAATAATAATAATAATTATAAATGATTCAATGTTTAGCACTTTCTCGATCTCCAATAACCTACGCCGCCATCCATAATACTTCAATTTTTCTTTA
>OY998107.1:11411206-11413706 GCA_963921955.1 Aleiodes alternator | reverse complement strand
GGATCTATTTATCCCGTAGTGTATTCTTGTGTCCAAGTCCATCTTGAATGGGGCCATTTACCCATAGAGGGTGCCAGGCCCGTAGTGACCAAGACGCATTTCGGGAAGATCTCTCCTTAGAGTCGGGTTGCTTGAGAGTGCAGCTCTAAGTGGGTGGTAAACTCCATCTAAGGCTAAATATGACCACGAGACCGATAGCGAACAAGTACCGTGAGGGAAAGTTGAAAAGAACTTTGAAGAGAGAGTTCAAGAGTACGTGAAACCGTTCAGGGGTAAACCTGAGAAACCCAAAAGATCGAATGGGGAGATTCATCGTCAGCTCATTTTGTATATGTATAAGTTATGATGCGGGTTACTACTTGTAGTATTGCCTGCACATTCTTGTATATTTAGTTGCAAGATGTTGTCGGCGTGCACTTCTCCCCTAGTAGGACGTCGCGACCTGTTGGGTGTCGGTCTACGGCCCAAGTGATAGCCTTTAATGTAATTTAAAAAACATTGAAGATCCTTGGTGTTTTCTGACCGGCTACTTGGCAGTATTCGTACGGTATTTAGCCGCTAAATTTATTTAGCGTCCATATCCATCACAAGCGAGGCTAATTTACTGATAGTACGGACCTAGTGCCGTCGTTGGTATTGGCCAGCTGTTGGTTGATGGTATTCTAGGACTGGCTAAAATTAATTACCGGTCGGCGATGCTACTGCTTTGGGTACTTTCAGGACCCGTCTTGAAACACGGACCAAGGAGTCTAACATGTGCGCAAGTCATTGGGATATTTTTTAAATTAAACCTAAAGGCGCAATGAAAGTAAAGGTCGACCTTGCGTCAACCGAGGGAGGATGAGTTATATCATGATATAGCTTCGCACTCCCGGGGCGTCTCATTCTTATTACAAGAAGAGGCGCACCTAGAGCGTACACGTTGGGACCCGAAAGATGGTGAACTATGCCTGGTCAGGACGAAGTCAGGGGAAACCCTGATGGAGGTCCGTAGCGATTCTGACGTGCAAATCGATCGTCGGAACTGGGTATAGGGGCGAAAGACTAATCGAACCATCTAGTAGCTGGTTCCCTCCGAAGTTTCCCTCAGGATAGCTGGCACTCGTTTATAATAATTTTATACGAGTCTCATCTGGTAAAGCGAATGATTAGAGGCCTTGGGGCCGAAACGACCTCAACCTATTCTCAAACTTTAAATGGGTGAGATCTCTGGCTTGCTTGAATATATGAAGCCATGAGATTTCGGATCAGAGTGCCAAGTGGGCCAATTTTGGTAAGCAGAACTGGCGCTGTGGGATGAACCAAACGCTGAGTTAAGGCGCCTAAGTCGACGCTTATGGGATACCATGAAAGGCGTTGGTTGCTTAAGACAGCAGGACGGTGGCCATGGAAGTCGGAATCCGCTAAGGAGTGTGTAACAACTCACCTGCCGAAGCAACTAGCCCTGAAAATGGATGGCGCTGAAGCGTCGCGCCTATACTCAGCCGTCAGTGGCAAGTGAGGCGTTTTTTTTATTAAAAACGTCATGAAGCCCTGACGAGTAGGAGGGTCGCGGCGGTGTGCGCAGAAGGGTCTGGGCGTGAGCCTGCCTGGAGCCGCCGTCGGTGCAGATCTTGGTGGTAGTAGCAAATACTCCAGCGAGGCCCTGGAGGACTGACGTGGAGAAGGGTTTCGTGTGAACAGCCGTTGCACACGAGTCAGTCGATCCTAAGCCCTAGGAGAAATCCTATGTTGATGACGGTGTTTTATACAATGTTAATATAATATAATAAAATAATAATATTATTGTAACACACCCGTTGGGCGAAAGGGAATCCGGTTCCAATTCCGGAACCCGGCAGCGGAACCGCATACAATTCGGGCCCTCGTAAGAGTGTTCGTCGGGGCAACCCAAAATGACCTGGAGACGCCGTCGGGAGATCCAGGAAGAGTTTTCTTTTCTGTATAAGCGTTCGAGTTCCCTGGAAACTTTTAGCAAGGAGATAGGGTTTGGAACGCGAAGAGCACCGCAGTTGCGGCGGTGTCTGGATCTTCCCCTCGGACCTTGAAAATCCAGGAGAGGGCCACGTGGAGGTGTCGCGCCGGTTCGTACCCATATCCGCAGCAGGTCTCCAAGGTAAAGAGCCTCTAGTCGATAGACTAATGTAGGTAAGGGAAGTCGGCAAATTGGATCCGTAACTTCGGAATAAGGATTGGCTCTGAGGAGCGGGGCGCGTCGGGCTTGGTCGGGAAGTGGGTTTGGCTAACGTGCCGGGCCTGGGCGAGGTGAATGGTTATCATTTACTGGTGATCAGAATCCGAGCTCGGTCCCGTGCCTTGGCCTCCCGCGGATCTTCCTTGCTGCGAGGCTTCTGTGGCGCTTCACGGCGTCGTGGTCGTCCTCTTCGGCCGCCATTCAACGCTCAGCTCAGAACTGGCACGGACTAGGGGAATCCGACTGTCTAATTAAAACAAAGCATTGCGATGGCCCTCGCGGGTGTTGACGCAATGTGATTTCTGC